>WAAF01019224.1:18842-45682 GCA_013400475.1 Tricholaema leucomelas
CACTACAGGCTGGGGACAGAGTGGCTGAGAGCAGCCAGGCAGAGAGGGACCTGGGGGTGCTGGGAGAGAGGAGCTGAAGAGGAGGCAGCAGTGCCCAGGTGGGCAGCAGAGCCAATGGCATCCTGGGCTGGCTCAGGAGCAGTGTGGCCAGCAGGACAAGGGAGGTTCTTCTGCCCCTGTGCTCAGCACTGCTCAGGCCACACCTTGAGTGCTGTGCCCAGTTCTGGGCTCCTTAATTCAAGAGAGATGTTGAGGTACTGGAATGTGTGCAGAGAAGGGAGACAAAGCTGGTGAGGAGCAGAGCCCTGTGGGGAGAGGCTGAGGGAGCTGGGGGTGTGCAGCCTGGAGAAGAGGAGCCTCAGGTCTAGTTGATTAGCTAGGGCTGGGTGCTAGGTTGGGCTGGATGAGCTTGGAGGTCTCTTCCCACCTGCTTGATTCTCTGATTGCCATATGGAACAAGAGCAATGTGCATGATGTCCTGCATTCATCCTATGCCTACTGTAGCATTCCTCTGCAAGTGCCATAATACCCTCATGCACTGCAGGCTTTCACATAGTAGTCACCAGAATCAAATCCTGTCAAGATCAGTAACTCCATTAGCATCTGTGGCTGCCTTTCCTCTCTGAAATGTGCTTCCCTCTAGGTTCTGTCCATATTTTTTGTCCCCTGACTGGTATTTATAGACTTCTTTGAGATTTACAGTTCGGACATAGGTAACTTGTTGAAACGAATATTCAGTGTTGGTCCAGCCTCTTCACTTTCCTTTGGTTCTGACTGCTGATTACAAGATTTCTGCTTATTTTTGCTTTTCAGGTGTGCAGCTGCCTCCAACTTGACCTTGTCCCTTCATGCCTGTGGTTGTCATACTATTGCTGCATTTATTGCTCTCCATCTGCTTAAAGTTCCAGTGCTTTAGTCTGTGCCTTTCCCCCCACCCTCATCCTAAAGATATCTCCTGTCATTTCACTTTCTTTTGCCAGCTTCCATCTCCTTTTCATCTCTAGTTTCTGGAGTGGGTGGTTTATTTTTTCTGATTCTATTTCCTCTCATCTCTACACTATTTCTTAATTGCCTGCAGCCTGGCTCCAGCCCTTTGAAACTCTTTTGTCACCTTCTTCCGTTTCTTCCAGCTGAACATAAGCTTCCTGCTTCCACAATTGTCATCCTGCTTATCCTTCTGCTTCCTATACCCCGATGCTTTATCTGCACTTTGCCTGCTTTGTTACTTCTTGGCATCTGCTATTCCTTCCTATTGCTTTCCAACATATGAAGCCTTACTTTGTCCTCAGTCTTTTACATTCCTTCCTAAAGTTCCCCTTAGTCCACCAGTTCCTCCTGATGCTATCTTCTGTTTTATTTTCTCTTGAGTGTTTCTTTGCCTTCTTTTCCACGATGTGCTGCTCTGGTCTGTGAGGTGTGTAGTAATGGGGTGTAATTAACATCCCCCATACTGAAATGTGTTTCTCTTACAAATCCACTGTCCCCTGTCCAGCCCTTCTGCTCCTCAGCTGCAGAGTGTGCCCCTGGTTACAAACTTAATTGCTTGCTTCTGGGCTGTTTGTGTTCCTCCACAGGCTGGCACATCCCTGCATGGGAAAGTGTCAGCATGTGTTTCCAGTGTTGTGTAAGTGCTCTCTGTCATTGCTGCCTGCAGCGCAAGAAGGAGGGGAGCTATGAAGGGCATGTGTGTGAGGTTTCAGCCATGCTGTTTCAGATAGATGGAGCACCTCCCTCTCCTGAGAGCTCTCTGATGACATTGCTCACTGGCTCACTGACTCTCAGCTTCTCCCTAAGCTATACAAGGATGTGGTAGCAGTCTCATGCATCTTCTCTGAGGTCTTAATATATCATCTCCAAGATACAGGTCTGCTGTCAGCTGGTAGATAAACATTGCGTGTAGAGATCCATCTCCTCTCTGGGAATGTGAAGAACTTGAGTGTTTGGGCCATTTTTCTCCACACTTCCCACACAGAGCAGTTTCTCTCAGTGCTACATGCCAGCCCTGGCAGGAGCTCCAGAATTTGGATCTGCTCCTTCATGCGTCTCTAGAGTTTGGCAGAGCAGTCAGCACTGACTGGGCACTGGTGTGCTATGGGCTGGGCCAGATGCTGTGTGCCACCCAGCTTTCAAAGCAGAGGTGCCTGGATTGGGAGGGAGGGTGACTTTTTTGGTATTGGGATTCTTTTTGAACTTGAGATCAGTCCCCTTGTCTGACCTGATGTAGAAGTGGACTATAGCCAACCCTAAAATATCTCTTCTTTATCTATGAACCTGCCACGGAAGCTGTGAATAGTCACACTGTTGTGTTGGAGTCTTCTACAGCACTTAAGGGTACTATGTTTGGACCTCAACCCCCAGCATGCTGCATTTTTCTGTGTGACTGCAGGCTGTGAAAAAAGCAAAATTCTGCTGCTAACATCTGTGCTGACATACATTGAGGAGTATTGCACTCTAGCACCTGAAACAGATATGCAGTTGAATTTGATGTATGCAGAGAGAATGATGCTATAATAAAATGCAGTATCTTCCACTTCAAGCGATGCTGAGGCATATGACACTCATGCTTTTGTCTTCTAGCTGAGGTGGAAGGGTTGCAAGTCACCGTGCCTGAGAAGAAGAAGGTGGCAATGTTGTTTCAGCCTGCTCTGCTTCGCTGCCATTTCTCTACTTCTTCCACCCAGCCAGCTGTGGTACAGTGGAGATTTAAATCTTACTGCCAAGACCGGATGGGAGAAGCTTTGGGTATGGTGACTTCTGGTTTACAAACGATGAGCAAGAGAAACCTGGACTGGGATCCCTACTTGGACTGTGTGGACAGCAGGAGGACAGTCCGTGTCGTGGCTTCCAAACAAGGATCAGCCATCACCATAGGGGACTTCTATAAGGAAAGGGATATCAGCATTGTCCACGGTAACTCTCTTACCCCAGCGATCACTGGTGGGGGTGGTTGGAATGCACCCTTAGCATCTTGGCATACTGCAGGCTCTCAGTAATTGTTCAGTTAATTCCCTTAGAAAATACTGCTGGAAGGGAGCTGTTGTGTGTCAGACATTTAGGATTCATCCCCTAGACCCAAAGGCACTTCCCTTTGCCCAAAACCATGCAGGTCTCCAATTCTGATACAGTATTCTTTTCCCTTTGATGAAATGGGAGGTTTTTATCTCTGCCTTCTGCATATTGCTCTGTCTATAGGTTTTCATTAAGAAAGGGATGCCAGCAAGATGAATGCAGTCTCTGTAGGCTAGATTTTTCTTCATTTCAACCTCTGCTGTTTTTTTTTCATAGTTCCAAAATACTAAAATTATCCTACATCTCATGTTTGCTCTGCTCTGGGGGTTCACCAGCTTGCTTTGTCATGAACCTAAGCCTTCAAAAAAGCCTTGGGCACTGTGAAGGGCAGAGATTTCCAAGGGGTGAAGTCAAGACGAGTGGAGATGAGGGTTGGCAGAGTTCTTAAACATCTGGTGTAGAAGCCTGTGTGAAAAACCTTGTCCCTCAAAAGTGCAAGGCTTCTGCTTGACTGAGGAAACCACCTCACCAGAAGTGGAGGCCCATTGGTGAGGAAAGCATGTGATCAGCCTCAGCAAAGGGGAACATCTTTTCTTGTAGCCATGTCACCTATTTGATGGTTGACTGAAGCGCTGTAGATGAGACACTGTCTAAGCCCTTCTTACACAGCATGGATACTGTTGGGACCCCAGGCTTTAGGTGATAGAATCATAGAATGGTTTAGGTTGGAAGGGACCTCAAGGATTATCCACCTCCAACCCCCTGCCATAGGCAGGAACAGCCCCCACTAGAACAGGCTGCCCAAGGCCTCATCCAACCTGACCTTGAACAACTCCAGGGAGGGAGCAGCCACAGCCTCCCTGGGCAACCTGTGCCAGTGTCTCACCACCCTCACTGCAAAGAACTTCTTTGTCTCTGCCAGTTTAAACCCACTCCCCCTTGTCCTGTCATTACAAGACCTTGTCAGTCATCCCTCCCCAGCCTTCCTGTAAGTCCCCTTCAGATACTGCAAGGCCACTCTGGTGGCTGCCTTCTTTCCTGGAAGCCTTCTCTGCAGAGCTGCTGCAGCCCTCTGAGCCTCTGGACGGGCTCCAACAGTTCCATGTCCTTCTTGTGTTGGGGGCTCCAGAACTGCACACAGGACTGCAGGTGGGGTCATAGTGGCATTAGTTACCTCCTGGCACTTGTAAAGTGAGCTGCCTCTGTGGCACTAACCTGCCTTCCCACTTAAAGCCACAGAGTCCTGAGCCTGTTGTTTTTGCCTCGATGCTGTGATACTCTGGATAAGTTTCACCCCTGCTCTTCATAGGGAAAAAATGGATTTGGGACAGAGAGATGGATGCAATTCCTTCAGTGCTTCACTCCTCCTATGGGTGTTAAAGGGAAAGCCTGATGTTTCTTTTTTGCCTCTTAGATGCAGATCTTCAGATTGGGAAGCTGATGTGGGGAGACAGTGGGCTCTATTACTGCCTTATTATCACACCAGATGATGTGGAGGGCAAGAATGAAGAATCGGTGGAGCTGCTTGTGCTTGGTAAGCCTCTTTGTCACGTTCCTTTCTCAGCATAGAGCCGATACATCTTTCCTTCTGCTCTCTTGCTCTCTCTACATTTTTGTGCACCATATTACTATGGGTGTCAAATCTATGTAAAACAGTCTCCTCAGTCCCTTCACCATTGCCTTGCACTTTGTGCAGTCATTCACACCTAGGCAAAGTGGGTGGCAAATGCTACAAAACCAGAATAGTAATGTTTACACCCACCCCACTCACACCTTGCACAGTCATAAATGACTGCAGAAACTGCAGGGCTGTGGAAAGTCAGAACCCTTGTTTCATAAGGCAGGAACCCATGAAATTGCAGCACTTGAGACAGAATCTTCTAAAAATAGACACCCAGAAGATGTCAAATCATATGCCTTTTGCGGTCTTCTGTCACTCCCTTTGTATCCCTGAGAGGGTTTCAAGAAGCACTGTGTCTTATCTGCATGACTGTGGCAGTTTGGGAGACTTTTCCACCTGGCTGATTGCACTCATCCAGTGAAAGGTGCAGTTTCACAGTGACCCTAGTCAGGTCTGAGCTCATGCTGCCACTGAAGGGGCCTGTTTTCTCTGCAGTAGGTGCTTGGCTGTGCTTCTGCTTAACTCCTTGAGCAGTGTGGTCAGCAGGGTCAGTTTCTTTCCTGTTTGCAAAGTTAGCTTTCGATAATGCACAATCCAACTCACTGGAAAGGTCAAAAAGTCACCCACCCCAGCTAGTGGAGAAAGCAGGGACATTTTTGGACACTGCCTTGGGCTAGCTCTAGTGCTTCACTGTTAAAATGCTCCAGGAGAAGGGGGTGAGTTTTCCCCAACTAACCTTAAGAGCTGCTGATGCCACTGCTTGTCTGTCAGCATGCTTGCATGGTTTTTGAGCCTACAGATTCTGTACATCCTGCAGAGGAAATGTTAAGAAGCTAGGGTCTGTAGTGTGAAGGTGATTTGTGAGGCATATGAAAGAACATGTCTGTCAAGTGTCCTGCTAGCTAGGGTCAGAGTTTAATTGGAATTTATGTTTGGACCTGTAGTTGCCATCACAAAGCAAACCAGATCAAATGCTTGATCGAATGTAACAACATCATCAGCTCCTCTCACTCCTTCAGGTGTCAGGCAGGCAGTGGACAAATGGAGAATGTGTTCCTCCAGAAGGCAGTGCCAAAGCCCTGTCTAAATGTACAGTGGGACTGTGTATCATATGTTGGCTTTAACAGGCACAAGACTGACGTGTTCTGCTGAGGTTATCTCTACTGGGTGGCAGTTGTAGCTGTCATGAAGCCTTTCCAAAGGACCTGTCTGTGATTCTGTGGTTATGGCTTGCTGAATTTTGTCCCTTTTTCACCTTCCTGTTCAGGATTTGATGTCTTCCTCTTAGATGTGTCTATGACTGTGCTCAGTCACCAGTGATGAAACAGTACCATGGTAACAGGAAGAATCTATTTTTCAGTGTGTGCAGAAGACTATATGTGAGGAGGAAACAACGAAATAGCCTCCTCTGAAGTTGGATTGATGATGTCCCCAGCCCCAGTTCATTGTGGTTGTGTTCTGCAGATACACGTAGCTTAGCCTGCATTACCTTGACCACATCTGCTTTTCTGCCTACCACAGCCTGTGGATCTGACCTTGCACTTTGTGAAGCACTCTGCTAAGTTTGGCAGCAGCATGAAAGCATTCTTGTCGTGGGCATGCTTTGTTCTGCCTCATGCTGTTCAAAGCAGCTTGTGTGTATTTCTTTTCCTAGGTAGTATGAAGGCAGCATTCCAGCTTTTGGAGCAGTTCCATGCTACCTACCCATTTTCCTTCCTCTCTTGTTTTCTTTCTGGCTTTCTGCTTCCCCTCCTTTCATTTCTTTCTGCCTTTCTGCTTCCCCTCCTTTCATTTTCTTTATCTTTTCCCCTAGATGGAAGCAGCCAGCAGTGAAAATACCACTTCTTAATATTCTCTCATCCTACATTCAGACAGGTATAGATTAGAGCAATTCCTCTCTTGAAAGACACAGGGTAAAAGGGTTTTGTTTATTGTTCTGCTGTTTGCTGCTCTTTGGGTGGAACCTGAACTTCCCGTTAGAGTGGTTGGGAGCAGTGGAAGGATAGTGTCTGTGAGAGACACTGTGATTCCCACAGCACGTTACAGGCTCACAGGCTCACAGGATGTTAGGGGTTGGAAGGGACCCAAGGAGATCATCCAGTCCAACCCCCCTGCCAGAGCAGGACAATGCTATCTAACACAGAGCACAGAGGAACACATCCAGACAGGCCTTGGAAGTATCCAGAATAGGAGACTCCACAGCCTCTCTGGGCAGCCTGTGCCTGTGCTCTGGGACCCTTACAGTAAAGAAGTTCCCCCTTGTGTTGAGCTGGAACCTCCTGTGCTGCAACTTGCACCCATTGCTCCTTGTCCTATCCCAGGGAGCAGTGAGCAGAGCCTGGCCCCTGGCCCCTGCAGCCCTCAGATACTTATTTATCAAATCCCCTCTCACTCTTCTCTTCTCCAGACTAAGCAGCCCCAGGTCCCTCAGCCTCTCCTCATCAGGCAGTGCCCTCCAGTCCCCTCATCATCCTCGTAGCCCTGCACTGGACCCTCTCCAGCAGATCCATGTCCCTCTTAAACTAGGGAGCCCAAAACTGAAGGCAGTATTCAAGATGAGGTCTCAGCAGGGCAGAGTAGAAGGGAAGGAGAACCTCCCTTGATCTACTGGACACACTCTTCCTAGTACAGAATCCCACTGGCCTTGTTGGCCACAAGGGCACATTGCTGTCCCATGGATGTTCTCCACCAGCACCCCCAGGTCCCTCTCCACAGGGCTGCTCTCCAGCAGATCACCTCCCAGCCTGTACTGGTGCAGTTTATTATCCCTCCCCAGGTGCAGGACTCTGCACTTGGCCCTGTTGAGCCTCATCTGGTTCCTCTGTGCCCAGCTCTCAGTCTGCCCAGGTCTCTCTGGATGGCAGCACAGCCTGCAGCTGTCTCAGCCAAGCCTCCCAGCTTGGTGTCAGCAGCAAACTTGCTGAGCAGACTCTCTCTGTCTGTGCCCTCATCGGTGTCATTGATGAAGATGTTGAACAGGACTGGCCCCAGCACTGATCCCTGGGGGACACCACTGGTCACAGCTCTCCAGCTGAACCTGGCACCATTGATCACCACCCTCTGAACTCTTATCTTGTAACCAGTTCCTATCCCACCTCACTGTCTGCTCTTCCATCCCACACTTCCTCAGCTTGCTCACTAAAATGTCATGGGAGACAGTGTCAAAGGCCTTGCTAAGGTCAAGGTAGACTACATCCCCTGGTTTCCCTGAATCTACCCATTCAGTTATGGCATCATGAAATGCCATCAGGTTAGTCAAGCATGACTTCCCCTTGGTAAATCCATGCTGACTACTCCTGATAACCTTCTTCTCTTCCAAGTGCCTTGAGATGCCCTCCAGCAGGAGCCACTCCATCATTTTTCCAGGGCTGGAGGTGAGGCTGCCTGGTCGGTAGTTTCCTGGAACCCCTTTCTTGCCCTTTTTGAAGACTGGAGTGCCATTGGCTGTCCTCCAGCCCTCAGGCACCTCTGCTGTCTGCCACCATTTGGCAAAGATGATGGGGAGTGGTAGAGCATTAACCTCAGGCAGTTCTCTCAGCACCCTTGGGTGTATCTCATCAGGGCCCATGGACTTGTGAATGTTCAATGTGTGTGGGGAGCACTCCCTCCTCCAGACTTCCTCTTTTTAAATCCAGGGTCTGGAGTGCATAGGGGAGTTCAGCCTTAGGTGTACAGACTAAAGCAGAGAAGGCATTCAGCAGCTCTGCCTTCTCTGCATCCTCAGTTATCAAGGCTTCCTCCTCATTCAGCAGTGCCCTCACACCTTCCCTCTTCTTCCTTTTCCTACTGATGGCTTTGAAGAAGCCTTTCTTGTTCTGTTTGACTTCCTTTGCCAGCTTCAGTTCCAAGAGGGCTTTGGCCTTCCTTGTTGCTTTCCTACAAGCCCTGACTACTTCTCTATAATTCTCCCAAGTGACCAATCTCTTCTGCCATGAATTGTAAGATTTTTTCTTCCCTGAGATTTCCTTCAGGAGCTCCTTATTTAACCATGCAGGTCTCCTGGCACAGCTCCCTGATTTTTTATTCAAGGGCACACACCTGGCTTGGGCTTGGAGGAAGTGGTCTTTAAAAATTAGCCAACTTTCTTGGGCTCCTTTCCCCTCCAGAGCCTTAGCCCATGGGATTGCTGCAAGCATGTCCCTGGAGAGCACCAAGTTAGCTCTGCAGAAGTCCAGGGTTGCAATTCTACTTGTTGCTCTGATTCTACCCTGTAGAATACTAAACTCCACCATGTCATGATCACTGTCCCCAAGGCTGTTCCTGACCTTAATGTCCTCAACCAGTCCCTCTTTATTAGTTAATACAAGGTCCAGCAGTGCACCTCTTGTTGTTGGTTCCTCCACTACCTGCATCAAGAAGTTATCATTGATACACTGCAAGAGCCTTTTGGGCTGTCTGTGCCTGGCTGTGTGAGCTTCCCAGCAAACATCAGGGTGATTGAAGTCTCCCATGAGCACCAAGGAGTTAGCTCTAGAGACTACCTCCAGCTGTCTGTAGAAGGCCTCATCAACGTCTTCCTCTTGGTCTGGTGGTCTATAGTAGACCCCTACAACAATTTCATCTCCTTTTCCAAATCCCCTAATCCTTACCCACAAGCTTGCAACGTGTTCTGCCCCCTGCCTTGGACAGGACTCAGCACATTTCAGTTGCTGTCACACATAGAGGGCAACTCCTCCACCTCGTCTTGCTGATCTATCCTTGCTGAACAGTCCAGAGCCATCCATGGCAACATTCCAGCCGTGGGAGCTGTCCCACCATGTTTCAGTGATGCAATTATGTCCTAGTCACTCAGCCTAACACAGATCTCCAGCTCCTCCTGCTCATTCCCCACGCTCTGTGCATTGGTGTGTAAGCATTTCAGGGAGGGAGTTAGTCCATTAGCTTCCACGCTTGCTGTCCTGCCGTTCCCAGCCCCTTCCATGGCCCCCGTAAGCTCTGCAGTGCTGTAAGCTCTGCATGTGCTGATTCCTCATTGCTTGATCCCTGTGGTCCATCTCTGCAAGATTTAAAGAGTTCTTGTGTGTCCCCAGTGTGCTGCAGGGTATCAGGCTGAAGGCTCCTGTTAGCCTCCCTCCCTGCTATGCCATATCTTGCCTCTTCTCCAGCGCACAACTTACTGTTACCTACCTCCCCCGAGCCACCAGTGGAGCTGCCAGTGGAGCTGCCAAATGGCCCCACAATTGTCTCAGGCTTGCTTGTAGTAAGCCTGGCTTCCACCCTTCCCCCCCCTTCCAACCTAGTTTAAAGCATGATTAATGATCCCAGCCAATGCCTGCGATATAAACCTCCTTCCACTTGGAGAGAGGTGCACCCCCTCTGCTGCCAGCAGACCTGGTGTCATATGGGGGGCCCATGGTCAAAGAAGCTGTTTGCACTCTGCTTAACAGTGGACTTTCAAATACAATTTAGATTGCTGATTTTGTGGTTGTTGCATGATTTAAGGATAGATTAGATTTTGGACAGAGCAGAGGTTCCACCCACTCATGCTATCAGTAGGGGAAGACAGGAAAATCAAATCAGAAAAGGAAATAGAAGTTTCATATTAATGCCAAGATGAAAGGTGTGTTTAGGTTAGAGAAAGATACTGCTGGATAGCGTAGGTTAGTGCTGTGTGAAAACCTGGAAAGGTCTGGGAGGCAAAATGATATACAAATTAATGGAAATTTGATGAGGTAAAAGTGGAGGATCCTGCTTTTATACAGTGCATCACACCAGTAAAAATTGGTCAAAAGCTGCTTTATCACAACTTGGGGCAAAATCCAAAACCTGAGTGACTTGCAGTATTGCTGCCTGTAACGCTTACAGTATTGCTTCTTAGGAAATCAATCACAGAGACTTCCAGCAAAGTCTTCAGTAGTCAGCCTGGGTCATGATACTATTGCACGTTAAGTTCTGTCACCTGGATGTGTTGTGTTGACACACAAAGCAGCCAGACAAGTCTAGGTAGCATCAGAGAACCCTGTGTGCTCTCTTCATTTGAAGCCTGTCTCAGAAAACATGATTGTAGAATCATAGAATGGCTCAGGTTGGAAGGGACCTCAGAGAGCATCTTACCCCAACCTCCCCACCATGGGCAAGGATGCCTCTCAACTAGGCTTGGCTGCTCAAGGCCTCACCCAACCTGTCTTTGAGCACCCCAGCGAGCACACATGCACTGCCTCCCTGGGCAGTCTATTCCAGGGTCTCACTACCCTTGTGCTGAAGAACTTCTTCCTAAGCTCCAGTCTAACCCTGCTCTGCCTCAGCTTCAAACCATTCCACCTTGTTCTGTCTCTAGACAGCCTCACGAAAAGTGCCTCTGCAGCCTTCCTGTAGGATCCCTTCAGCTATTGAAAGGCAGCTCTAAGGTCCCTCTGGAGTCTTCTCTTTTCCAAGCTGAACAACTCCAGCTCCCTCAACCTGTTCTCACAGCAGAGGTGTTCCAGCCCTCGGATCATCTTTGTGGCCCTCCTCTGGACTCGCTCCAACATTTCTGTGTTCTTACGATGGAGACATTAGAACTGGACACAGTATTCAAAGTATTCAAAGGGATCTCACAAGAGCAGAGCGAAGGGGAACAATCACCACTTTGACCTCTTGGCCACACTCTTCTTGATGCAGTCCAGGATACAATTTGCCTTTCAGGCTGCATGAGCACACTGCCAGCTCATAGAATCTTAGAATCATAGAATCAACCAGGTTGGAAGAGACCTCCAAGCTTAGCCAGTCCAACCTAGCACCCAGCCCTGTCCAATCAAGTAGACCATGACACAAAATGCCCCAGCCAGGCTTTGCTTGAACATCTCTGGGCACGGTGACTCCACCACCTCTCTGGACAGCCCATTCCAATGCTAATCACTATCTCTGGAATCAACTTCCTCCTAACATCCGGCCTAGACCTCCCCGGCACATGTTGAGCTCACATTGAGCTGCTCATCAGTTAATACACTCAAGTCTCTTTCTTTAGTGCTACTCTCAGCCCATGCTGCACCCAGCCTGTATTTGTGCCTGAGACTGGCCTGAGCCAGAAGCAGGACCTTGCACTTTGACTTGTTGACCCTCATGCAGTTGTCACTGACCCAGTTCTTGAGCCTGTCAAGATCCTTCTGCATGACATCCCTTCTTCAAGTGAGTCCACTGCACCACACAGCCTGCTGTCCTCAGCAACTTGCTGAGGGTGCACTCAGTGCCACTGGATAAGCATTTATTTATTTCCATAAATAGAAGCATTTATTTATATACATAAAAGGATTTATTTATATCCATTAGTGCTCAGCATGTACCTGGTGCTAAGCATGTGCTTAATGCTGAAAAGACCATTCAGTAACTGTGCCTGCTTGATCAGGGAGTTTAACCCTCCCTAGCACAGGGGAAGAGGGGTAGTAACGTCTGTGTCTCAGAAACTTAGGGGATTGGCTGAGAGTGAACTTCCTGTAGAGTAAGGGAAGAACTTAAATTAAAAAAGTGCTAGGGTTGTTTAGCCTGGAGAAGAGGAGGCTCAGGGCAGACCTCATTGCTGTCTACAACTACCTGAAGGGAGGTTGTAGCCAGAGGAGGTTGGTCAACCCAGCAACAGAAGAAGGGGACACAGTCTGAAGTTGTGGCAGGGCAGGTCTAGGCTGGATGTTAGGAGGAAGTTCCTGCCAGAGAGAGTGATTGGCATTGGAATGGGCTGCCCAGGGAGGTGGTGGAGTTGCCGTGCCTGGAGGTGTTGAAGCAAAGCCTGGATGGGGCACTTAGTGCCATGGTCTGGTTGATTGGCTAGGGCTGGGTGCTAGGTTGGACTGGATGAGCTTGGAGGTCTCTTCCTACCTGATTGATTCTTTTATTCACTAATCTATAATTTATTCCTGTAATATTAGCTGCCAAACCACGTGGAAAGAGACACAGGCGATAACAAAGCACATGGATCACTAACCAGAATGATGATCTTGGAGGTCTCTTCCAACCTGGTTGATTCTACGATTCTGTGATTCTGTTACATTTTTATTTGTATTTTGGTGGCATTGGTATCTCCAGATGAGGCCTGGCATGCTGGAAACTGTATGAACTTTGCTTCTACTGCAGCAAGACTAGACTAGTACAGCTCCACAATAGGAGTCAAGTAACACTCTGCCCTCCTGTGTGTTCCTAGAAATGTAGTGCCCTTTGTTGACATCACAGTGCATTTGCACCAGTACTTTTTATGTTTTCATTTTTTTCAGAACCAGTGCATTGAATCAAAGAGGCTGAATGCTAAATTTGAGTCCACATTTATGGTGGCTAGGTATCCTGCTTCTTGAAACAGAGGGTGCTATTAAATTGTTATCTGTAGCCTTTGCACTACTTTATAGATGAGAATGTCGGTGGCCTTCAGTAAAGTCACTCAGTGCAGCCTTAGCTGAAGAGAGCTGTGGATGTGTGTAGCAGTGCGATGGATGCAGGGCCCCCAGAGTAACCTTCAGATCAGAAGTACAGAGCAGTGTCAGTGGATACTCCACCCTAGCTTCGTGTGACCCACCTCACACGAGGAAGCAGTCTAGCTTAATTGCATGAGACTGCATGCATCCCAGTAAGCCTTTCTGAGAGTGAGAATTTACTAATGAAGTGCAGGATCCTGTGAAAGCAGTGATAGCGCTCCCTGTCCCAGCTGTTACAGCCTAGAGCAGAGGCTGCAGTTAGAGCTAGGCACAGCTGGCTGCCTTGAAGAGCCTAGCTCTGTGCAAGTGCTGCAGTGTTTGCATTACAAGACTTCTCATAGCTTAGACATGCTTCACGAAACAGTGGATTCATTTCCAAGGATGTGTCAAGTTCCTGGAAGAGGCAGGAAAGCGATCCACTAATCCCAGCTGTTGGTTTGAGGCTTTGGTTAGTGATCCATGCGCTGTGTTAGACAGCTATTGCCTGCCTCTCCTTCCATGCAGTTTGCAGCTAATATTGCATGAATAAATTATATATTTTTAGTGAATCAGAGAATCAACCAGGTTGGAAGAGACCTCCAAGCTCATCCAGTCCAACCTAGCACCCAGCCCTGTCCAATCAACCAGACCATGGCACTAAGTGCCCCAGCCAGGCTTTGCTTCAACACTTCCAGGCACGGCGACTCCACCACCTCCCTGGGCAGCCCATTCCAATGCCAATCACTCTCTCTGCCAACAACTTCCTCCTAACATCCAGCCTAGACCTCCCCTGGCACAACTTGAGACTGTGTCCCCTCTGTTGCTGGTTACCTGGGAGAAGAGCCCAACCCCAGCTGGCTACAGCCTCCCTTCAGGTAGTTGTAGATGGCAATGAGGTCACCCCCGAGCCTCCCGATTCTATAATGGATCTTTTAGAAGCTTTGGCTTCTGCTGTTGTTGTGCTTTAAATAACAACAATTAGCACTTGAGGGCTTTGTTAATTTCCAAAGTCAGCTATCACTTAACCCTGGCAAACTGGTATCTTAGGTAGTTTATATTACCAGCCAATATTGATATAGGCTAAACCCAAACTTTATCAAGTCTGGCACTCATAGGTGGGGAAGAATGTAGCTACATATCCATACAGCATACTGCAGAGTAATTAATGTACTAATAGAGACATGTGTTGGCTTTCAGAGAGGATAAATCTCTGGTGGGATGTGTGTGTGTGGTGTGCAATGCTAATAAGACACTTTCTTACTCAGCAAAGTGACTCATAGCTGGTATAAATATAGTCAGGTTTGGAGTCTCTCGTGTGCCAGGAGAGGCTGTATTATAAAAGTTGATGTGATTTTTGGAGACAGAGAAGTATTTGGCAAAATATTCCCTTGCAAGAAGATGGTTTTAGTGTTTTGCTCTGTTGTGCTGAAGAGGAGCGTCTGAGGCGCTCTGTGCGTCTGTGCCAGGAGCGTCTGAGGCGGTACTTGGTCACAGCAGTTGGCAGAGATGTCAGTGCTGTTGGCCACGTGTTAGCAATGAGGGCCAGACCTCAGCCAGGAAGTGTCTGTAAGCAACTTCATGGCAAGGGCTCTCCAGCCTTGAGCTGTGCCTTTGTGGCCAAAGGTGGCTAGTGCCAGCAGGTGGAGAAAGTGATCGGCGCAGGAGCCCTCCACTTAAAAATCCAGGAAAGGCATTAAGGCCGGAAAAGCTGCTGATGTCCTCCCACCTCCAGAGCGCTTGTCCCGTCCTTGCTGGGCACAGCTCTTGCCCTGCCATGGACTGGTGTGCTGCTTGCTGCCTTTGTAATCTAGGGCCAATCCCCCTCATCCTAGCCCAGCCTCCTCCTAGTTATTTATTTCATACCGTTTATAAGTGTTACTTGTTGCCAAGGTTTTTTACCCCTCTTTTCCTCCTTACTTGCCAGCGACAGCCACACGCTGCTCACAAAGGAGCTGGCATGATTAAAAGACCTCTGTTACTAAGGTAGCTATGACAACAGCCTCCTTGGAGGTCTTTGTTGCCTGTTAAAACTTTGATCTCTAAGAAGGGCTGCTGCTGTTTCTCCCTCCAGCTGAAGAAAGGATAAAGTTTACTCTGAGCAGAGGGAGCATGGAGAAACTCACTGCAGAGCCATGGTCTCCCAATAAATCTCACAGTAGCTTCTGTGAAGAAGTTTGTGATTTACAAGGGCCACGATTCCTCTTCTGTGCTTTCCAGCTTCCCCTCAGAGCAGTGTCTTGTGCAAAGAGCCTTTTGACATGGCACAACTTGGCAAATTTTTCTGCCACTGAGGAAGAAAGTTCCCTCTGTAGCTACTGTCTCCTGTGGCCCTGCTGGTGCAGGTGGATGGGAGGCTGAGGAGGCAGCCCTCAACAGGAAACCAGTGAAACAATTATTCCCACGTTTAACCTATACTTCTCACACTTAGGCTATTGCCAGCATTTACTGCATGCCTCTATTTACCCAGCTGCCATCTTCCTGGCTGCACTTCTGCCTGCTTTATCCATGGCATCATTTCTTTTTGGCTTTACTGTTTACCCTCATTATTTTTATGTCTCTTCTCTGCAGGCTCTCTGCTAATTGTTTGCCTTGACTCCAGGTCCTCTCTGATGTGCCACTCTTGGTTCCCTCGCTACACCACTTGCCTGCCTCCTGTGTATTAGCTTCTGTCCTTGCTTACCTCTTCTGTGTCTTTGCATGTTCTGGAGCTGCTCTGCACCCCCGCAGAGCTTTTCCTCTGCCACCCTCTTCCACCGCATCTGCCAGTTCATACTGGTGTCTCACAGGCTCCATCACACTGGCCACGGCCTGGGATATGCAAGATCCCCAGTGAGAGGCCACTGTGGACAGGCAAAACCTCACAGCAGCTTGGTGAAAATAGAGATGGAAATGTGTCCCGGAAGTGTGCTGGAATGAGGACATGCTCCTATCTCTAGCACAGCTCTCCAGAACAGCCCGAGTAAATGGGGCCATTTTCTGTTCCTTCTGTCCCTCAGGAGTGTCTGCTGGGGTTCAGTGGTGAGACCTGCAGAGAGGAGCCCTTGTAGGTGCAGGCACAGAACTGTGACTTGGCTGCTGTGACTGTTCGTATCTTGGAGTGCCTGCAGCACTCTTTCTCAGGTGGGCAGAGCTGGTGCAGAGGTGGCATACTCAGATGGTCTTTTAGCAGGACACTTTACTAAACTGTTTCCCCCTCACCAGTTGCAATCCAGCCCCCAAGCCCTCTGCCTTAGGGAAGGAAAAAAGAACAAAAGAAGAAAAGGAAAAAAGGAAAAAGAAACGAAGAAGGTGCAAGAGAGAAGTGAATCGAGGCTAATGCCCGTGGAGGAGCAGCCTGGGCACAGAGAGTCTGGGTGGTGCTGGCCACAGCTGCTGTGGCCTCCTCCTGGCTGGCACTTAAGCCAGGCTGCAAAAAGAGACCTTGCTTACTGAAACCCTGCCTTCTGGCCCAGCTTTGGGCACTGTGTGAACCAATATGGTGCCTGCCATCTTGGGCTCCCCTCTGTCCGGGCCAGGCTGTGGCCTCCCCAGGCCGGGCTTGCACAGGGCAGGCAGGTGTGGCCCTTGTATGCTGTCCTGTACCTGCCCTGCCTCTGCACAGCGTGGCTGCCTGGCTGGTGGGCTGGGAGCCTTTGCTCCACTTGTTGCTGGCCACGCAGGAGGGAAGTCGCTTTCAGTGGGAGGCAGTGGTAGGGAGCCTCCTGTTGCCATGGCAACTGCGGGGCCACCATTGCGGCCAGCAGCCTCCCCTTGTTGTTTTCACTGGGAAGTGAATTAATCAGTCCCAGGACTGGGAGAGGGGAGAGCTGTGGTGCCTTGAAAGCTGCGGGGGGCACAGCAGTCCAGAGGTGGGCTTTGTGCTTGCTGGCTGTCCGGTGGGCTGGTCAAGGCAGCAGAGTTCAGGCTGAGCTGTGGTGGGGTTCACTGCTGCCATGCACCCTCCCAGGTGTTGTGGATTCCCTAAGTGTTGGCACTGGGCTGTGCAAGCTGGGCTGGCATCAACGGGACACGTGTGCCTCAGCAGAATGAGTGAGGCTGCAGAAGTAGGGAACTACTTGGCTGCTCAAAGGCAGAATGAGTTGCCAGGTTCTCAATCACTGGTATTTTGGAGAGATTTTTCTTCCCCTCTGGGAATCAGGAGGCACTATGAGACCCAGCACTAGTAGGGACCAAGGCTCTTTGGGTAGGTTAAAAATAAAGCAGGCACTTAATTTGGACCCATCCTGAGATGGGTCTTCTGCACTTTATAGGTGTGTCCTTTAACATGTCCAGAGAAGGGCGACAAAGCTGGTGAGGGGCCTGGAGCACAGCCCTGTGAGGAGAGGCTGAGGGAGCTGGGGGTGTGCAGCCTGCAGAAGAGGAGGCTCAGGGCAGACCTCATTGCTGTCTACAACCACCTGAAGGGAGGCTGTAGCCAGGTGGGGTTGGGCTCTCCTGCCAGGCAGCCAGCAACAGAACAAGGGGACACAGTCTCAAGCTGTGCTGGGGGAGGTGTAGGCTGGATGTTAGGAGGAAGTTGTTGGCAGAGAGAGTGATTGGCATTGGAATGGGCTGCCCAGGGAGGTGGTGGAGTTGCTGTCCCTGGAGGTGTTGAAGCAAAGCCTGGATGAGGCACTTAGTGCCATGCTCTGGTTGATTGTCTAGGGCTGGGTGCTAGGTTGGACTGGCTGAGCTTGGAGGTCTCTTCCAACCTGGTTGATTCTTGATTCTTTATTTCTGGCACTGCTAGGGTTTGGGCAGGACTGGATAGTGTGAGAAAATAAGAAGAGTAAGCAGGATTGAGTAACTGAACTGATAAGGAGGCACAGCTGCAGATGGGTGGCCTTGGGAGGCCGGCAGAGAAGCTGAGGGAGTTGTGAGGTGTGCGAGAAGACAGGCTGCTCAGCCCTGGCAACAGCCCATTTCTGCCTCTGTAAGCCTATCGGAAGTACACACCTCTGTGCTGTACTCCACTGCACAGGTATCAGGCTTAGCTTCAATAAACGGCTTGACCATCCTGCATCACGTTGGTGTAAGCCTGCTGTCTATCCCTCTCCTGTGCGGCCTAGAAGAGAGGCCAACTCATCATGGCTATTAATCTCAGCCCTAGACTAGGTATATACCTCCAGCTCTTTGTCCATTGTTGTCTCTTCTCAGGCTATGGCTGCACATGAGCTCGTGTGAAGGCACACAGCTTGCCTCCCAGTGGTGCCTTCACCCATGTTTATGTGTGCACGTGGAGGTGTTCAAGAAAAGACTGGATGAGGCATTAGTTGATTGGCCAGGGCTGGCTGCTGGGTTGGACTGGGTGATCTTGGAGGTCTCTTCCAACCTGCTTGATTCTATGGCTCTATGACTCTATGACATGCACATGGGGCCCTATGCAACAGCTGTGTATTTTGTGTGTGTACTGAGAAAATAAGGAACATACTCAATATGTACATGGACTGTAATGCAAATCTTGCATACTGTGACACAAGGCATACATTTGGCACATGTGGTTGGAGCCCACTTGTGGCACTCAGGACTTAAGTCATACGTGCTGTATATGTACCTATGTTATGTCATCAGTGTGATGGTTTGGTAGTTTCCTGTCCCCCCACTCTTATGAAATCACCCAGACTAGATTCAGACGTCTGAATGTTAAGGAATGAAGCTTTCTATTCACAGCTTAGCACAAGATACAAGCAGAGAGTTACAATAGTTACAGCTATAGACAGAAATAGACAAGTTAAAGGTGATACAGAAACACAACAGCCCTCCCAGAAACCAGAGTGCCCAGGAGGGGCTCCCAACCTCCCTTCCACCTTCTCCCCAACCCTCTACCTTATCCCAGAGTTTGCCTTATGTGCGTGGTGAGGTTGGAGGATCAGCAAGGGAGGGTTAGAAGCAGAAGGATTAGTTGGGTTACAGAGAGCAGCAGAAGTGCAGGGAGAAAACACAGACACTGACTCCGACAGATAGAGACTCTGTCTTATCTGTGTTTGTGTCCTTGTTTTTATACATCTCAGCAAGCCTATGAGTGCAGCAGACATCACCACTGTTTCCTTTTCACAGCCTATACTCTAATCTGATTAAAATACTCCAATTAGCCTTAAACTAGCACAGTCGGAAAGCACACATCAGGACTTTTCTCATAACAAGCTGGCTGTGAGGCGTTTGGACAATTGATCCTTTCAGAAAATAGACAGCAAAGAATGTCACAAACCTCTTTCTACATGTAGATGAAAATGTTGCAGTAGACTGATGGCAGGAGTCCTTCAAAGTAGTAAAATATCTGAAGGATCAGTGTTGTATCTTTTGCTAAGCCTTCAGGAGCACTGCATCAGAATGGCATTACTGTGAGTGCTAGACAGCTTCAATGAGTTGCAACTGGTTGCAAAACACTGCCGACATTCAGAGTATGTTTATTATGGCTTCACCAGGCATCCAGGTGGCTTTTGGATCTCTAGAGAACCTCTGCTGAAGCACTCAGAAAAAACAGACAGTGCAGTGGGACTTTGATGGTAACACTTCAAGGACAGATTAGAGGCTAAGGAACTTGGCATCCATTTCATCATTGTGTCTGAGTGCTACTTAGAATCATAGAATCAACCAGATTGGAAGAGACCTCCAAGCTCAGCCAGCCCAACCTAGCACCCAGCCCTAGACAATCAACCAGACCATGGCACTAAGTGCCTCATCCAGGCTTTGCTTCAACACCTCCAGGGACAGCAACTCCACCACCTCCCTGGGCAGCCCATTCCAATGCCAATCACTCTCTCTGCCAACAACTTCCTCCTAACATCCAGCCTAGACCTCCCCTGCCACAACTTGACACTGTGTCCCCTTCTTCTGTTGCTGCTTGCCTGGCAGAAGAGACCAACCCCACCTGGCTACAGCCTCCCTTCAGGTAGNTGCCTGGCTGTTCTCAGCCACTCTGTCCCCAGCCTGTAGTGCTGCTTGGGGTGGTTGTGGCCAAAGTGCAGAACCCTGCACTTGGCGTTATTCAATCTCATCCCATTGGCCTCTGCCCACCCATCCAGCCTGGCCAGGTCCCTCTGCAGGGCTCTCCTACCCTCCAACAGCTCCACAGCTGCTCCTAGCTTGGTGTCATCTGCAAACTTACTGATGCTGGACTCAATCCCCTCATCCAGATCATAAAATAAAGACATTGAGCAGGATCTGAAGGAGCTGAAGGCTGTGTGGGGAGGTTAATGGTAGCTTTCTACCACTTTTGCACTGGCTTAGCCATAGCTGTTTAAATATAATTTATAGAGTATATCACCCTTCAGAGTGCAACTATCATACCTTATGCTTGTCTTTAAAAAACCTAGCATGGTCCTGGTGCTATATGAAGAGTACAGAGCACAGCTGTGCAGAGCTGCTCTGTGACACACCAGTATGTGTGACTTAGAGCCAAGCACTGTGTGTTAGAGGTACCCCTGACACTGAATGCCAATGCAAGTAAGCACCAAGCTGCCTGTGGGATTTGATTTGGTTTGTATTTGTTGTATTACAAGAGGCACGTGGAGGTGCTGGAGCGTGTCCAGAGAAGGTCCACGAGGATGCTGAGAGGGCTGCAGCAGCTCTGCTGTGAGGACAGACTGAAAGAGTTGGGGCTGTGCAGTCTGCAGAAGAGGAGGCTCCCAGGTAGATGCACAGGCTCTAGACTTTATCTTGCCCCAGGTACAATATCCTGGACACCATATCCTAGCAACTGTCTCTAAGGCAAAGCTGGTGAACTATTAACTATAAACAATGAATTTTAAACTATGAACTATGAATTTTGACTACGAACCTCTGCTGTGAGGACAGATTGAAAGAGTTGGGGCTGTTCAGTCTGGAGAAGAGGAGGCTGCCAGGTGACCTTCTTGTGGCCTTCCAGGGTCTGAAGGGGGCCTACAAAAATGCTGGGGAGGGACGTTTTAGGCTGTGAGGGAGTGACAGGACTGGGGGGAATGGAGCAAAGCTGGAGGTGGGGAGAGTCAGCCTGGATGTGAGGAGGAAGTTGTTGAGCATGAGAACGGTGAGAGCCTGGAATGGGTTGCTGTAATGGTTTGGGTGTTCCCCCTCCCCGACTTTGGAAATCCCCCAGACTAGACTTAGCCAGCTCTGGAAATTGAATGAAGCTTATATTTACAGCTGGCACAATGTACAAGCAGATAGTTACAGTGCATACAGATACAGACAGAGATAGACAAGGTAAAAGGTAATACAGAAACACAACTCCCCTCCCAGAAACCTGAGTCCCCAGGAGGGGCTCTCAACCACCCCTCACCTTCCCCCTACCCCTCTCAACCTTACCCCAGTCCCAAGCAAGAATGGAGGTGCGGCCAGGGGGGGTTAGGAAGCAAAGTGGATTAGTCAGAGAAATGGAGGGTGAGGTTAGAGAGAGAGATGCAGCTCAGAGCTCCCCAACAGGAGAAGTGCTTTATCTATGTTTTGATTCTTCTTCTTGTATCTCTCAGCAAGGCTATGAGTGAAGTAGACATCACCCTTGTTTTCCTTTCACAGCCTGTAATCTTGTTCTTCTCACCAAAACATTCTACTAGCTTCAAACTAGCACAGTTGCCCAGGGAGGTGGTTGAGGCCCCATCCCTGGAGGTGTTTAAGGCCAGGCTGGCTGAGGCTGTAGCCAGCCTGATCTAGGGTAGGGTGTCCCTGCCCATGGCAGGGGGGTTGGAACTGGCTGATCCTTGTGGTCCCTTCCAGCCCTGACTGATGCTGTGATTCTATAAATTAGAAGCTGGCTTGCCTTTATCTATCTGTCTGTCTGTCTAGCTGATAATTTATTATTCTCTCCTTGCAAAGTGATTCCACAAATTTCTATCTCAGTTCTTCCCTGGTTGATTATCTTTGCTTGAGAGTTGGGCCTCTGTCACACGGTGTTGCCAAGCTGCTTGTGCGGGTTACAGTAAGTACCCGATGGTGACTTCCAAGAGTCCAGAGCCCTCACGCAGAGAGCGCCACCTACAGGTGTCGGTTGCATATGGCTGACTCGTCAAGGGCCTTTGGTTAAAGATGTTTCACAGGCATCCAAACTGCATGAGTACCTTTAAAATCAATCCTTCTGTTGGAGTGCTGCCATGCATTTCCAGGAGCTTTTTGCATGTGTGGAGTGTAACCTCAGAAAGATGTTACTGTGTAACTATGCTAAAGGGTTCTTTGCAGTGAGGGTGGTGAGACACTGGCACAGGTTGCCCAGGGAGGTTGTGGAGCACAGAAGCACCGAATGTGATCGCAGATCACATTCGGTGCTTCTGTGCTCCACAACCTCCCTGGAGGTGTTCAAGGCTGGGTTGGATGAGGCCTTGAGCGACCTATTCTAGTGGGAGGTGTCCCTGCCTATGATGAGGGATTGGAACTGGATGATCTTTGAAGTCCTTTCCAACCGAAACCATTCTATGATTCTTGTTATTTTGTGTCTAGATGGGAGAAGCTCTGTTCCCAGATTATTTCTCCCCAGCTCTGCTGAAAAAGATAAAATACAAGGACACAGAAATGGCAGAACTAATCAGAGGCAAACACCAGGCATGGAGCAGGATGGCATCTATGACTGATAGGAATTCACTTAACGGCGTGCAAGTGGGACGATGAGGAAGGGGACTGGAGGCTAAGGCGGGGGCTGGGGACTATGTTTTTCTTGCAGTAACCTCTCTCCTTGTTCTCCTTCTTCTGTCTTTTCTAGGCAGGACAGGGCTGCTTGCTGATCTCTTGCCCAGTTTTGCTGTGGAGATTATGCCAGGTATTCCGTCATTTCACCCTTCAGTCACCCAGTCCTCTGCCATCATGTCTGTTTATCCTTCTGTGGCATCTTTATGTGGTGTATGTTTCACTCGTATATGTGTTTTATCAGGGGATAACAGAGAGAAAAACCTACTGCTGACTGGGAAGGTGTCTTGGGTTGAGATCTGAGAGAGCTGATGCTGGGACTTGGGGGAGGAATGGTCATGCTGGCAGCCAACGTACAGAGATAGTTGATGCCATGCCAGGATCAGTGTGAGAGCAGAAATGGCAGCGCTGTTCAGAAGAGCTTTTGTATCAGGCTCTTCTGCTCTCCCTTTGCTAGCACAAAGGTAACGCTGCTCCAGCCTGGGAGACTTCGTCAGCCTCTTGTGACCATATGGCTTTGTATGTCAGCTACTCTGGTGCAGGAGTAGCTTCCACTCCCCAGACCCTATCTTGTGAGTGCCGCAGATGGTGGCACAGGAGGTGCTAGAAATACAGCACCGAGTAGCAACCCTTCAGTGGCATGGCACCTCTTGTGCTACGTGGCCAAGGCGTTATCTAGATAACAGCAGGTGGTTGGACCAGGCATGAAAACGCCATGCCCATGATAAACTAAATCCCTTGGTAACCAGACTAATGAGAGCTACCAGTTCTGGCCTTCCTTGCAGAAGAAACAGAGACTGTGCAACAGATTGTCCTTGAAAGGGAAAATCTGTGAGAACATTTAGCCCTTGAGTCATCCAATCGTCCCCTGATGGTGCCCAAGGAGTCTTTCACACGTTTGTGAAAAAATGCAGCTTCACATACACGTGTGAGGCTTTGTTCAAGGCTGTCCCAGAGATGCAAACAGAGAGAAGGTAGACACTCTCCCACCTTCAGTGTAACCCAGAGCTCCCTAAAAGTTCAGCGTGGAAGTAGAGGGATTGGTCTTTTCAGCAGATTGAAGTCGATTGTCTGTTTCCCCCTGCTATTTGCAGTTCTATCCTTGTCTGTTAGCCAGGTTGCTTTCTGGTACCCTCAGTGCACGAATATAGGCAAGAAAGTTTAAAAGGCAGCAGCAAAACACATTTCAGCTGTTTGCATAGCCTGCTACCTGTACAGACAAAAGCAGATGCTCCTGCAAGCACAGGCAGCAAAGATGCAGCATTTTGGTGTGGTCTGAATCTTAGGGTTACGCTTTTGTATCTAGTACAAGTCCATGCCCAGCTTTGGGCAAAAAGGGGGCCAGCAGGCTCTTTGGCAATTTTCCTTACCTTTTCAGAGAAGCAAATGGTGTAACTTCTTGTGGAGTCAAATCCTTCCTGAATCATAGGTCCCCATGACTGGGACACAGATTTCAAACACCCGGTTTGGCACTGAGTGATTATCTTGCAGTGTGCAGTGTACATAGTAACCTTTTGTACTCCTGGTGCGTTCTCAGGGACACCACAGATACACTTACAATGGACTTGCTGGTTGATTTTTTTTTTGTCTTTTCCTTCTTTCCTCTTTTATCTTTTATGGAGCGGTTGTGAACTGTCTACTGGAGATCCTTGGAGATCCAACATCAGAGCTTCATCTCATAGCTGTGGCTGGCCACTTCTGTCACACTATACTATTTCATCACCTTATCTGCTTCAGTGGTAGTCCCAGAGAACAAGATGGGCACCTTACAAAAGGAAAAGCCACTGAGCTGTTGCCCTGCTGGGATTGGCATAGATTAGGAACCACAGGACTGGAAAGGATTGTCTGGCTCACCATCTTGCTTGCTATTCTAAATGCCCTGCAATTTCATCCTTGCCATAAGCTTAACAAGATTAAGAGTAGCCTGGTTTTGGCCTTCCTCTCTCCCGTTGGGCCACTTTCTCTGGTGTGCTGCTTCTAGCTTCCATCTACATTACCTGTAGCCTGTTCATGCACTTTTATGTAAGATTTTTAACCACAAGAGCTGCTTTTCCTCCTAGAATACAGGCAGCAATTCAGCTTTCTTTTTAATAGACCAATGCAGCAAGCTTCAGATCTCCTGCTGCAAGGCAGGATATGAAGACCTTTCATGCCCTCAAATATCTGCTTTGCATCAGCTCCATCCTGAATTAATGTTTCCTTGTAGAAAGACAACCAAGAGCTGTATAACACAACAGTAACTTCTGATGAAGTTGACATGGAGGCCTGGTCTGATGCCTACTGGAAATTCCTCCCTTTTGGACACAGGATAATGTTTGCCATTTCTGTGGCTGTATTGTGTAAATGGTTAGAGTTGTCTTATGATGGACTAGTACATTTATCTCGCTCTTCATTTATTTTCAGCCAATGAAGTCCTGCTCAGAAGTTTTTCTTAATCTTTGAATATGTGACCTTGAAAGTATTGCTGCCTACCTTGGAATTCAGTATATTGCTGCCTTTTGTGTCTTACTGTAGGCCCAAGGACGACTGGACCTTTCTACAACATATCCCAGGCTTCATGTTTAGTGACAGTGCTTCCCTACCTCTTGCCCTCCAGAAACATTCACATATTTGTAGTTTCTCTGTCAAGGGCATTCACGGAAATACTGAATAAGATACCTCCTAGAAGTGGCACTTGAGGAACTGTATCATAGAACAACAGAATCAGCCAGGTTGGAAGAGACTCCAAGCTCAGCCAGTCCAACCTAGCACCCAGCCCTGGCCAATCAACCAGACCATGGCACTAAGTGCCTCATCCAGGCTTTGCTTCAACACCTCCAGGGATGGCAACTCCACCACCTCCCTGGGCAGCCCATTCCAATGCCAATCACTCTCTCTGACAACAACTTCCTCCTAATATCCAGCCTAGACCTCCCCTGGCACAACTTGACACTGTGTCCCCTTGTTCTGTTGCTGGCTGCCTGGCAGGAGAGCCCAACCCCACCTGGCTACAGCCTCCCTTCAGGGAGTTGCAGACAGCAATGAGGTCTGCCCTGAGCCTCCTCTTCTGCAGGCTGCACACCCCCAGCTCCCTCAGCCTCTCCTCACAGGGCTGTGCTCCAGGCCCCTTCCCCAGCCTTGCTGCCCTTCTCTGGACACCTTCCAGCACCTCAACATCTCTCTTGAATTCAGGAGCCCAGAACTGGACACAGCACTCCAGGTGTGGCCTGAGCAGTGCTGAGCACAGGGGCAGAAGAACCTCCCTTGTCCTGCTGGCCACACTGCTCCTGAGCCAGCCCAGGATGCCATTGGCTCTCCTGCCCATCTGGGCACACTGCTGGCTCAAGTTCAGCTACTCTCCACCCCCAGGTCTCTCTCTGCCTGGCTGCTCTCAGCCACTCTGTCCCCAGCCTGTAGTGCTGCTTGGGGTTGTTGTGGCCAAAGTGCAGAACCCTGCACTTGGCCTTGTTAAAACTCATCCCATTTCAAGTAATACTTCAAGTAATCTCCTCTTAGCTCTTACTTTTGCATTCATGAATGCTTCCCTCCAGCCATTTCCTTATTCATTAGCTGAATTTTTCTCAGCCTATATCAACTTTGTGAAAAAAAAAAAAATCCCACAAGGGCTGAAATTATCTTCAAATGTAAATGAAATTCATCTGGTTTTGCCAAAAAAAGAGATAAAATACTCCACAATTAGAAAACATTTCACTTGACACTTCAGGAATGAAATGTTTTGATTTGTAAATGCAACAGCTCTCACTACTGACATTTTTTAAAATTAAATTTGAAGTTCTGACTTAAAAGTGGCATTAAAAAGGGGAATTGTTTGTAAAAGAGTTAAGTGGATCTCCAGCAAAGCAAAGAGTTTCACTGTTGTTCAAACAGGATGCTGTGAAATAATAACAAAATGAGTCTTCTTGGTTTTGCATGTTATTAAGAACTAGAGAAAAAAAACAACCTTTTGTTTTGATTGTTCCAAGTGGAACATTTTTTTTTACTTTTCAGCTGAGTCATGCAGATCATAGAATCATAGAATCAACCACGTTGGGAAACACCTTCAACATCATCTTTATTGATGATATGGATGAGGGGATTGAGTTCAGCATCAGTAAGTTTGCAGATGACACCAAGCTAGGAGCAGCTGTGGAGCTGTTGGGAGGGTAGGAGAGCCCTGCAGAGGGACCTGGCCAGGCAGGATGGGTGGGCAGAGGCCAATGGGATGAGACTGAACAAGGCCAAGTGCAGGGTTCTGCACTTTGGCCACAACAACCCCAAGCAGCACTACAGGCTGGGAACAG
>WAAF01019224.1:45739-74044 GCA_013400475.1 Tricholaema leucomelas
AGCCAGGTGGGGTTGGGCTCTTCTGCCAGGCAACCAGCAACAGAACAAGGGGACACAGCCTGAAGTTGTGGCAGGGGAGGTCTAGGCTGGATGTTAGGAGGAAGTTCCTGCCGGAGAGTGAGAGGCATTGGAATGGGCTGCCCAGGGAGGTGGTGGAGTTGCTGTCACTGGAGGTGTTGAAGCAAAGCCTGGTTGGGGCACTTAGTGCCGTGGTCTGTGGTCTGGTTGACTGGCTAGGTCTGGGTGCTAGGTTGGACTGGCTGAGCTTGGAGGTCTCTTCCAACCTGGTTGAGTCTATGATTCTATGATCATCCAGTCCAGCCTATCACCTAGCACCCAGCCCTATCCAATCAAATGATGAGAGGTGTACTATTTTTCCAGTGTGAATCTGTACTCACATTGCAATCCTTGTGTTGGTACTTCCTCATCCTAAGCATCAGTGTACCAGGAGACCCCCTTCATGAGCACTGGACTTCTGTTCAGAAGCAGTGGTCTGCTGCTTTTTTTCTCTTGAGATGGGAGTAAACCCTATCCCACTGCACACAGCCCCATCACCTTTGCCTTTGCCCTCTCACCGTCCATCCAAGGGTGCTGAATAACCATCTGGTATGCTTGGAGCCTTTGCCCACCAGGCATCTGACTTCTGGGTAGGTTGGCGCATCTCTGTGGCATAAAACCAGCTCCAGGCCTCCTGTATATCCAGAGTCTTGACATTTTGTGGTCCAGATGTTTTCTCTGATCATTCCCTTAATCCAGAAAATGCCCTTGTTGCAGTAGGTGCAGCACTGTGCACACAGTCTCCCCTTGCAAAGCACAGGGTGGCCAGATGCAGGACTGGGAGCTGCCCCAGCAGGCTGGGCACCTGCTGCTGGTGTTGCTGCTGCTGCTGCAGTCAGAGATACTTTCCTTGTTTCCCTTCCTCCTCAAACTTCGTCCCATATTTTGTGGACCTGCTCTTTGTTCTTTTACTTGTAGGATGCTTTTCAGCTGCTCCCTTTCGGGGGCCTGGCAGCCGTCATCTGAGGCTTCCTGGCAGGGGGTGTGGGTGGGAAGCGGTTGTTAGGTTTGCTGGCTGGCTGCAGCGCCTGAATAGGATGCTGCTTCGGCACACTGAAAGGAATAATTGCCTGCGTGGGCCCGGTTGTGAAGGGGCAGGCCTGGCACATTTGTGGGGCTATTTATAGCCTGCTTTTCACCATCGCTTGTCCCACTGCAGCTAGAATGTGGGGAGGGAACGAGCACACAAGCAGGGCGAGAACACGGCCAGGAAGAATGAGCCTTTCATGAGATCCAAACGCTAATGGAGCATCTCCTGAGGCGTTTATACAGGTCGGCTGTGGGCTGAGGGGGTCCAGAGCGCCTGCCTCTGTGCTGCTCACCTCCACCAGCCAGAGACGCTGCAAGAAGGGACCACATTGCTGTAGCTCCGTTTCTCACCGACACATGACATTTCTGCTTCAACACAGAGGAGCATGTCGTCCTGGACCTGCAGGGAGCTTAGAGCTATTATTCACCTATTTGTTTTGTCCCTGTGCTCTTCCCTGGGAGGATGGGCTGCCCAGGGAGCTGTCCCTGGAGGTGTTGAAGCCAAGCCTGGCTGGGGCACTTAGTGCCATGGTCTGGTTGATTGGCCAGGGCTGGGTGCTAGGTTGGGCTGGCTGAGCTTGGAGGTCTCTTCCAACCTGGCTGATTCTGTGTTGCTGAGGTTTCTCTCCACAGTGATCACAATGCTGCAAGTGTCTCCCTTTCTTGTCTTGTTTTCCAGAGTGGGTTTTTGTGGGCCTGGTGATCCTGGGGGCATTCCTGTTCTTCCTCCTGGTGGGGATCTGCTGGTGCCAGTGCTGCCCACACAGCTGCTGCTGTTACGTCCGCTGTCCCTGCTGCCCTGAGTCGTGCTGCTGTCCCCGGGCACGTGAGTGACCTGGTCTAAATCTTCTCATGCACTTCTGCTCCCTGGTGAAACAGGAGGAAAATTTGCTAATATTGCTTCCTTTGCCCTGAGCACTTTGCTTCACTTAAGAACTAATTCTTGGAGGGTAAAGCATCTGACCTATTGCTCAATGGTTGACTGCTCAAAATTAATTACAAAGGTGATTTCCTGAGCCCTCCCTGCCTTAGCAGCTGTGCCTCCTACTCCAAAGTGTCATGCTTCCCTTCCAAAGTTGACATGTTAGTGAATGTTGTGGGTCAGAGCTAGAGCATCCTGGGTGGGTTCTTCCCAGCTATGCAGAGCAGCTGCCCTCTACAACACTGCAAAATCCTTGTAACCCAGCAAGGTTTCTGCTCAGGCTCAGGCAGATCTGTCAAGTTTCATGAGTGTCAACTCTGATCCTTGAGTCATCAGTTGCTTTTGAAGATGAACTGCCACTAAATGATGACAGTGGTAAAGCCAGATACAGCATGCTGAAAGTTCTTTGGTTGCTGGGCATCTCACAGTACACATCTGGCTTGCTGTGTGCAGTTTTTAAGCTCCCCTCACTGCCCACTGAGACTTGGAGAAATTCAGATTGGCCTCGGTCATTTCACTGTTGTCTCCTGCTGAGTCGTCACCAGTGTTGGTGATGTGCAGGTCTCAGCCACGTGGGTGTGTGGGAGGCTGGTGTGATGTTGACTGCTGTCTTTTTCTTTTTGTTTTTCAGTGTATATAGCAGGCAAAGCAGCAAAAGCTGGGTACCCTCCTGCAGTCTCTGGCATGCCAGGCGCATACTACATCCCCAGCGTTCCTGTAGCTGGCGTCCCCTCTCCTGCTGTGCTGATGGATAAGTCCCACCCACCTCCCTTAGCCCCGAGCGAAGCCAGTGGAGGAAGCCAAAATGGTAATTTGCAGTGGCAAGCACAACCTTCAGACCTCTTGCTGGAAGCAGGGCTGGGAAGGGGAAGGATGATTGTCATTGGTAGAGTGCTATGAACAGAAGAGACGCAGAGAAACTGTGTTTTAATCCTGTCTGTGACACTGCTTGACCTTTGATACAGGCTGGGCAGTGAGTGGCTGGAGAGCAGCCCTGAGGAGAGGGACTTGGGGGTGCTGCTGGATGAGAAGCTTAACAGGAGCCAGCAGTGTGCACTTGCAGCCCAGAAAGCCAACCAGAACCTGGGCTGCATCAGGAGAAGTGTGGCCAGCAGGGCCAGGGAGATTATTCTCCCCCGCTGCTCCACTGCTGAGACCCCACCTGGAGTACTGCATCCAGTTCTGGAGCCCCCATTACAAGAGGGATGTGCAGATGCTGGTGCCTGTCCAGAGAAGGGCCACGAGGATTCTCAGAGGGCTGCAGCAGCTCTGCTGTGAGCACAGACTGAAAGAGTTGGGGCTGTGCAGTCTGCAGAAGAGGAGGCTCCCAGGTGACCTTCTTGTGGCTTTCCAGGATCTGAAGGGGGCCTCCAAAAAAGCTGGGGAGGGACTTTTTAGGCTATCAGGCAGGGGGAATGGAGCAAAGCTGGAAGTGGGGAGATTCAGACTGGATATGAGGAGGAAGTTGTTGAGCATGAGAGTGGTGAGAGGCTGGAATGGGTTGCCCAGGGAGGTGGTTGAGGCCCCATCCCTTGGAGGTGTTTAAGGCCAGGCTGGCTGAGGCTGTGGCCAGCCTACTCTAGGGTAGGGTGTCCCTGCCCATGGGAGGGGCGTTGGAACTAGATGATCCTTGTGATGCCTTCCAACCCTGACTGATTCTGTGATTCTATGATAGGAGTTTTTGTTGCAGCATGTTTTAGCATTCCCATGGCATTTTGGTCACAGGGATGTGCTCCTTTAGCATTTCTGCCTGAGAGTATTTGGCGCTGGACTCTGTTCCGTACCTTGAAGAAGTCAATAGATCATTTTTTTTATTCAGCCTTTGCATTTCTGGAATGTGAGTGGTAAAATGTTTCTAGGTTGAAAGGAGTTATGGGTCAATGTCACAGACATAGAGCAGTATGTTGACTCCATGTGGGTAAGGATCACTTCTGGCTGCAGGATGCTGCCATCAAGGCAAAAGAGGGTAGCTATTTAGCCACATGCTAGCATTTCAGTATCACTGTGGCTGTCTAAATTCAAACATGCTGCAGCATAGAATCATATAGTCAACCAGGTTGGAAGAGACCTCCAAGCTCAGCCAGTCCAACCTAGCACCCAGCCCTAGACAATCAACCAGACCATGGCACTAAGTGCCTCATCCAGTCCTTTCTTGAACACCTAAAGGGACAGAGACTCCACCACCTCCCTGGGCAGCCCATTCCAATGCCAATCACTCTCTCTGCCAACAACTTCCTCCTAACATCCAGCCTAGACCTCCCCTGACACAACTTGACACTGTGTCCCCTTGTTCTGTTGCTGGCTGCCTGGCAGAAGAGACCAACCCCACCTGGCTACAGCCTCCCTTCAGGGAGCTGCAGACGGCAATGAGGTCTGCCCTGAGCCTCCTCTTCTGCAGGCTGCACACCCCCAGCTCCCTCAGCCTCTCCTCACAGGGCTCTGCTCCAGGCCCCTCACCAGCTTCCTTGCCCTTCTCTGGACACCTTCCAGCACCTCAACATCTCTCTTGAATAGAGAAGCCCAGAACTGGACACAGCCCTCAAGGGGGCTCAAGGCCTGAGCAGTGCTGAGCACAGGGGCAGAAGAACCTCCCTTGTCCTGCTGGCCACACTGCTCCTGAGCCAGCCCAGGATGCCATTGGCTCTCCTGCCCACCTGGGCACACTGCAAGCTCATGTTCAGCTACTAACTACCAGCACCCCTAGGACTCTCACCAATGTAGATTCACCACAGTGACACAGCCACATTGATCCAGACACGTCTGATTGTAAAGCACCACACTAATCATCAGTTGCTAAATTTGCTCATGCAATGTATTGATAAGACACTTCCAGAAAGACAAGATCAAGTGTTACAGTATTTAAGCTTTTGAAAAAATCCTACACATCCTGCTGCTGCCCTAATCAACATACTAGCTTTTTTGGAATTACAAGAGGTAATAACTGTACTTCTTCCCCCTCCCCCCCCCAAATCGAACAGAGCTCTGGAATGGAACATTTTGAAATAGGAAGTCAGTCAATGAATCAATCAATCACAGATCCACAGCAGAATGTATCCAATTCAAAAAACCTTTGTCAGAAAATAATAGAATCAGAATCAACCAGGTTGGAAGAGACCTCCAAGCTCAGCCAGTCCAACCTAGCACCCAGCCCTGGCCAATCAACCAGACCATGGCACTAAGTGCCCCATCCAGGCTTTGCTTCAACACCTCCAGGGATGGTGACTCCACCACCTCCCTGGGCAGCCTGTTCCATGATTACACCTCCTCCAAGCCTACCTCAGCCTTTTTAGCTACCATTACCCCTCCCTCCTGAGCCAGTGATAGCTTCTTCCCAGCCACAGCTATGCCCCCACAACCCTCCTCAGACTCTCCAGCCACTATTATTTCTCCCCTGGAATCCATCTCAGTTTATCCCAGCTACCATTATCCCCCCCATAGCTTTCTTCAGCTGCCACTATCCCCACTCTGAGTCCACCTCAGCATACCCCTCCTGTCATTATCCCCCCCACACCGTCCTCAGCCTCTCCAGCTGCATTATCCCCCTTCCACGCCTGACTCAGCCTCCCCCAGCTGCCACTTTCCCCCTTCCCAGCCCTCAGCTCCACCACTCGCTAATTTCCCCCTTCCCAGCCCTCCCCAGACCGCTCTGGCCCAAAATGATGAATGACAGCCGAATGCTTAGGTGTTTTTTTGTCCTGTGAAAAATGGCACTGCATGGTGCTGGCCATGGGAACCCAAGGGACTTAAGAGTCAGAGCACAGCCCCAGTCTCATCTGTGTTGTTACCAGCAGAGCACAGAAGCAGAATGAAAAACTGTGGAGGTGTTTGATAGCCAAATGGAAAGGCTCTTAGCATTCCCCGTTCGTTACATGGGAAGGTGGATTTATGATGTGATCCCAATCAGCCTCATCTCAGGGCTTGAGAGGAAATACTGTATGTTGCAAGTAAAGCCTTTATTGCACTTCCAGCTCTTGTGGCAAGACAGCAGAAGTGCTTTCTTATTTTAATCTAATTGTAAGTAATGTTTTTTGCAACAATATAGACCAAGCCTTTGTCTGGATCTTGCAGCTGTCATTCAAGGTGTGCCTTCAATTGTGGAGCTAAGAAAAGGCATCCTGTGCCTTTTCTTTCAAGGTCTTCCACAGTGCTAGAATATTCCCTAACTACAGACTGTAGAAGAGAAAACATTATCCTGCTGTTGCAAGCTACTTTCTTGCACGTTGGCCAGACAGTGAGCTAAAGAAATCAGGTAATGGTTGAGTTGATAAAAAAGGCTTCTTCTCAGAAGGAGCACTACTTATGGTCTCTGTGTTCTCCACACATCCAATGTAGCAGGTCTGACCTGAGACTTGATAGCTTTAAGACTTCAGCCTTTCTGTCAAATGTATTAAAAGGGAAAAAAATAAAAAGAGAGAGCAGAAGTGCTGGGTGACAGAGACTGGAGAATTCTGCAGTCCTGGCTGCCAGGCTGAAAAGGACAGCCTCTGCCCTGGATGGTTTCTGTGCTTAATAGTGACTGCTGTGATGTGATCTAGTGAGCAAACTCAGGCGTGAGCATTTGTCTAGGGTTACATAAAAGCCATGTGATAAACCTCCTGTGAAACCCAGGAACTCCAGCCTGAACTTTGGGCTGAACAGGGGAAAAAATGTAAACTTTCGTCTGTCTTATTTAGAAGAGTGTTGGTGGCAGCACACAAGTCAAGAGGATGGCGGTGGTGGTGTCGCTGGTCAGCAAGTGCCCTGTCTCTGTTAAAGGCAGCGGTTACCTGGATACTCTTGCACAGATTCCTTAAACCATGCACACAAGGAAGCTTTTGATCTTGAGAGCTGTACTCCAGAAGTCCCAAGTCCTTTCCTGCAGGGCTGCTTTCTATCACCTCATCCCCCAGCCTGCACTGATAGCGAGGATTGTTCCAGCCTGAGTGCAGGACTCTGGACTTGGTCTTGTTGAGCCTTATGATGTTCAGCTGGGTCCACCTCTCCAGCTTGCCTGTATCCTTCCGTAGGACATCCCATCCCTCTAGCAGAGTGACAGTACCACTCATCTTGGTGTCATCTACGGATTTGCTGATGGTGCACTTGATACCACTGTCCACATAACTGATAAAAGTACTTGACAGTATGGATGCCTGAGGGACATCATTGTCACTGATCCCCATCTGGACTTTGATCCACTGACCACTACCCTCTGGATGAAACCATCTACCAAATTCCTTATCCACTGAACAGTCCACCCATCAAATCTCTCTCTGCAGCTTGTCATCTTTGCATATTTAAATGCTAAGTTAATTTCTAGATGCTTATAGAATTAAGAAGTTAATTTGCCTTTTGATACACAGCTGCAGTAGCAAGTGGAGCATGAATCTAGCATGAAGCTTTGCTAATTCTCCATCATTCCAGGAGCTATAGACATTGCTCAGACAGATACTTGGCACAGCCTCAGCGTGAGTAGTGGCTCTGGGGAGGCAGAGTCTGGAAGCTGCTTGTTCAAGTTCCCCAAAGGTTATTGGTAGGTGAGAGTAGGTTCCAGCTGATGGTCGTTTGCTGGCCTGTGTATAAATGAGGTGGCACTTTAGCTGAGTTGCTAGTAGATACATTAGCAGAATAGTGAGAGGCCTCTTCTGGCAAGGTACCAGACAGAGGTCAGCCACAGTGGTGACTTGGAGAACTCTCCCTGCTGTTGGTCCGATAGTACAACAGGAGTCATCAGTTCCAAGGCCAGTCAGTCCAGACGCTCTTCACAGCAGCGGTGCTGCCCTTCCACTCCCTTGTGCTCTGTAGATCATTGGGTGCTTCTGCAGTCATTGTCCATGGGCATAATAAAATACAGTGAAACTCCAGAGTGCTGTCAGCTAAGCTCTCTGGAGACATGTTGAGAGCAGGAGCCTGATAGACATACTACCATAGAATCATCACAGAATCATAGAAGGGACTCTGAAAGCTCATCTGGTCCAGCTCCCTGCCAGAGCAGGATCCCCTAGAGCAGTTCACGCTGGAATGCATCCAGATGGTTCTTGAATATCTCCAGAGAAGGAGACTCCACAACCTCTCTGGGCAGCTTGTTCCAGTGCCCTGGACCCTTACAGTCAAGAAGTTCCCCCTTGTGTTGAGCTAGAACCTCCTGTGCTGCAGCTTACACCCATTGCTCCTTGTCCTATCCCAGGGAGCAGTGAGCAGAACCTGTTCCCTCCCCCCTCACCCTCAGCTCTCAGATATTTATAGACATTTATTAAATCCCCTCTCAGTCTTCTCTTCTCCAGACTAAGCAGCCCCAGGTCCCTCAGCCTCTCGTCATCAGGCAGTGCTCCAGTCCCCTCATCATCCTTGTAGCCCTGCACTGGACCCTCTCCAGCAGATCCCTGTCCCTCTTCAACTGGGGAGCCCAAAACTGAAGGCAGTATTCAAGATGAGGTCTCAGCAGGGCAGAGTAGAAGGGAAGGAGAACCTCCCTTGATCTGCTGGACACACTCTTCCTAATGCAGGATCCCATTGGCCTTCTTGGCCACAAGGGCACATTGCAGTGCCATGGATGTTCTCCACCAGCACCTCCAGGTCCCTCTCCACAGGGCTGCTCTCCAGCAGATCACCTCCCAGCCTGTACTGCTGCAGTTTATTATCCCTCCCCAGGTGCAGGACTCTGCACTTGTCCTTGTTGAACCTCATTTGGTTCCTCTGTGCCCAGCTCTCAGTCTGTCCAGGTCTCACTGGATGGCAGCACAGCCTGCAGCTGTCTCAGCCAAGCCTCCCAGTTTTGTGTCATCAGCAAACCTGCTGAGCAGACTGTCCATCAGTGTCATTGCTGAAGATGTTGAATAGGACAGATGTTCAACTTCCTTAATCATTGTTGTGGCTTTTGAGAATACAGCCTTCTGTCTTTCTGCATTCTGTTACAGTGCTGGTGAATATGTTAATGTCAGAGTCAGACCTCTGAAAAACAGACCTTATGGATCTGCTTAAAAATGAGGTACTTCTGTTTAGTTTGATCTATTCTAGTTTTCTTTAACCACCAACCCTAGGAGAGTTAAAGAAATAGATAATTTGTTTAATAAGCTATGTTTTAACACCTAATAGTTTCCCAAAGAGAGATGCAGAAGCTAGTATTTCAGGATGGAGTTGCTTACCTTACAGGTACACAAACTCACAGTAAAGCACTTTTCTCCTGCAGCAATTTGTGTGGATGTTATAGGAGTCATTCTACCCGTTTCTATGGCACAGCCATTTCTGAGGCAGAGCATGGTTATTTAATAGTGCACAGACACATGAACAGCACTTCAGGACAGAAGGTGCCTAAGAATACCTCTGCCAAGTCCTTGTTCAGCCCACACACTGCATGCTATACAACGTACTACCGAGCCCATATGTTAGTAGCTTGATGTATTGGGGTGTGGGATAAACCAGAAAGAGCAGGTTGGCTCAGAACCACCTTCCAAGTGTTGAAATTGTGCCACAAGAGGAGCACCCATGCCACACTGCAGTATTCACACAATGGAACATGCTAACCCCATGTGAGGCAGACAGGTTCCACTTTCGTAGTGCTAAGTGAATTGCCCTTGAGATTCTCTAATGTGCAGAGAAGGGCAGCAAGGCTGGGGAGGGGCCTGGAGCACAGCCCTGTGAGGAGAGGCTGAGGGAGCTGGGGGTGTGCAGCCTGCAGAAGAGGAGGCTCAGGGCAGACCTCATTGCTGGCTACAAGTACCTGAAGGGAGGCTGTAGCCAGGTGGGGTTGGTCTCTTCTGCCAGGCAACCAGCAACAGAAGAAGGGGACACAGCCTCAAGTTGTGCCAGGGGAGGTCTAGGCTGGATGTTAGGAGGAAGTTGTTGGCAGAGAGAGTGATTTGCATTGGAATGGGCTGCCCAGGGAGGGGGTGGAATTGCTGTCCCTGGAGGTGTTGAAGCCAAGCCTGGATGAAGCTCTTCATGCCATGGTCTGGTTGATTGGCTGGGGCTGGGTGCTAGGTTGGACTGGCTGAGCTTGGAGGTCTCTTCCAACCTGCTTGATTCTGTGATTCTAAGAATCTAAATCTGAAGGTTGTATTCCTCTTTTGGACACAGGCCTGTGCTTCTGTCAGTCTCAAAGTGACTTTAGATGGAGACCTTTTTTAAATGCTCTGCTCTAAAAGTCTTATTTTGTTCTATGTCCTGATAGTTGGAGTTCTATGCTTGCTGACTGCAGACCTGCCTTGAGATAGTCACGCTGTTGATAGGGTTAGCAGCTGAAGTGTGCATGGAGGCAGCCTGCCAGAGCTAGAGCTGCTGTGATTCCAGGTCTACAGGTGCTTCTGTTCTACACACAGAATTGTGGAAAAACAAACCAAAAAAGCTGTCCAAAGCTGTCCAGACTTTGGCTGCAGATGGAGTAATCCCAGGAGTCAAGCCCTTCATGTATCCTTTCTGTAAAGCAGAGCTTGTAAGGCATGCCAGAGCAGGCAGTCTCACAGTTACCCAGTGACCTGATTTGCCCCATCATTTGATTTGGTGTAAAGCTCAAAGCAACGTGATGTGCTTCCTAGAACTTTATGTGTTTCCTTCTGTATCTCTGGAGGTTCTCCTGCCACATGCTCTTGAACCTGTGTGAGCATTCATCGGGATGGGAGGGTGGAGGGATCCTGTGGAGTGACAGCTCCCAATTGCTCGGCCACCTGCTTCCCCTGCAGACTGGGAGCATACAGACCCTGCCACATAGTGGAAGCCTGATCTTCTGGAGCTGCCTCACCCATACCACGACAAATCCGTTCTGTGTTGCAGTGGAAGGGCAAATGAGTGCTACTTTTTTCTCCGCCATCCTGTGTGGGAGGTGGAATCACTTTGTGGCAATGACACCACTTAATACATTTGTATGGATTGGGCATTTCCAAACCGTTTTTCTTCCTACCCTGAACTTCACAAATTGTGCAGCTGCTCACAGCTTCACGTCCCATGGTACAGACAAATTTTTTCTGTAGCTAGGACCGACTCAGTCTGTTTTGGAAGACACAGCCTACCTGCCTGCAGACCTGAGCTCAACTGTGGAAGCAGTGTTGTTGGAAAGACTCCTTGGAGTTAAATGTGTTTGCCTCTCATACTTTCCTTTTTCTCCCTGGCAGTGCGCAAAGGGTACAGGATCCAGACTGACAAGGAAAGGGACTCCATGAAGGTGCTGTACTATGTCGAGAAGGAGCTGGCTCAGTTTGACCCATCAAGGAGGATGCGAGAACGATGTGAGCAACAAGCATGCTTGCATTTATTGGTTTGCTCCAGTGACCTGAAAAATACTGCAACTTCATTGAATCATAGAATCAGTCAGGGTTGGAAGGGACCACAAGGATCAGCCAGTTCCAACTCCCCTGCCATGGGCAGGGACACCCTACCTTAGAGCAGGCTGCCCACAGCCTCAGCCAGCCTGGCCTTAAACACCTCCAGGGATGGAGTCTCAACCACCTCCCTGGGCAACCCATTCCAGGCTCTCACCTCTCTCATGCTGAACAGCTTCCTCCTCATGTCCAGCCTGAACCTACCCACCTCCAGCTTTGCTCCATTCCCCCTAGTCCTCTCGCTCCCTGATACTCTAAAAAGTCCCTCCCCAGCTCTTTTGTAGGTATCCTTCAGATACTGGAAGGCCACAAGAAGGTCATCTGGGAGCCTCCTCTTCTGCAGACTGAACAGCCCCAACTCTTTCAATCTCATAGCAGAGGTTCATAGTCAAAATTCTTAGTTCATAGTTTAAAATTCATTCAATTTATTTAATAGTTCACCAGCTTTGCCTTAGAGACAGTTGCTAGGATATGGTGTCCAGGATATTGTACCTGGGGCAAGATAAATTCTAGAGCCTGTGCATCTACAGGTATGTTCCGATTTCTACAATCTGCTTCTTACCATATCATCCTTAATTAAAGCAAACAAGGAGAGGGATAATCAGATGCTCATGGAAGTTGTCCGCTCAGATAATTAAACTTTTTCAGCATCTGACAAGCCAAATCCATATTCCTGCCTTCTACAGCCTGTGGTGTGATAATAGCTGGCATTTTGTCTTCACAGTTCATGTCTTGCAGTGTGATGCCTGCAAATTCCCAGCATGGTAAAGTAGGAGAGGGATGATTTTATTAAAAGTGTGTTTTGTGGGCTTCAGTGACCATGGTGTGGTTTGAAGGATGTAGATAGCTTGGAATGACTGTTGCCCTGCAGAAGAGGAGAGGTTACCAGAAAGATTAAGGAAACCAGGGGATCGTGAGATTTGGTGATGCTGGGCAACATAAGATCTGAGGTGATACTCAAGTACTGATGGCTTGGCAGTCAGGCCACTGTAGGTGAAGGTGAGGAGGGTGATGAGTAGGGACACGGTGCAGACTCAGAATTGAGCTGCCATTTGGAACTCCTCACTGTCTCCAAATAACCATTTGCAAGCTTTATTTCCCTAAATGAAGGCTGAAGCTGAGCTTAATGGGTACCCGAATGCAAGCCTAAGTGAGGATCTTCCCGTATTAGGAGGCAGAGGTTCAGTGGTAGGACAAGGTTTGTGCATGAGGAGTGCTTGCAGTGCTGCTCTTTGACCCCTAGCTGTTCTGTGTGAGGATAGCAGCACTCTGGAGGCTCAATTCTGTGGGTGGTGAATAGTGCAGCTGTCACCAGTGGTGTTCCCCAGGGATTGGTGCTGGGCCCAGTCCTGTTCAATATCTTTATTGATGATCTGGACAAAGGGATTGAGTCCAGCATCAGTAAGTTTGCAGATGACACCAAGCTAGGAGCAGGTGTGGAGCTGTTGGGAGGGTAGGAGAGCCCTGCAGAGGGACCTGGACAGGCTGGATGGGTGGGCAGAGGCCAGTGGGATGAGACTGAACAAGGCCAAGTGCAGGGTTCTGCACCTTGGCCACAACAACCCCAAGCAGCACTACAGGCTGGGAACAGAGTGGCTGAGAGCAGCCAGGCAGAGAGGGAGCTGGGGGTGCTGGGAGAGAGTAGCAGAACTTCAGCCAGCAGTGTGCCCAGGTGGGCAGGAGAGCCAATGGTATCCTGGGCTGGCTCAGGAGCAGTGTGGCCAGCAGGACAAGGGAGGTTCTTCTGCCCCTGTGCTCAGCACTGCTCAGGCCACACCTTGAGTGCTGTGTCCAGTTCTGGGCTCCTCANGAGGTGGTGGAGTTGCCGTCCCTGGAGGTGTTGAAGCAAAGCCTGGATGAGGCACTTAGTGCCATGGTCTGGTTGATTGGCCAGGGCTGGGTGCTAGGTTGGACTGGCTGAGCTTGGAGGTCTCTTCCAACCTGGTTGGTTCTATGATTCTATGATTCCAGTATGGGCAGAGCTAGCCATGTTTAGGCAGTGGTAGAGCCTCATTTAAAACAGATGCCAGAAATGCAGCAACTTGGTGAAGGTGAGGGCTTTAGGGAATGACACTGCATCAAAGCTCTGTTCAGATTAGACATAACTAACAAATTATATATATACTTCTAAAATAGTCATTGCTGAGCACACTGTATTCTCCACCCACAAGATGTGCTATAAAAAGGCCTCTCCACATTGGTATATCAGGCCTGCAGATGTCAATGTGCTTGACTGGGTAGAGACTGACAGTGATTCAGACAGTCTCGTTCTTTGCTTCTCTATTTTTTTTCCTAGGAGGTTGGTTCAGTTTTAGCTGGGCAATTTAGGCCAAATCCAGAGCCAGCCTGTCTCACACTGAGGAAGGGGGAGGTGGCACAACTGTTGTGATGATGTTCTACCAAGCTCAGTGCTCACTGCCCGAGGACACGGAGCTCAAGCGTGTTACTGTCGCAGGGCTCGGTGGGGATCTGTGCGTAGAGGCTGAGGTCAGTCACCTGGAACACAGCCATCTGATGCCGTTTGCGATACCCTCAGAATATTCCACCTGGCTGCCAGCCAGCGGTTCAGAAGACCTGTAGGTCTAACAGCAGCTCTGTGGTCACACTAAGCCCCAGGAGTCTTAGCCAGAATGGATCAAGGTTTTGGAGAGGAGCCTTGGATTCCATTTTGGTTTATTTGTAGCAGAGGCCAGCTCAGCCTCTATCTGAAGAAGCTGCAGCTAGGTTCAGCAGAGCCTTTCTGCACTCTTCTGACATGTTCTGTCAGGTGGTGCCTGTCTCATTTCTTTTCTGCAACCTCCCCTGCAGATAACAACACCGTCTCTGAACTCAGCTCTTTGCATGAAGAGGACCTGAATTTTCGGCAGCCCTACCGCCAGGCGCGAAGGAAACCTTTGCCTCCCGCAGAAGACCTGGACGGCGATGCCGAGTACTGGGCAGGGGTGATTGGCGGGGGCGGCACAGCGAGGTCACAGGCGGTCTCCGATTACAGAGATGAGCGGGACAGCTTCCGGCACAGGTCAGGAGCGCCACGCTGGGAGGTGGCTATATCTGGAGGAGCAGGGACAGATGGACTGTTGGCTCTGGTTGTTTCCTGCTGCTCGGGTTCTGCTTAGCAGGACACAGGAGTTAGAAAGAAATGTGAAATCAGGAGATGTCGTTAGATGAGGTTGGAATGCATCTGATTCCCATGAGCTGCTGAAGCCTACCCAGCTGGGCAAAGCCAGGCACTGGCCTCATTCCCCGTAGGAAGTACAAGTGAGATCAGTAGGAAAACAAGCTGCCCTCCCCAAAGTCCTCTTGTGAGATTTGTTCCTGATCTCTTCAGCACTTCCCACTGCTGGTGAGCTATATTAGGAGTCGCACCCTGATGCTTTGGTGCAGACAGGCCTGTGTGCCGCATACTTTCGGTGCCTAGAAGGGCACATTCCCTCACGTACCAGCAGCCTGCTCTCCCAAAAGCAGCGGGTGTCAAGATGAAGGGGCCAGGCTCTTTTTGGTGGTACCCAGTGATAGGACAAGGAGCAATGGGTAAGAGCTAGAACACAGGAGGTTCCACCTCAATGCTTCTTTACAGTGAGGGTGATGGAACACTGGAACAGGTTGCCCAGAGAGGTTGTGGAGTCTCCTTCTCTGCCCACTGGGATGTGTTCCTGTGTGAGCTGCCCTAGGTGATCCTGCTTTGGCAGGGTGGTTAGACTTGATGATGTCTGGAGATCCCTTCCAACTCCTAACATTCTGTGATTCTGTGAATGGCAGGGATTTTCTTCCCTCTGTACAGGGTTGTTGTGCCAGCTCCCTCTCTTTGAAGCTACTTCAAAACTACCCTGCCACGAGGTTCTGTAGCCAGGTTCTTGGGTTTTGCCAGTAGAATATACACTTACAAGCTTTGAGGCCGAGGAGAAACAAGTCCAGCCTTGAATATCAAAGGATAAGGGAGATGCAGTCTGAAGTAGCATTAGACATGTAGAGTCTGAGCTATCCATGCTAAGCTGCCTTTATAGTCAGGCAAGAGAAGTAGAATCATGGAATCATAGAATCAGCCAGGTTGGAAGAGAGCTCCAAGCTCATCCAGTCCAACCTAGCACCCAGCCCTGTCCAGTCAACCAGACCATGGCACTAAGTGCCCCATCCAGGCTTTGCTTGAACACCTCCAGGGACAGCNGCACCTCAACATCTCTCTTAAATTGAGGAGCCCAGAACTGGACACAGCACTCCAGGTGTGGCCTGAGCAGTGCTGAGCACAGGGGCAAAATAACCTCCCTTGTCCTGCTGGCCACACTGTTCCTAGAAGTACAGAATCAGTCAGGGCTGGAAGGGACCACAAGGATCAGCCAGTTCCAACCCCCCTGCCATGGGCAGGGACAACCGACCCTCGATCAGACTGCCCACAGCCTCATTCAGCCTGGTCTTAAACACCTCCAGGGATGGGGCCTCAACCACCTTCCCGGGCAACCCAGTACATGCAATACTGGGCAATCCTGATAGAGACCAGGATGCCAGTGGCATTGGATAGCTCTCTTCCTACGGAAGGCCTGAGAGGTGCCTCTTGTCTGTGAAGGCAGCCAAGGGGTTGAATGCAGCTGAGTCTTGCCCTCTTAACATTACTTTTCCCTCCTCCAGCCAGGAGAGATCCAAGTCGGAGATGCTGTCCCGCAAGAGCTTCTCGGTGGGAGTGCCGGCCGTCTCCATGGATGAGCTGGCAGCCTTTGCAGAGTCCTACAGCCAGCGGCTGCGCCGTGCCGACAGCCAGGAAACTCGCCGCTTCGAGCGGTCAGAGTCGCACGGCGGCCGCAGCGGAGGGCTGCCCCACCAGGACAGCTCCATAGAGGAGTACTACACCAAGCGCAGCAGAGGGAACCGAGAGCTGCTGACGGACTCAGAGCGGGGCTGGTCGTACAGCCCGCCCCGCAGACGGGCCCATGAGGAGAAGCACCTGCCCAGGCTGGTGAGCCGGACTCCCGGAGGCAGCCAGAAGTACGATCACTCCTACCTCAGCAGCGTCTTGGAGAGGAAATCCCGGAGCTATGATGAGAGCAGTGACCATTGTGAAACCCCCTCGAAGCTGAGCTCACAGCCCAGCCAGAGAGGAGGGGGAACATACTATGCCTGGTCACCACCCTCTACCTACAAAGCCGAGAAGTCGCAGCAGCAGTCACAGAAGCCACCAGCAGCTCCTCAGCAGGAGGAAGAGGAGGATACCCTGCCCCCATACAGTGAGAGGGAGCTGAGCCGAGGCCCTTCCTACAGGTCCAGGGAGCAGGCCTACCTCAATGCCTCTGAGAAGAAGAGGAAAAAGGACCCCAAGAAGGCTGTGAGGCCATGTCTGGTGCTCCTGATCCTGTTGGCTGAGTGGGATGCTGTCAGGCAGGGGCTACAAGCCAGAGCTGATGGGAAAGGGGCTCTCCAGAAGTGGGAACATGTGTTGGGGAAGCCCAGATAAGGGGAGCTGCTGTGAGAAGAGGGAAGTCAGTGTGGGCATTTTAGACCAGAAAGGGAAATAGCTCCAACAAAGGACTTGGTGATGGAGAGGAGAGCCAGGTGTGCCTGCAACTGGAGCGGTAAAGGGTATTTTTGGTATCTGTGGCCTGGTGATCCAAGGAAGTGGGAGTTTACCTAGGGTTTAGGAGGATAATGGCAGGGGAGGGAGCTTACTCAGGGCTTACACAAATGACAGGGCATTGCTTTAGCCGTAGCACTTGTTAAGGCAGGAGTGAGTGGCTTTGTTCTTCTATACTGGAAAAGGCTAGTAGCAAGGTATGGTATAAGCAGCTTTGTTGTTCTGAAAAGGGTGAGATACAGACTCCAGTGGGTGCCTTCCCAAGAGCATGTGTTAGATCATGTGCACCAAAGGCATTCCTCACAGAATATCAGCAAGTGCAAAGCATCCTGTCGCAGTCTGGGCTAGTGAGAACTGCTGAGTTCTGCTTGCTGGGGCAAGGAGCTGGCTGATGTCTGCTCCATAAGGGAGACCTTGTCACTAGAGCAGCTTGGCTGTTAGGCCAGTGCTCAAGTGGCATGTGTGAGAGAGGAAATGGGTGTGAGTAGACAAAGCTGTTGCTGTTTGGTTGTGTCTCTGTCAAAGTTGTGTCTGTCTCTTTGTCTGTTCTGTGGGGGCTTTCCTGACATTTCAGATCTTCTCTCTTTGCTCTCAGAATGATTTCCCAACAAGGATGTCCCTTGTGGTCTGAAGTTACTGTGGACACGTCATGTTGATGGGCTGGACACCATGAGGTGACTACGGTGGAAAAGATACAGAGCAACGAGCAAGACAAGCCTCTGTGAACCTTCGCAGCTATCAGCCATGGACTGTTTTGATTGTTTGCTTCATCGGGGGAGCAGAGGCTCTGATAAGAGATGGACTCCCATGAACAGCACTTGGTCTCAGAGGCTCTGGGACTCCACCAGGAAAACGAGGCCAGGGCTGTCTTTGGCATCCTGTTTTCCAGTGCCCTCCATTCTGCACTGGAAGGTAGCCATGTTCCTGCTGTCCCTGCAGCCCTGGACCACAAGCAAGGCTGCCTTTGCGCCTCTTGCCCTGTCCCATCTGCAGAGGCCTATGTGCTCTCTCTCTGTTCTCTATTTGGACCAAAATCGTCTTCATACTTAGAGCCTTGTCCGTATCATCCCCATGCTGGGAGGAGGCCTTGTTCTTACAGCTGAGCTGCAGACTGCCTCCAGCTGATTGGGCTTTAAATTGTGAGGGAAAATCTCCATCCTTACAGGCACCATCACAAAGGACTGATGAGGTGTTACTTCGGCAAGGGCTGAACAGAGAGAGAAACAATTATGAGCTGGTTTGTTCAATATATTTAGTTCTGTTCATAGTGTGATGAGAGTTGCAGGTGAGGTTGATGTATTGTTTTGAAAGTGGACCAAAGTAGCTTTATTGTAAGGAGAGCATGATGTGTTTTCCCCATTCCAACTGTGATTTGTTTTCATACAGTTGGATTTCCATGCATCTGAGCTATGACTGTAGAGTTTCAAGCTACAATATCTACTCCATCATTTCATAAGCAGTGCTCTAGCCTTGCTGGTGCTCTGCTTCCAGCACTACCAGACATCTCTGCATAGTGAGTGGCCTTTTTGTTTTAAAGAAGCAAAAAAAGGAAAGTCTTACTGAGAGGGCAGCTGCAGATCTTCACTCTGTGCTACTGGTGTTAGTCCTTTCTGGTGGTTGTTCCCAGATGCTGAAGAGTGACAGCAATGGGAAAAGAATTAACACCGCAGGTGAACACAAGCTTTGACAGTCACCTTTCTCACTTTAAACCATTTAATTCACTTCAGTGGCTGTTGTCTCAGGAACAGCTGAGTTCAGAGGTGAATGCTTCAATCCATTTGGAAGCCTGACATTTTGGTTTTCATAGGGTATAACACAGTCATTTATTGTAATTTTTATCTGCTGAAATCATAATATGAGGGAAGACAACAGGAACATTTTAAGGTCCAGTATCTTGGTCCCTCTTGCACCTAGAATCAACTTAGTACCCTCTGAAATGCCATCCCCATTGTTACTCTGAAAATCTGGGGAGCTGCCTGGCTGCAGGTGCTCACTCCAGCAGTACTGTTTTGAACACAACAGGTGTTAACATCGCTGCAGTTCTCCAGGAAAATGGTGATTCATTTCTGTATCACTCCCTTGCCAGATCACCAGCAATAGTAAGAGGAGAAGAATAATGTCCCTAGATTTCATGGCAGTGCAGTTTTCATGCTAGAAGGTGAATTGGATGAAACTCTACCTTATTTCTCCTCCCATGCTCCTCCAGCAGTGACCAGTTGTGGAAGTCCTGGTCCTGGGTCTTCCAGACCAGAGAAGAGTTAGCCTGCAAGGGCATACAGTCATGGACTCACAGAACAATCTGTGCAGGAAGGGAACTTTAAATGTTGTTTAGCTCCAACACTGAACATCTTGTACCAGATTAGGATGCTCAGAGCCCCAGCCAGCTGGACCTTGAACACTCCCACAACTTTTCTGGGCAACCTGTGCCAGCGTCTCACCACCCTTGTAGTAAATAATTTCTTCCTTATATCTAATCTAAATCTACCCTTTTTCAGTTTAAAGCTGTTACTCCTTCTCCTATCACAACAGGCATTGCTAAAAAGATTGTCACCATCTTTATTATAGGCTGCCTCTAAGTACTGGAAGGCTGCTGTAAGTTCTCCCTGAAGCTTTCTTCAGGCTGAGCACTCCCAACTTTCTCAGCCTTTCCTACTAGGGAAGGTGCTTGAGATTGCTGGTCATCTTCATGTCCCTCCTCTGCACCTGCTTGGTCTTAACGCTGGGGGCTCCAGAGCTGGACACAGTACTCCAGGTGGGGTCTCACGACAGCAGGGTAGAGGAAAAGAATTGCCTCTCTCAACCTTCTGGCCATGGTGCTGCTGCGGCCCAGGATATGGCTGGCCCTCTGGGATGCAAGTGCACATTACTGTCTCAGGTCTAATTTTCATCTGTCACTATTCTCAAGTCCTCCTTCAGAGGGCTGCTCTCAATCTTTTCGTCTCCCAGCCTGTATTGATACAGGGTTTGCCTTGACTCAGGTGCAGGATCTTGCACTTGGCTTTGTTGAACTTCATGAGGTTCATATAAGCCCACTCCTCAGGCCTATCAGCATCTCTTTGGGTGGCATTCTGTCCCTCCAGTAAATGAACTGCATCATTCAGCTTGGTGTCACCCACCAATTTGCTGAGGGTACACTTGGTCCCACTCTCTGTCAATAAAGATTGAACAGTATTAGCCTTAATACAGACCCTCGAGGGACACCACTTTTCTATTTGGACACTGAGCCATTGACTGCAACTCTGGATGCAGCCATCCGGTCAGTTTCTTCTCCATCAAATAGTCCATCCCCCAAACCCTTAGCATAGAATCATAGAATCAACCAGGTTAGAAGAGACCTCCAAGATCATCCAGTCCAACCTAGCACCCAGCCCTAGCCAGTCAACCAGACCATTGCACTAAGTGCCTCATCCAGGCTTTGCTTCAACACCTCCAGGCACGGCGACTCCACCACCTCCCTGGGCAGCCCATTCCAATGCCAATCACTCTCTCTGCCAACAACTTCCTCCTAACATCCAGCCTAGACCTCCCCTGACACAACTTGAGGCTGTGTCCCCTTCTTCTGTTGCTGGTTGCCTGGCAGAAGAGCCCAACCCCACCTGGCTACAGCCTCCCTTCAGGTAGCTGTAGGCAGCAATGAGGTCTGCCCTGAGCCTCCTCCAGGCTGCACATCCCCAGCTCCCTCAGCCTCTCCTCACAGGGCTGTGCTTCAGGCCCCTCACCAGCTTATCTCCAGTTTATAGACACAGATGTGGTGTGGAACTGTCAAAGGGTTTGCAGAATTCAAGGTGAGATGACATCAGTTTCTCTTCCCCATATCCACCAATGCAGTCACTCCATCATAGAAGCCCTCCAGATAGTCAGGCACGATTTGCCTTTTGTGAAGCTATGTTGGCTGTCTCTAATCACCTCCCTGCCATCCATATGACTTGGCATAGCTTCCAGAAGGATGTCTTCTGTGATAATAACTGGGCACAGAGGTGAAGCTGACTGGGCAGTGGTTCCCAGGGTCCTCTTTTTCACCCTTTAAAAAAAAAGGGTGTAGTTTTAGTCCAGTTCCTGGGGGGCTGACTGCCTGACCACCACAGGAGAGCAGCTGTGTTTGCCAGCTGCATACCAACTACAGATATGTCTGCAGAGACTACATTTTAAGTGTTTTTAATTGTATTTTTTGTCTTTAATACACGTTGCTAGGAAAACCACAGCACAGATAGCAAGAGGCAGGCAGGTGATCTCTGGATCTCACAGGACATCCCTGTGGCCTTGAGAAGTCTACAGAGGTACACTGCATGCTAGTTTAAAGGAAAGACTTCATCCCTGACACGAGATGGTACTAGCAGCAAAGAAATGAGGATGTTTTGGTAGTCTGAAAACTTGGGAATCTCTATGCCATGGATTTCAAGGAAGTTTGGCCTTCCATCTTCTCCATTAAACATCCAGCAGACTCAGGAAATGTTTAGTGTAGAAATGTGACAATGCAGTGACTGTTTTAGGAAGGAGCCAAACTGGTGATCTGACAGTCTCTGAAGACCAGTACCTTGTAGATCACAATGAGAGCCAGAGTGTCACAGTGTCCTCCTCATTACAGTTATGTCTGCCCCTTATCTTGGTCACTGTAGTTTGTTTGGTCAAGGCCTCAGGAACGAGTTGTGTGCATCAGAAATGCAAGCCTTCCCCTCACTTGTGGGGATCACTTTTGTTTGCTTGATGCTGGTTATTTGGAGCATTTGTGCACCAAGTGTAAAAAGTTGCCTTTGATGTATCTAGCTTATAAATAGGCAGTTGTGAGTTAATTCTCTTAAGAAAACTTTTAGTTGTAGAAACAGTGGTTCATAAGAACAATCCAACATTCCTTCTCAGCCCAAGTACCTGGAAGGTATTGACAATTTTATGACTAATGATTCTGTGAGTGCTATCAGATGATAAAAAGTTCAGCCCCTAAAAAACAGAGCAGGTCTTACTTAAGTCCCTGAAGTTGGATCTGGTGGGCACCCCATCAGCTGGCTCCACCTTGCTCTAAAATGTTGATTCCCTATCTCTCTGTTCAAACTGGAAAGACTTTTCAGTTTCTCATAGCCTCTGTCTTCAGGCTGCTTTTGTTTTGCTTTGTTTTAAAAAGCTTCTGCAGCAGCACCAAGTGGACCAAATAAAAAAACATGAGAGGTGACATAGAGGAGGGACTCCATCACTAGAGTTACACAACCCCAATGATGTGAGCCACAGAATCATAGAATCAGCCAGGTTGGAAGACACCTCCAAGATCATCCAATCCAACCTATCACCCATCTCTAGCCATCCAGTCCAACCTATCCAACCAAGATCATCCAGTCCAGCCCTATCCAGTCAAGCAGACCATGGCAGTAAGGGCCTCATCCAGGCTTTGCTTCAACACCTCCAGGGACAGCAACTCTACCACCTCTCTGGGTAGCCCATTCCAATGCCAATCACTCTTTCTGGCAGGAACTTCCTTCTAACATCCAGCATAGACCTCCCCTGACACAACTTGAGACTGTGTCCCCTTGTTCTGTTGCTGGGTGCCTGGCAGAAGAGCCCAGCCCCACCTGGCTACAGCCTCCCTTCAGGTAGTTGTAGACAGCAATGAGGTCTGCCCTGAGCCTCCTCTTCTCCAGGCTGCACACCGCTAGCTTGGTAGAGAGGGCCAGCAGCTGATGGAGAGGCTGAGAGGAGCCTCCTGTTTCAGGAAAGAACTAATGCTTTGTAGCTGCTCCATCTTCAAGAACACCTGCAGCTGCTGGCACTGGACAGTAATGAACCTGGTTATTATGTGGTCTCAAGTTCTAATTTTCCAGTAATGCTGCTGGCATAAAATTAAAATCCCTTTCATACAGGATATGGGTGCCTGAGTCATTTCAAGGACATGATGGTTCTGTGGCTTTAAAATGAAGCATCACAACAGTGACTTGCTAAGAAGACAATGAGATGCTGAGTAAATTCTGTAAAAAAAGAAAATCATTAAAAAGAGCTCTTAGGCCAACAGCACAATCAGGCATCAGTGGTAAATTTGGCCGTGCTGGCAGAAATGTGATCTGGGCTACTGAACAATTTCTTGACATAATGGAATGGGAAAATAAACACTGATGGTAATGACTTCTGAGAATTCCCTTATTCCTTTAAAGTCACAGCATCCCAGAATGGTTTGGGTTGGAAAGGATCTTAAAGATCATCTAGTCCAACACCCCTGCCATGGGCAGGAACAGCAGCCACTAGACCAGGTTGCTCCAAGCCCTGTCCAACTTCTTCATTATAGCTAATCTTAATCTTCCCCTCTTTCAGTTTAAACCCCCTTGTCCTATCACTTCAAGCTCCCTTTCAGTAGTGAAGGCTGAAGTAAAGTCTCCAAAGTTACCATCTTTCATTAAACTCCAAAATCACCTGGTGACCCTACAAGTTTTTTTCCCTTAATTAGGAACCAACTTTGCTTTAAAACAATCTCAGCTGCCTTAAATCCACTTCAGATGCATTGTAAACATTGCAGTGTGAATATCCATGGAAATGGACAAGTAGCAACAGTAGCATTTGGAATGCTTTTTTAAAAATCTGAGGACCTCCAACGTACATCACTTGAGCCAAACAGCCAGATGGACTCAAGTCTTTGTGCTGGCACGGGCAGACCAGAACTGGAAACGTCCCAGCCTTTATTACTATTAATAGGTCAGAGGTGGCCACTAGCAGCATGCCTCAGGCCTACCTCACCTTCCCTGCAGCCAGCACTGTCAGCTGTGTGTGCTGAATTTCCCCAAGAGTTCCCAGCTCCGGTTCTGATGTCTCTGGGTCTCTCTAGCTCACTTAACTGGGGGTTTTATTCTGGCCTGGGACTCTGGGTGCTTGCTGCCCCTGGATTAGCAGTTGGGCAGTTTTCCTGACCTTTTGCAACAACCCTCCTTTAGGTGAGCAAAGCCAATTCTCATAAGAGACATGATTTTGCAATCACCAAGGAGACTTTTAAGTAACAACCCTCTAGACTTAGTGTTGTGGATTTACTAAAGACAGGCGACAGAGATTAAACTCTCAGATCAAATTGGAGAGAAAGTACAGAATTGTATTTAGAGAGAGAGATACAGAAATAGATCTTACAAAAAAGCCATTTCCCCATCCACGGCAACCCCCCTGGAAGTTTCCCCAACCCCAGAAAAACTAAATCTACCTTCCCCAGTGCTCCAATCCTCCCCTGCCCCTCTCCCCAACGCCTCCAGCCAGCCAGGAGGCCTCCTGCTTACATGTTCCTGATAGACTGGGTCCTGTCACACACCCAGGGCAGGAGGAGGAGGAAAGGAGAGCGAACTGACCTTGTGAGCTTATACCAAGATAGCCGAATTATGGGATTGAATAACAATCTTCTAGTCCCCAGAGCATTTTTTTAACCCTCTAGCCTCAACCTGGGACACTTAGCTAAAACTGGCTGGAGAAATTTGTGGAAAGGAGTAGCAAAAAAAGTATTGAGCATTTTAAGATAGAACCTTTTTGCAGGCAGCAGAGAAGGGACATTACCAGAGCATTTGTCAGGCGAGGGCGGGGGGTGTTTTAGAAGAGTTAGCCCCACGGATGCCACTGCTGGGCTGTGACCAGCTTCCTCCAGTAGCACTGATCTGAGATTGCACAGAAGAGCTTTGCTTGGTCGAGCTGCTCGCCTGCTCCTCCAGTTCCAGGCTGTCTTGAGCAAAGTAACTGCTGATCCTCCCTATACTGCAAGGGCCTATGTCTTTTTTGAACTAAGGTCCCTTCCAAAGCTCCTTCTCGGAAGAGATGCAGGACAGCCCCTGCCTGGGTTGCATGAATAGAGATCCCTGAGAAGGAGCAATCACAAAGTGTTTGTGAAGTCAAGCCCTGCCACATGCACACAGCACAATGCTTACCGTGCCCAGGCTATTTTCATGTCATGGAGATGGTTTTGCTGAGAAACTGCTCGGAGCTAGCTTCCTTTTTCTTCTGTCACACAAAGCCCTGGGTAAGGATCTGCTCTGCGTTACTAAGTACAGGCTTTTAGGACATGTAAAAACAGAAGTTAAAGGGGCTATAGCTCATTTCCTGACTAGGTCCAAGAGCAGAGCTTTGGCATAAGCCAGGTGCTGCAGATCTGCCCCCGTGGCTCCAGACATCTGCAGTAGTGTATCTCCACAGGGCCGCGTGTGCTTTCTGCAGCAGCTGTGCAACCACGCGCATTGTTACGTGGGACTCCTGAAGGCCCTCTCCCATTGCTTGGAAGATCAGAAAGGAAGCCAATTACATAATGTGATGGGACAGCTGTAATTTGTATATGATCTTTAACATGCCAGCTGGATTAGAAGCAGAAAAATCTTAAAGTTAGCCAGTACTAAAGAAATGAATCCTCGATGGCTCCCATATAAGTTCTCTTGTGACCTTTAGTTTTGCTTTTTGGCATTCACCCCTGCCTGCATGGGGCCTGTCCCAGGAGACACATGCACCTCCTCTCCTTTTCTGCTGGTCATTTTTTGTCATGCCTGTAATCCTTCTCTGCCCCCTTGGCTCTTTCCAGTTACCCTTCAGCGTTGTGCTTAGAGGTTCCAGTCAGCTTAGAGGTAGAGTGAGTGGCATTTTGTAGAAAGACATTTTTGCCCCCTAGAAAAGTGAAAATGATGCAATACACAAAACAACGCCCCCATGTCCTTCAGGTAATCTCTCAAGGCCAAGCACATGTTACTGGAAACAATTTAAAAAGTAAAGCTTAATGTAATTTCAAAACGAGTAAGCACTGGTTTCAAACCCACAGCAGCAATCAGGGCTCTGCTGTGCAAACAACAGAACTAAGTGCATCCAGTATTCATTGACCTTGCTGAGAGCTGTGGCAGGGAGAAGCAGCATTCCATGAGTCACAGAAAGCAAATGGGATTCCAAGATGCTATTAGTTAGAGCTTAAAAGTATGAACTAAAAGTTCACAAAATAATTTTAAAAGCAAAGCTCAGTTCAAGGAAAAGGCAAGGGATTATTAATCTCTAATGCCTGGTGCTGGCTCTACCTGCTCACTTCATAAAGAACAAACTATTTTCCTGCAAAGCCTCTACTAGTGCTCTGAGGTCAGTATTGCCTTCTGTGCCCCAACAGCACCAGGCAGAAAGGGACCTGGAGGGACTGGTAGAGAGTAGCTGAGGATGAGGCAGCAGTGTGCCCAGGTGGGCAGCAGAGCCAAGGGCATCCTGGCCTGGCTCAGGAGCAGTGTGGCCAGCAGGACAAGGGAGGTTACTCTTAGCCTGTGCCCAGCACTGCTCAGGCCACAACTTGAGTGCTGTGTCCAGTTCTGGGCTCCTCAATTCAAGAGAGATGTTGAGGTGCTGGAAGGTGTCCAGAGAAGGGCAACAAAGCTGGTGAGGGGCCTGGAGCACAGCCCTGTGAGGAGAGGCTGAGGGAGCTGGGGGTGTGCAGCCTGCAGAAGAGGAGGCTCAGGGCAGACCTCATTGCTGTCTGCAACTACCTGAAGGGAGGCTGTAGCCAGGTGGGGTTGGTCTCTTCTGCCAGGCAAGCAGCAACAGAACAAGGGAACACAGTGTCAAGTTGTGCCAGGGGAGGTCTAGGCTGGATGTCAGGAGGAAGTTGTTGGCATAGAGGGTGATTGGCATTGGAATGGGCTGCCCAGGGAGGTGGTGGAGTCGCCATCCCTGGAAGTGTTCAAGAGAAGCCTGGATGAGGCACTTAGTGCCATGGTCTGGTTGATTGGCCAGGGCTGGGTGCTAGGTTGGGCTGGCTGAGCTTGGAGGTCTCTTCCAACCTGGTTGATTCTATGATTCTAAGCATCAAATTAAACCTAAGGGGTGAAAGGAGCCTCTTGTGCATCTCTGTCCGAGGCAGACTGAGTGCAGAGCACTAATACTGTCCCTTGTCATGTGTCCCAACAGACCCACCTGTTTGTAGAAGCTACACAGTCTGGATACTCTGGGCTGGGATCTAGGTGTCCACTGCAGCTGACTTTTTATAGACCCTGCTGAAAGCCTCAGCCCAGGGCTATAGTCCTCTTGCTGTTTATCAACAAGCTGGGCTTTTCTTCAGCTGCTCAGCCACAGCAGATGATTTCCCACACATTATGCAGTGAGTGGCTTGCTTTGCTGTAGCTGGCTGGGTTTGGTTTGGTTCTTGGTTTCGGTTTTGAACTTAGATTGTCCCTCTCATCTGTAGTGAATATGGGGAGGAGCAGGACATAACAATATTCTGTATAATAAAAATACAACTTCTGTAGCTTTTTGGGAGACATCCTCATCTCTAGTTACCAAGCATTTATATACTTGCCATGCTTGCAGTTTCCAAGTTGTTGCTCTGTCGCCATGGAGAATAAAAGCAGGAAAAGCTACTGCCAATCTGCCTTTTTACTATTCTGCAGGCAAACAATTTGCCTGCCTTTATCCCCCAAGAGAAATGCAGTTTACACAAGTGATTTTTCAACCCTTTTTTGATTAATGCATTATAACCCACACATTTTCCCATGGAGCAGCAGACCCCTTCATAAATTTCATACCTAGCTCAGAGGGTAACATAAATGAGCACATCCTGCCCAGCATAATTTCATACAAGAAATCCCTTTGAGTACCCCACGGACCCATACTCCTTCACAGAAACTATGAACTCCTCTTGGGTTTGCAGACCTAGAAACCTTTTTGATGAGGATTTTATTAGGAAATGTTATCTTTTCCCTGCAGATAGGTTCTTTCCTTTTGGCAGTCTGATCCCTTTGTCCTCACCTGCTCTGGACAGGTGTTTTTCATGCCTCACAACAACTTAACTCAGATCCTGTTTCTATGTTACAAATAATGGATGTGGACTCCCACAGTGTAGCTGTAATCTGAGCAGCATTTGCATGTTTATATCCATATCTGCTAGGCATGATCAGCAGCTGGGTGCAGGATAAGTGCACTCAGCTCCCATCTCTGCTCTGCACGTTTCTGTGGGAGGTGCATCATCCCCTGTCTCCTCAGACTCTTCGCATTCCAGGGCCACCTGTTTCCTAGGGCAATGCTGGTCAAGCCTCAGCATGTTCAGGCCTGCCCTGGACACCACTCCTGGATGTCAGGCAGTGTTACACCTCCACTTGAATTCTCTGGCTCCAGACTGAACTGACATCCCAGCTTTATCTCTTGGCAATCGTGGATCCAGAGCCAAATATTACAACCATCCCATATTAGGAGGCAGAGGTTCAGTGGTGGGACAAGGTTTGTGCATGAGGAGTGCTTGCAGTGCTGCTCTTTGACCCCTAGCTGTTCTGTGTGAGGATAGCAGCACTCTGGGGGCTCGATTCTCTGGGTGGTGATTGGTGCCACATCCAGCTGGCAGCTGTCACCAGTGGTGTTCCCCAGGGACTGGTGCTGGGCACGGTCCTGCTCGATATCTTTAATGATGATCTGACCAGGGGATTGAGTCCTACATCAGTAAGTTTGTAGATGACACCAAGCTAGGAGCAGATGTGGAGCTGTTGGAGGGCAGGAGA
>WAAF01019224.1:77845-92618 GCA_013400475.1 Tricholaema leucomelas
GCTCTCTTCTCTCAGGTGGCCAGCGCCAGAACAAGAGGACACAGCCTCAGGCTGCGCCGGGGGAAGTTTAGGCTCGAGGTGAGGAGAAAGTTCTTCACTGAGAGAGTCATTGGACACTGGAATGGGCTGCCCAGGGAGGTGGTGGAGTCGCCGTCCCTGGAGCTGTTCAAGGCAGGATTGGACGTGGCACTTGGTGCTATGGTCTAGCCTTGAGCTCTGTGGTGAAGGGTTGGACTTGATGATCTGTGAGGTCTCTTCCAACCCTGATGATACTGTGAGACTGTGATACTGTGACATGTAATACAGCCCTACGGAGGGAACCTGGGTGCTCAGTCCCCTCTGCACAACGTGTTAGCGTACTATATTCTGTACTGTATTGTGCAGTACATTTTCTTCCAGTAGTCCATGTTCAGTAACTCCAACTGCTCCTGAAGGACCACCAAGGTACCTTGGGAGAGCTACATGTGTAGGAGACTAGGGCACAGGTGCATCAAAACCAGCATGTGGGCTGGGCCATGTCTAGTTAGATGTCAGCCTGGTATTTTTGTAACATGAAAGTCAGACCTCCAAAATAACAGAATCAGAATCATATAGCAGTTCTCAGAGCATTTTCAGTTGCCCTTCCTGGAAAGAGGCTGGTCCCAAAACTGCCCACTGCCTGTTCTTCCAGTACTACGATAGAATATGAAAGGTGCAGGACAGAAAATGTCTTCAGATATTGTTTCTTAACTCTGCTCCCCACTGCTACCAGGTAAGGGAACCATCTATTAAGCTGTATGCTGAACTAGGGAGTTTGTAACAACTGAACAGATACAGTGTGAAGTGCCCTGGCTTGCCATGGCAAGAGTGAACAGTGATGGCACAGAGGTGTGCAGTGCCTGTATGAAGACTCATTGAGTACAGATGATGCTCACTGGCAGGTTCTCTGTGTGCCTAGTTTGAAAAATAAACAGAAGCAGCATTAGAGCAAGAGTATGCCAAGTGCACTGGGGCTAAAACTTTCTGGCTTCTGTGCCTCTCACACATTTTACTTGTGCAACTGCCCCATCCATTGCCTTGCATTGCTCCTTCCACAAATCTACACGACAGGCTGACACTCCAGCTCTAAGGCAAAAGACATGTTTTCAGGCAGTTTGTGAGGGAGAACTACCATTCAGAGTAAATACAGGTTTTGCTTGTGCATGCAAAAAGGGCACCACACAAACTAATTGTAGTTCACATCATATTGTGGCAATGGGGGCTGGAAGAATGGGGAAAACAATAAAGAAACATTAAAACCCAAAGTGTGTAAAGTAACATCTTAAATGATGTGTTTCTTGGAAAGTAACAGCAATACTGGCCATGTGACTTTCTTTTTGGTCTGTCCTCTTCCAACACTGCGCTCCCCTGTGCTCAGCACGGGTCAGGCCACACCTTGAGTACTGTGCCAATTCTGGGCTCCTCAATTCAAGAGAGATGTGGAGGTGCTGGAAGGTGTCCAGAGAAGGGGAAGGAAGCTGGTGAGGGGCCTGGAGCACAGCCCTGTGAGGAGAGGCTGAGGGAGCTGGGGGTGTGCAGCCTGCAGAAGAGGAGGCTCAGGGCAGACCTCATTGCTGTCTACAACTACCTGAAGGGAGGCTGTAGCCAGGTGGGGTTGGTCTCTTCTGCCAGGCAAGCAGCAACAGAAGAAGGGGACACAGTCTCAAGTTGTGCCAGGGGAGGTCTAGGCTGGATGTTAGGAGGAAGTTGTTGGCAGAGAGAGTGATTGGCATTGGAATGGGCTGCCCAGGGAGGTGGTGGAGTTGCCATTCCTGGAGCTGTTCATGTTCAAGAAAAGCCTGGATAGGGCACTTAGTGCCGTGGTCTAGTTGACTGGATAGGGCTGGGTGATAGGTTGGACTGGATGGTCTCTTGGAGATCTCTTCCAACCTGGCTGATTCTATGATTCTATGATTCTGCTGCTCATGAGGCTGTGGTCTAGATTGGACTAATGCAGTTTAAAATGAACTCTCCAAAGACTGTAATTTAAAAAGTGTGGATCATCTTATAGATGTGACCTGGGGCACAGCCCTGTGAACTCAGCACAGCTGTATTAATTCAGGCTCTAGGGAAGGAGGTGGGAGTACAGTGAGACCAGAACTTTGTGCCAACAAAGCATGAAGCTGTGCCCTCTATGACAGCATTCAGTGACTAAGAAGATAGGAGTGTGTCTGCATTACTCAGCCAGTAATTCCACTCACATTTCTTCTGTTCACAGTTTGCTTCTTTTCTCAAGACCCAGTGCTCTTCAAGCTGGGTGCTCTCTTTGCCCTTAGCACTAAGCCCCCGTTTGGGAGTGCACCTCCATGTGAAAGCTCGTTGCTAGCATCAGGCCTATCTGTGGTGCTAGAAATAATTCTACAGCACCACAGATTCCATCACTTCATTTTCTTGCCTGAAGCACACTGTGATTTCTTCCCGTTTGGCTCTGTGGGTGGAACAGGCATCTCAGTATACACTGCCACATTCGTTACAGGGAGTTCTATGCTAGAGCTATTAACATCTTTGTTAATACTGCCAGTTCTCTCCTCCCCCATACCAAGTGGTCGTCTGAGCTGGAATTCCTTTTAACGACCCACTCCCAGGAGTAGTATTCTCTTCCTCAAAGTGAAGAAGATCTCCTCAGAAGTCAGTTCTTTCTGCTTTCTCAGAATCCTTCCTCCTTCATATTCCTTAGAAAGTGATTATTAAAGATGTCAAAACCACTCGCAAAAATATCACAGCAATTCTAGTCATAATTACCTCTTTGTAATCCCCAACAACTCAAAACCACTACATTTGAGTTAAAAAGTTTTATGCAAGAAAAAATGTTTAACATTTAATATAAAACCAAAGTTTGACATAGCTTATTTTTCAAATGTCATCCTTCTTCTGTTCATCAAGTGACGAGTAGAAGATCACAATTTAAAAGGTCATCCTAAATACCTCTAAAAGCCTTATAAAAACATTCATAAGGTGCTACTCACAAAAGCACCTAAACAAGAATCTGAGAGAGATACCTATTAGGATGTTGAGTTACTTAATTGCTGCTGAGGACTGAGCTGTAAGACAGCGGCATGATTCATGGAACCGTCAACTTAGCAACCATACAACCCAGCAAAAACACCGTTCCATAGACATGGCCGCAGCAGAGCATCAGCTGGGCCCACAACGTGTATGCAGAGACAGCCAGCAGTGTTGTGGGGGTGTAAAATAAATAGATGCTAATGCCACCTGAAAACAAGAACACTGGCAAATGGGAGATGTGGATTCTAAGGGAAATGATCATCCCAGGCTGTCCCCTTAGCACAAGGGAAAGTCCTGGCAGCTTATACAGATCTACCTGTTTTTTACTGGGATTAAAATAATTTCCCAATAGAAATGACAGAAAACGGCACCAGTCCTCAGCATATCTTTATCTTCTCCTCTCTGGCCTTGAACATACCATACGGACAAGCCCCCTCCAAAAGAGGGGCTCAGAATAACCACTGCACCATAGTGAACATGAACTAGTTCATTTGCCAGTGGCCTCCCTCTTTGTTCAAGGGTCTGGGCAGTGTCCACAAACAGATTTACCCAGAATAAAAGCGGACAGGCTCCAAGAGCTCCCTCCCCAGGGAGCAGCTGCCTATGGTCCACACGGCCTTCTCTCCGTTGGCTACTGTGTGTGGCGTTTCTGGTGGCGCACCAGCTGGGGCTGGAACCGAAAGCTTTCCCCACACTGGGTGCAGCGGTATGGCTGCTCCCCAGTGTGGATGCGAGTATGCTTGATGAGGTTGGAATTGCCACTGAAGCCACGGCCACACTGGCTGCATTTGTAAGGCTTCTCACCTGTGTGGGTACGAGTGTGGTTAATAAGGTCAGAGCTCTGCCCAAAACATTTGCCACACTGACCACAGGCATAAGGTCGGACACCGGCATGGGCTCGCTGGTGCTGAAGGAGATGGGAATGTTGGCTGAAGCTTTTCCCACAGGCTAGGCACTTGTAGGGCCGCTCGCCTGTGTGCATACGCTGGTGTTTGATGCAAGTGGAGCTGTCGCTGAAGACCTTTCTGCACTCGCTGCACACATAGGGTTTGAGTCCAGTGTGAATCCGCTGGTGCTTGAGGAGATTTGAGCTCTGGCTGAAGCTCTTCCCACACTCAGCACAGGTGTAGGGTTTCTGGCCTGTGTGGACCCGTTGGTGCTGGATGAGATGGGAGCTCTGGCTGAAGCCCTTGCCACACTCCCTGCACAGGAATGGGCGTTCTCCAGTGTGCATTCGCTGGTGCTGGATGAGATGGATGCTCCGACTGAAGCCCTTGCCACACTCAGAGCAAATGGTGGGTGGCTCTATATGAAGAGCTCGCCGTGAGGCTGCTGCCATCCTTCTTCCGGGTTTTTTCACCAGGCTGATATTGGAGCAAGACAGCTTAGCCTCTTCACAGCCACCTTGCTGAGCTTCTGAGGAACTGTACTGACTTCCACGGCTGACCCCAAACTGTTCCTCTCCTCCTCTGGACCCCACTGCCAACATGTCCTGCAGATCTGTGCTTGCAAGGTGATCTGGAAGGTCACCACCTGGCAAAATGTAGGACTTGCTGAGAAGTGGCACAGCAGAAAATGGGCAAACTGTTATCCTAGAGAGCCTGATCAGCATCATGTAGGTGCATGTAGAAGAAAGACTGGTAGCAAATGGAAACCTAGCTGCAGGAAAGACTGTATGGCTTTGCCATGTGGCCCAGAGCAGACATGCTGTGAACAAAGAGCCAAGGGCAATGCTACAGGTGTCCCCTCGCCCCTAAGAAATCTTCACATTTTGTCTTAATATTCTGTCTTCTACAGCAGGCTAAGGCAGGCTGTTGGCCTCCCCTGAAGCAGAAAGAGCAAGTTTCAATGTCAGGTGCACAACACGAAGTGGCTTAAATAACAGTGAGGCAGCTCAAAGAGCATTTTACTTGCTGTTTATAAACAGCACGTAAACAACCTAACTTGTTCCTTACCCATGTGTATCTCCTCCACAGGCTCATGATCTTGTTCTTTTCCTTGGTCCATCTGGGCAATTACATCAGGTTCAGCAATCAGGAATCCTTCTTGCAAAAGCAAACAAAAGTTATTTTTGTTTAATATTCAGTAAGAGCTTGTCATAGGTCTTAAGGTCTACTGCTCCTGCTGAATATCAGGAACAAACAGAGATGCTGCATAAAAGAATGAAGTCAACTAAGTAACAAACATTTATGGACATCTTGTGCACTGCTGAGGTATCTGGTGTCAGACACCGTCTTTAACTCAGGGTTGCTCCTCTTCTGATATATAATAGGACATACACCAGATGTGCTGGGCTCAGAATTGGTTGACAGCAATCATAGGTGGAAGCAAAAAGCAAAACCCAGACAAACTTGAATTTCTTGTTGGTGGGTGTGTGGGGTCACTGCTAGCAACATTCACTGCTTTGATAAAACAAGATATGAAGGAGATCTAATCTGGACCTCCAGCAGGGTTTTTGGAAACATACCATAGTGTTCCTGGGGCTTTAGCTTTCATACTGTGAAAGCATACACAGATTTTGTAGCTGCATCCTACAGTTTATGTCTGTAGGACATGTAGGACTGTAGCTACTTATTTTCTGCCCCCATAGTGTTCCTGGGGCCTTAGCTTTCATACTGTGAAAGCATACACAGATTTTGTAGCTGCATCCTACAGTTTATGTCTTTACCTTGGCTACTTATTTTTTGCCCCCATCACTCAGGTCTGCATTTCTCCCATGGCTGTCCTGAGCTGTGGAGGTTATAGGGCTCATCCTATTGTAGAGCTCTGTACTTTCCAGCTTCTCCTGCTCCTGAAGTGCTGTCAGTGGTGACATGCTCTCTGCACAGTCACAGCAAGCGTGACAGCATGAATTTAGAAGGTGTTCAAATCTTCTCCTTAAGTATTACCTGGGATAGGCAATGCTTGCCTTAAAATCAAAAGATGAAGCCCTTTAGTTTTTTTTTGTCACAGAAAACAGCCAATTGTGCAGCTGTACACATTTCTGACAGCTCACTTCTCTTTATCGTCAGATTTGTTGGTAACAGATGGAGCTTGTCAGTAACTGCCTTGCTGCCCAGCTCTGTGACCAGTGCTGTGCCAGGAATACTGGGTGGGGGGGATCGGAGAAGACACAGAAGGCAGAACGGAAGGACTGCTGTGGTCCGCACGGCCAGAGCACCCACCTACCTGCAGGGTGTGTGCAGGAAGGGGCAAGTACAGTGTGGTTTTGAGGAGCAAGGACCTTCTACAGAGCAGGGGCAGGGATGCAAAGCTGCCTGTCTACAACAGCGATCAAATGCACTTGTTGGAGATGGAAGATACATATTGTCTCTGCGGCAGGTGAGAAAGCATCACAGAGTCATAGAATCAGTCAGGGTTGGAAGGGACCACAAGGACCAGCCAGTTCCAACTCCCCTGCCATGGGCAGGGACACCCTACCCTAGAGCAGGCTGCCCACAGCCTCAGCCAGCCTGGCCTTAAACACCTCCAGGGATGAGGCCTCAACCACCTCCCTGGGCAACCCATTCCAGCCTCTCACCACTCTCATGCTCAACAACTTCCTCCTCACCTCCAGGCTGACTCTCCCCACCTCCAGCTTTCCTCCATTCCCCCCAGTCCTGTCACTCCCTGAGAGCCTAAAACGTCCCTCCCCAGCTGTTTTGTAGCCCTCTTCAGGTCCTGGAAGGCCACAAGAAGGTCACCTGGGAGCCTCCTCTTCTCCAGCCTGCACAGCCCCAACTCTTTCAGTCTGTGCTCACAGCAGAGCTGCTGCAGCCCTCTCAGCATCCTCCTGGCCCTGCTCTGGACGTAAGAGAGAAACGGCAATAGCTAAGGGAAGTAAGCGGACAAGGGTGGCAACTACGGCGGAGCGGGGTCTTTAAAGGGGCAGGCTGACCCTCCCCTTCTCCGAGATGCATTTTTTCTTCTGCGGGCAGCTCCTTACAACACAGGGCCGACAGACAACAGCTCTGGGTGCGGCTGGCCTTCCCCCAGCGCAGAGCCGCGCCGGCACCCCCGGCCCTGCCCCTCGCTGCTGGCCTTGTGCCCCAGCGGAGCGGGTGCGGGAGGCGAGGCCTGGCCCCGCCGAGCCTACCTGCAGAGCGCCCGGCACCCGCCTCGCCGTGCGGCGCCGGCAGCCGCTTCCTGCTCCGCGGGCAAAGGACGCTTCCTGGGCGGGGCGGGAGGCGCCGGGCTCGGAGGTCAGCCCTGGGTGGGGAGCGCCTGGCACCCCGGAGCGCCGCCTGGAATGGAGGCTCGCTCTCTGCGCCCCTTGCCGGGGGGAGCTTCACCGCCCACGGCCTGGGGGTCGGCCCCGGGTGGGGAGTGCCTGGCACCCCGGAGCGCCGCCTAGAACGGAGGCTCGCTCTCTGCGCCCCTTGCCGGGGGGAGCTTCACCGCCCACGGCCTCTCGGCTTGACGTCCTTCACCTCTTTGCCTGGGGACCTGCGCCGGGGTCAGGCGGGAGGAGGGGTGGATTATTCGCCTTTATCGCTGCTATTTAAGACTTCAGAATCCAGCACTGCCTCATTGGCTGTTGCCTAGAGGTATGCCCTCGCACACTGCGGGGTTTTGAAGCTGCACTGTTGTTTTATGGCCCGTATACAGGCTGTTGTGTTTGCTAAGGTGCACTCGGGTGCTTTGAGATCAAACTGCCAAGCTTAACTTTAGAGGAGAAAGGAAGCAGCTGAGGTGGAGTGCATAGAACTCTCCTGTGGCGCTGCATCTCGTTGTGAGCACACCATGCCATGCAGGGCGGGGAGATGATAGGAAGTCACTTTGATGTTCTCAGTTATTGCCTCATTTGGAGTTTCCCCAGGGGAAAGAAATGTACGCTTGGTTTTACCACATGGTGCTTTCTTTCCTTAACTTCTCCACGTAACTTAGATCCTGGAGGGGTTGAAAAAGCAGACGGCTACGTGTTTTCTTGAAATGGGGTAGGGGGTCTGAGCTTAGGTTTATAAAGCAGTTCTTCCCACACTGATGTTAAGAGTTCTCGCTATGCAGCAGGTGTCATAGGAAAGGGTTAACCTAGTTAATCCTCTGCAGTTCGGAACCTAAGTTCATGGCCCTCGGGCTCCCTTCAGGGCACTGGAGCACAAGTGATGGTGCTGAAGAGCTGTTGCATTGGGTACACTGACAGCCTCCTCCTTGGGCAGTTCCCGGCATGACTCTGCACTTAAGAGCAGTCCCCACAATGTTACTGCTTACCGGTATGCACTAGGCCGTGCCACTTCGTGATAAACAGGGCTATGATTCATGTTGGGATAACAATGGGGGGGAGATGTGCCTCCCTGGGATGGGGAATTAGCGCAGGAACTGGTGGGGTTGTGCCGCTTGTAGGGGAGGGGGACTTGCGGGGCTGGATTCTATTGTGAGTGCACCAAGGGTCAGTCGGGAGGCCACGTGAAGGAGGACATCGGTTTTCATCTCCAACGACCACCAGAGAGACCTGGGGAACCACCAACAGCCCAGAGGATGCAGGCACATGTGCTGCTTTGAGGCTAATTGAAATATTTTAATGGGAAAAATTCGATTATGGGCTATGAAAAGAAAATAATGGTGATGTCTGCTTCACTCATAGGCTTGCTGAGATGTGTAAAAATAAGAACACATAGATAAGACAGTGGGAGACAGTTTCAGTGTGTGTGTGTCTTTGTCTCTGTGTCTCTGCATTCTCCCTGGGAGTTTTCTGTGTAACTAATCCTTCTGCCTTCTGCCTTCCTGAACCTCCAACCTCACCTTGCACATAAGGAAACAGTGGTGACATCTGCTGCACTCATAGGCTTGCCGAGATGTATAAAAACAAGGATGAAAACATACATAGGACAGTGACAGAGTCAGTGTCTGTTTTCTCCCTGGGCTTCTGCTGCTCTGCCTGGATCTGTGTAACCCAACTAATCCTTCTGCTTCGAACCCCCCTTGCTGAGCCTCACAACTCACCTTGCACGTAAGGCAGACTCTGAGATAAGGTAGAGGGGTGGAAAGAAGGTGGAAGGGTGGTTGGGAGCCCCTCCTGGGGACTCTGGTTTCTGGGAGGGCTGTTGTGCTTCTGTATTACCTTTAACTTGTCTATTGCTGTCTATAGCTGTAGCTGTTGTAACTCTCTGCTTGTATCTTGTGCTAAGCTGTGAATAGAAAGCTTCATTCCTTGATTTCCAGCTAGGCTGAGTCTAGCCTGGCTGATTTCATAAGAGATGGAGGGTGGGTAGCTCCCAAACCATCAGAGCACACGAGAGATCTCTGGTGCAGCTAGAATTTCGAGGACTCATTTACATATAACAACGCACTTGATACGTATGTGTAAGCCGAATGTATAAACAGCAGAGGCTGCTGTGCGCTCGTTGCACGAGTTGGTAGAGCGAAGCCTCGTGCCCAGAGCTGCTTGCGTCTGCTTTAACAAATAAATTTTCTATTGCCTTTGGTGTGAACTGGGTTGTGCCTAAGATCATTTATAGCAACTTGGATATGCTGGCTGCGGCACTGGCCTCCAGCGCTAGCCCAGACAGCTGCTTTCTTGTGCGGTGGGGGTGTGTTTGTTCCCTTGGCCTTGCACAGCCAGCAGTCTCATTCTGTAGGGGCTGCACCTCCAGCCTGACAGGGACTGGCCAGCTGTGCCATTACTACTTTCTTGGCCTTGCACAGCCAGCAGTCTCGTTCTGTAGGGGCTGCACCTCCAGCCTGACAGGGACTGGCCAGCTGTGCCATCACGACTTTCCTTGTAGTGACCTGGATGCTTGCCGTTTTCTTGCCAGGGTGAAGTGGGTTTCTATGCCACCTTACCAGGTAATCAGGAGTGGGTTTGAACACAGAGGAAGCCACCCTGTAGCCACAGGCAGGAGACAGCAGCTTCACTTCATGTCAGTAGGCCACGAATAACAAGCAGCTTTTCACCTTGGCCCCTGTATCACAACGGCTAAACACACCGCCTTTGTGGGCGGTGGTTTTATTCAAGCCACCACTTGCTCTAAGGTGATAGCATAGAAAATTACCCAGCCTTTCTAGGAGCTAACTCACCAATGGTACAAAACAGTCTGGCCATGAGATGAGTACCCATCTGAGTGCACAGAATCATATAATCAACCAGGTTGGAAGAGACCTCCAAGCACATCCAGTCCAACCTAGCACCCAGCCCTAGACAATCAACCAGACCATGGCACTAAGTGCCCCAGCCAGGCTGTGCTTGGACACCTCCAGGGACAGAGACTCCACCACATCCCTGGGCAGCCCATTCCAATGCCAATCTCTCTGTCAGGAACTTCCTCCTAACATCCAGCCTAGACCTGCCCTGGTGCAACTTGAGACTGTGTCCCCTTGTTCTGTTGCTGGTTGCCTGGCAGAAGAGACCAACCCCACCTGGCTACAGCCTCCCTTCAGATAGTTGTAGACATCAATGAGGTCTGCCCTGAGCCTCCTCTTCTGCAGGCTGCACACCCCCAGCTCCCTCAGCCTCTCCTCACAGGGCTGTGCTCCAGGCCCCTCACCAGCTTTGTCACCCTTTTCTGGACAGATTCCAGTACCTCAGCATCTCTCCTGAATTGAGGAGCCCAGAACTGGACAGAGGACTCAAGGAGTGGCCTGAGCAGTGTTGAGAAAGGAGAGTTTTTTTTCCAGGAATATGGAAATCTTTCCTATTGACAAAGTGACAAATACCCTCAAAGCCTCCTCATTCCATTGCCACTTTAAGTTGCTGTTAGCAGAGCATAAGTGATTTGAATTAGTCAGCAATGTGTGCCCTGAAGTTAAGAGAGAAATGAACAGCATTCAGTGTTGTCATGCTGAGGCTTTGTTTGCTAAGGTTTAAGCATCAATTCGCATTAAGGACTCTGTTGGAGAAGTGATGACTGATATGGGCTTGTTAGACTCATAGGCTAATTTCACTGTCTGTGGACAGATGGAGAAATGAATGTCAACAAAATGAGATGGGAATACTGAAACAGAATGAGAGGGAAAACATAGCCTCAATTTACAGTGCAGTTCAGTTGACAGGCACATTGCTGTATCCTTGTCCCATGGTGTGCAGCACATTTCCTGAGAAATGTGGAGGACTGCAGATCACTTTATTCAGTCAAAGTCCAAATGTATGCAAAAGGATGAAAGAGGCAAGAAATCCTGATTGCTGGATCTTTGCCCTTGCAGGTTTTTGAAGCCAGCCATGGCTGACCAGAATTGGTGCTGGTGATAAATATTTCTGCTTGAGCAGGAGCTGGTTTCCAGTGGTCTCCTCTGATCAGTAATTCTGTGATTCTGTGACCAAGAGATGAACACTTATGAGTTACAATGCAGGTAGCATCCTGCAGGCAAATCAATAACTAAAACCTGGTAATTTGGGATAAATCTTCTGAAAAGGGTTTGCCTGTCTTAAAAATGCACAAATGGAAAAGCCTCCAGGTTGATGCAAATGGTAGGCCAGCATTACTAGACAGATGCTATCAAAGGAGTTACTACATTTCAGAATCGCTGTATTAGCTCAGAAACACCACCATGGTTGTTGATAACTTTGAACTTCAGCTGGGTAGTGATTTGGCAGTCCCTTTCCCTTTTCTTTTTTGTTTTCCCTGACAAAGCAAATAGATAAGTTTTTGTGCTAGTTTGAAGCTAGCTAGAATGTTTGGTGAGAAAGATTAGATCACAGGCTGTGAAAGTGAAACAGGATGATGTCTACTTCACTCATAGGCTTGCTGAGATGTATAAGAACAAGAATCCAAACATAGATAAGGCACTTCTTCTGCTGGGGAGCTTGGAGCTGCATTTTTTTCTCTCTCTAGCCTCTCTGCTGTCTCTCTCAAAGCAATCCACTTTGCTTCCTAACCCCCTGGCTGAACCTCCATTCTTCCCTGGGACTGGGTAAGGTTGAGAGGGGTGGGAGAAGGTGGAAGGGCAGTTGGGAGCCCCTCCTGGGGACTCAGGTTTCTGGGAGGGCTGTTGTGTTTCTGTATTACCTTTTACCTTGTCTATTTCTGTCTATAACTGTATATACTGTAACTATCTGCTTGTCTATTCTTCTAAGCTGTAAATACAATCTTCATTCAATTTCTAGAGCTGTCTGAGCCTAGTCTGGGTGATTTCCAAAGAGTGTGTGTGGGGTGGGGAACACCCAAACAACTAGAGTTTTCAAAAGCTTTAAAAGTATTTTGCCTTTAGAAAGCCCAGCGTACTTATACAGTTGAAATGATGACCCCACCCACACTTCTAATGAAGAACTTGTTGGAGAAAAGCCATGGAGAAAGCCCTGGTGAGAATGACAGCAGATCATAGAATCACAAAGTGAACCAGGTTGGAAGAGACCTCCAAGCTCAGCCAGTCCAGCCTAGCACCCAGCCCTAGACAATCAACCAGACCATGGCACTAAGTGCCTCATCCAGGCTTTGCTTCAACACCTCCAGGCACAGTGACTGTGAGAGTAATACTTGTTCATTTTTGCAGTAATCTCTAGAAAACTTGAGCTTTGCCATCCTCTTGGTATAGTAGTGCCAAAAGGAATGCCATACCTACCCAGCAACTTCTACAGTAACTCATTTACACTCAGCAAAACTGCCACCTGAGTAGAAGGAGGGAGTTCATTAAAGACACCTGAAAGATTGTGGCTGTCCACTGAAAGGTATTGATTAACCATTTTCACCTGCAGCTTTGATGCACAGTGATACTTTAATCACTCATATATCACTGCCATTCTGCACAGCTGCTGAAAGAGACATAAATGTCAAGGGTTGTGTGCTGTCTTACTCCTTCAATGTGATTCAATAGGAAACACTACTCCGAGTATTTCAGCTTCATCAACACCTGCAGTTTTCTGTAGCCTAGAGAATGTTACTTGTTAACACTTGTGCTGCTTTGAGGCTAACTGGAATATTTTAATGAGACAAATATATTCTTCTCTTGGCTGTGAGAAGAAAATGTCCATGACCTATATCACTCATTCCTCTGCTGAGAGATGCAAGTACTTAAAACGTAGATAAGGCACTCCTCACACACTGCTTAGTTCTCAGTTCTTTTCTGTGTGTCTGGTTGCATCTGGCTTGATGGCTGCACCCAAAGAGTGGCTGTCAATGGCTCCATGGCCAAGTGGAGGCCAGGGACAAGTGGAGCCCCTCAGGCATCAGTCCTGGGACCAGTCTTGTTCAACATCTTTGTGGGTGCCATGGACAGAGGCATTGAGTGCAGCCTCAACAAGTTTCCTGCCCACACCAAGCTGTGTGGTGCAGCAGACAGGCTGAAGGGCAGGGATCCATCCAGAGGGACCTGGACAGGCTGAGGAGGTGGGCACAAGCCAACCTCAGGAGGTTCAACATGACCAAGTGCAAGGTTCTCCAGCTGGGTTGGGGCAATGGCAAGCACAAATCCAGGCTGGGCAGTGAGTGGCTGGAGAGCAGCCCTGAGGTGAGGGACCTGGGGCTGCTGGTGGAAGAGAGGCTCAACATGAGCCAGCAGTGTGCACTTGCAGCCCAGAAAGCCAACCAGATCCTAGGCTGGGTCAGGAGAAGTGTGGCACCAGCAGGGCCAGGCAGATGATTCTCCCCCTCTGCNGAGGCCCCATGGCTGGAGGTGTTTAAGGCCAGGCTGGCTGAGGCTGTGGGCAGCCTGCTCTAGGGTAGGGTGTGCGTGCCCATGGCAGGGGGCTTAGAACTGGCTGGTCCTTGTGGTCCCTTCCAACCCTGACTGATTCTGTGATTCCATGATCTACCTTGACTCCTTTGCATGAGACCTGTGTAACCTGACCTAACCCTTTTCCTCTAACCTCCTTTCCCTCCTTTTTTTGACGTCTCACCTCAGATCTCTGCAGATCTGTCAAGTAAGCTATATGGAGAGTGATCTGGTTATTTCTAGCAGGGGAAAGGAGGAAGGGGGAAGAAGAAGGAAGGGAAGGGGTTGGTTTGGGAGCCTTCTGGGCAGTCTGACTGTTTCAGGAGGGATTTCGTATTTCTGTATTACCTTTAAATTGTATATAACTGTAAATATCTGTGTATATTGTGTATATATCTGCATGGAAGTTGTGCCAAGCTGTAAATATAAAGCTTCATTCCTTAACTTCCAGCAGACTGAGTCTAGTCGTGGTGAATTCCTAACTGTTGGAGTGGGCAGGTAATTCCCAAACCACTATAACGCTTCCAAAGAGTAAGTACAGTGCCTCCCAAGAAGATAATGACATCCCTTGGCTTATTAAAGCTTTGGGATTTGTTTACTCCTCAATAAAGTAGCATATGTGAAGAAGCCAAACTGCTACAACTCTTTAGAGAAGTCCATTGCTCCAAGACATCTCTCCCAGCTGAAGTCACTTCAGAAAGTAAATTTATTTCTGAATTTCATAGAATCACAGAATCAAGCAGGTTGGAAGAGATCTCCAAGCTCATCCAGTCTGACCTAGCACCCAGCCCCAGCCAATCAACCAGACCATGAGTGCTAGTTTGAGCTTAGCTAAATGTTTTGGTGAGAAGAACTAGATGACAGGCTGTGAAAAGGAACCACTGGTGATGTCTGCTGCACTCATAGGCTTGCTGAGATGGGTAAGAACAAGAACATAAATGTAGATAACAGAGTCGCTGTCTGTCTCTCTGGGGCTCAACCTCTCTCTCTAATCTAACCTGCCGTCTGTGTGACTAATCCATCTGCTTCCTAACCCCCCTGGCCAACCCTCCAAGCTACCTTGAGCATAAGGCAAAGTTTTGGGTAAGGTAGAGCAGTGGAAGTAAGGTGGCAGGGTGGTTGGGAGCCCCTGCTGGGCACTCTGGTTTCTGGGAGGGCTGTTGTGTTTCTGTATCACCTTTAACTT
>WAAF01019224.1:93321-113459 GCA_013400475.1 Tricholaema leucomelas
CCCAGGATGCCATTGGCTCTCCTGCCCACCTGGGCACTGCTGCTTCATCTTCACCTCCTCTCTCCCAGCACCCCCAGCTCCCTCTCTGCCTGGCTGCTCTCAGCCACTCTGGCCCCAGCCTGTAGTGCTGCTTGGGGTTGTTGTGGCCAAGGTATAGAACCCTGCACTTAGCCTTGTTAAACCTCATCCCATTGGCCTCTGCCCACCCATCCAGCCTCGCCAGGTCCCTCTGCAGGGAGGGACCCAACAGCTCCACACCTGCTCCTAGCTTGATGTCATCTGCAAACTTACTGATGCTGGACTCAGTTCGCTGGTCCAGGTCATTAAAAATGATATTGAACAGGACTGTGCCCAGCACTGATCCCTGGGGCACACCACTAGTGACAGCTGCCAACTGGATGTGGCACCATTAACCACCACTTTCTGGGCCTGGCTCTCCAGCCAGTTCCTGACCCAGCACAGAGTGAATCTGTACAAGCCACAAGCTGCCAGCTTTGCCAGGAGCTTGTTGTGGCAGACAGTCTCAAAAGGTTTGCTGAAGTCCAGGTAAACTACATGCACAGCCTGCCCCACATTTACCTTCGCAAGTTAAATGTAGCTGAGTAGATATACTCCATTTGATGTTTAACTTCTCTATAAAACACAGCAGCCACTGGGGGTTTGCTTTGGTACATGCGTGTAGACTGGTGCTGTGCAGCTGGCATGCAGGAAGGTTACAGTGAATGACCTGTGATGGACCCATTCCCTCAAAGCAGAATGGACAGCAGCTGTCATTGTAAGATTTGAGACAGTGATTTGCCATTGGAAATCTGCTGTAGACACCATGTTGCTGTCTACAACTCCCTGAAGGGAGGCTGTACCCAGGTGGGGTTGGTCTCTTCTGTCAGGCAACCAGCAACAGAACAAGGAGACACAGTCTCAAGTTGTGTTGGGGAAGTTTAGGCTGGATGTTAGGAGGAAGTTGTTGGCAGAGAGAGTGATTGGCATTGGAATGGGCTGCCCAGAGAGGTGGTGGAGTCACCGTCCCTGGAGGTGTTCAAGAATAGACTGGATGAGGCACTTAGTGCCATGGTCTGGTTGATTGTCTAGGGTTGGGTGCTAGGTTGGCCTGGCTGAGCTTGGAGGTCTCTTCCAACCTGGATGATTCTATGATTCTGTGATTTTTAAGATGGCCTAAATAAGATAGAAAGATGCAGGGAAAAGTAAAAAAGATTATAGCAGCTGGGAGTGGGAGAGAGGAAAGAGGTCCCTCTGGCAAGAAGGGAACCATCCAGTGAGTAAGCAGAGGCATTCCCAGCACTGGGTAACTGTAACAAAAACCAAAACCAAAGAGAAGACTGGAGCAAAGAACAAGTGAGCACACCTGCATGAATCTCTGTGTGAATTTGTTGGAGACAGCCTTCAAGCTCCTGCGCCTCCCAAGACAGCTGGCCGGTAGCCTGGTGCTGCAAGCTTGTTCACAGGGGCTGTGTTTTATGTACATATACATGTAGCTAATAAAAGGTGTCCATTAAAAGGAGCAACTGCCTTTATCTCAGTTGCTGATTGCTTAATTACCCACCACCTAGATTTATTGCTCTTAGAAAACCAAGTGAGGGCTCAAAACCGAAGAACCCACAATGACTGAAAAGCAACTGGGAAAATGCATTCAGCACTCTTTCCAAAGATGCTAAATTTTATTGACTCTTTAGAAGATGGATATGATTTAAACAGTTTCCTAGTTAAACAGTCTCAATCTTTTTACTTGCCTGTGCAGTTTGTTTCCCCATACTGCAGAAAAAGGATATTCACTTTCATGAGATGGTGGCAGATGGATGTTTTTTTGTGCTGGTGCCCAGTTTGGCACTTTGAGCCCCTCCCTTTTCATGGCTGTGGCCAGTCCTGTGCTCTTGAGTTCAGTCTTCCCTTAATGCACCTGTAACCGAGGGGTTAGTAACCATATATGAACCCTCTGACCTCCCCCATACTTGGGATAGCCAAGGAGCTGCTACAAAGGACCTCAGAAGCATGGTTAGCCACGTGAAACCACAGTACTCATGAACATACCTGTATCTGCTTAGCCTGGAGAAGATGGAGATCTGGGGATCTGTAAATATTTACAAGTATCTAAAGGGCAAGTGTCGAGAGGACGTAGCTACCCTTCTGTGCTGGTTTGAGGCTGACTGGAATATTTTAATGAGAAAAATCAGACTACAGGCTGTGGAAAGGAAACACTGGTGATGTCTGCTGCACTCACAGGTTTGCTGAGATCTATAAAAACAAGGACACAAACATAGGACAGAGTCTATCTGTCAGGTTCAGTGTCTGTGTTTTCTCCCTGGGCTTCTGCTGCTCTGCCTGGATCTGTGTAACCCAACTGATCCTTCTGCTTCTAACCCCCCTTGCTGAGCCTCGCAACTCACCTTGCATGTAAGGCAGACTCTGGGATAAGGTAGAGGGGTGAAAAGAAGGTGGAAGGGCAGTTGGGAGCCCCTCCTGGGGACTCTGGTTTCTGGGAGGGCTGTCATGCTTCTGTATTACTTTTAACTCGTTTATAACTGTAAATATTTGTAATATATTGTAAATATCTCACAGGCTCACAGGATGTGAAGGGTTGGAAGGGACCCAAGGAGAGTCCATCCCCTCTGCCAGAGCAGGACCTCACAATCTAGCACAGATCACAGAGGAACACATCCAGACGGGCCTTGAAAGGCTCCAGAGAAGGAGACTCCACAACCTTTCTGGGCAGCCTGTGCCAGTGCTCTGGGACCCTTACAGTAAAGAAGTTCCCCCTTAGTGTTGAGGCAGAAACTCCTGTGCTGCAACTTACACCCATTGCTCCTTGTCCTGTCCCAGGGAGCAGTGAGCAGAGCCTGTCCCCCCTCTCCTGACTCCCAGCCCTCAGATGTTTATAAACATTGATTAAATCCCCTCTTACTCTTCTCTTCTCCAGACTAAGCAGCCCCAGGTCTCTCAGGTCTCCTCATCAGGCAGTGCTCCAGTCCCCTCATCATCCTCGTAGCCCTCTGCTGGACTGTCTCCAGCAGATCCCTGTCCCTCTTCAACTGGGGAGCCCAAAACTGAACACAGTACTCAAGATGAGGTCTCAGCAGGGCAGAGTAGAGGGGGAGGAGAACCTCCCTTGACCTGCTGGACACACTCCTCCTAATACACCCCAGGATCCCATTGGCCTTCTTGGCCACCAGAGCAGATTGCTGAGCCATGGATGTTATCCACCAGCACTCCTGTGTCTCTCTGCACAGGGCTGCTCCCCAGCAGATCACCTCCCAGCCTGTACTGGTGCCGTTTATTATTCCTCCCCAGGTGCAGGACTCTGCACTTGGCCCTGTTGAGCCTCATCTGGTTCCTCTGTGCCCAGCTCTCAGTCTGCCCAGGTCTCTCTGGATGGCAGCACAGCCTGCAGCTGTCTCAGCCAAGCCTCCCAGTTTGGTGTCATCAGCAAACCTGCTGAGCAGACTCTGTCTGTCTGTGCCCTCATCGATGTCTTTGATGAAGATGTTGAACAAGACTGGACCAGCACTGATCTGCTTGTATCTTGTGCTAAGCTGTGAATATAAAGCTTCATTCCTTAACTTCCAGCTGGCTGAGTCTAGTCTGGGTGATTTCACTGTGTGTGTGGGGTGGGTAACTCCCAAACCATCACACCTCCTTTCAGTGGTGCCCAGCAACAGGACACAAAGGGCACAAACTGGAATAGAGAAAGTTCCATCTGAACATGAGTTAAAAGGTCTTTGAAGATTACAGAGCACTGGAGCAAGGCTGCCCAGGGAGTTTGTGGAATGTCCTTCTCTGGAGAGATTCAAACCCTGCTTGGATGCATTCCTGTGCAACCTTCTCTAGGCGTACCTTTGTTAGCAGGGGGCTTGGACTAGGTGATATGGGGCCTGCAGCACAGCCCTGTGAGGAGAGGCTGAGGGAGCTGGGGGTGTGCAGCCTGCAGAAGAGGAGGCTCAGGGCAGACCTCATTGCTGTCTGCAGCTACCTGCAGGGAGGCTGTAGCCAGGTGGGGTTGGTCTCTTCTGCCAGGCAACTAGCAACAGAACAAGGGGACAGAGTCTCCAGGTGTGCCAGGGATGTTAGGAGGAAGTTGTTGTCAGACAGAGTGATTGGCATTGGAATGGGCTGCCCAGGGAGGTGGTGGAGTCGCCGTCCCTGGAGGTGTTGAAGCAAAGCCTGGCTGAGGCACTCAGTGCCATGGTCTGGCTGACTGGCTAGGGCTGGGTGCTAGGTTGGGCTGGCTGAGCTTGGAGGTCTCTTCCAACCTGGTTGATCCTATTTTATCTCCGGAGGTCTCTTCCAACCCCTACCGTTGCGTGCCTCTGTGCTAACCGGCGCCTTCCTATTCGGGCAGCACTCGCAGAGCCCGCCCCGGCGCTTCGTGTGGGGTCACCCAGCTCCCCCTTCCCGCAGCAGACCCCGGACTGCTCCTGGCGGCCGGGTGGAGAGGTGCGAGCGCGCCGCCTAGCGGCAGCTGCGCCCGTAACAACAACCGAACACACGGGGTCCGCACCGCCCCTCCTCCGTCTCGCTGCGCAGCACCGGGAGTGGAGTGCTGCCGCCGCCGCCGCCTCCGCCTCCGCTTTATAGCACCCGGAGTCCGCCAAACTGCACTGCCAACCCGAAGGCGCCAGCAGGTGCTGGTAGGCGGCGCGGTGAGAAGGTTGCGCAGGCGGCGGCGTAGCACCGTCTGTTTGTCTGTCACTCCACGCGCGTATTTAGAGGTTCTTCGCTCTCCTCCTTTGGGAAGGGTTGGGCGATGTTGTCCTTCCGTTCTTGTTCCTGTCTCCGCCCTAGCGGCTTCTGCGGCAGGGCTCCAGGCACCCTCCGTGGCGTGCTGGGCTGGCCCTACGGGAGGGAGCCAGCCCTGTAGAGGTTCCCGCGCATTAGGCGCGGTAGGTAGGAGGCTACTTAGGGTGAGTGTCGTGGATTGTGGCCCGGCAGGAGCTGGGGGGACAAGGGTGGGAAAAATCTGAATGGAAAGGGGAGAATCAGTTCCGAGGGGTGGGGAGAATAATGTGGAGAGGGCCTGGGAAGAGGCTGCTGTCTGAAGGAGCACGGGAGTTAATACGTGTGAGAAACGAACGAACTCTTAAGTATGAAAAGGTTTATTCTAAAGGCAGAACAGCGCTGGGTGCATGGCAAATAGCAGAACTGCTAAAGGCACTCACTAACAGACCTGCAAAACGAACCCCCAAACTCACTGCAGAGTTCTGAAGCAGGTATGTTTTAACACAGCGCTGGGTGCAGGCAGGATGGCTCCATCAGTCCTGCACACCCCATGCTGGCACAAGCCGCAGTTTGTGTTAGGAGAGCAGGCATATTCATAATGAGAGTTAGAGTTGTTAGAGTTAGCTCTTGGAGTTCACTAACATAGGTGTTGCCCTGTTCTCCACCCTGATTCCAATGCCCCACAGTGGCCTTGAATGGTTATCTGAGATGAGCGCCAGCAGTTTTCCTCACAGGGTTCTTTTCATCTCTCGTCAGCAGGCTCCTTGTTATTGCTGCTGTCAGGATATCTCTGCTTCTCCTTTATCTCCTTCCTGCTTTCCTTAGTCACTGCAGGCCTGGGCCTTTACAAGATTGCATGTCACAGCTCTCCAATGAATGCAGGCATGGCTGCAGTGGTTGCTGTTTAGGTTTGCATATTATCAACTGACATTTCTACAAAGTTTGGTATTTTGTGATTTGCTGCAGACATCCTCAGAAATGTGCATCATAGAATCACAGAATCAGCCAGGTTGGAAGAGACCTCCAAGCTCAGCCAGGCCAACCTAACACCCAGCCCTAGCCAGTCAGCCAGACCATGGCACTAAGTGCCTCATCCAGGCTTTGCTTCAACATCTCCAGGGACAGCAACTCCACCACCTCCCTGGGCAGCCCATTCCAATGCCAATCACTCTCTCTGACAACAACTTCCTCCTAACATCCAGCCTGGACCTCCCCTGGCACACCTGGAGACTNTGTAGACCTGCTTGGGGTTGTTGTGGCCAAGGTGTAGAACCCTGCTCTTGGCCTTGTTCAGTCTCATCCCATTGGCCTCTGCCCACCCATCCAGCCTGGCCAGGTCCCTCTGCAGGGCTCTCCTACCCTCCAACAGCTCCACACCTGCTCCTAGCAGTAATGGATTATAGTTTGTACCTCATAGAGTCATCAAACTGTTGTGGTTGGAAGAGACCTTTGAGATCATCAAATCCAACCTCTCACCTAGAGCTCAGAATGCTGCTGCACTGCTGCTGCTGCACTACTAGATCAATAAGCACAACATCCATATGCCTTTTAAATGCCTCCAGTGATGGTGACTCCACCACCACCCTGGGCAGCCTGTTCCAATGACAACCCTTCCTGTGGAGTTTTTTCCTAGTATTTGACCTGGACCTGGCACAACTTGAGGCTGTTTCCTTTTGTTCTGTCACTTCTTATATGTGAGAAGAAGTCAATGCTCACCTTGCATCAACCTCCTTCAAAGTAGTTGTAGAGGGTAATGAGGTCTGCTCTTGTCCTCCTGAAGACAAAAATCTCAGTTCCCTCAGATGATCCTCGTGAGACTTGTGTTCAAGGACTTTCACCAGCTTAGTTGCTTTTCTTTGGGCACACTCCAGCACCTCAAAATCTTTCCTGTTGTGAGGGGCCCAAAACTGAACACAGTATTTGAGGTGTGGCCTCACCAGTGCCATGTAGAGACCTAGACCTCTGGAGGCCTCAACCTGCTAGCCATGCTGTTCTTGATACAAGTCAGGATGCTTTTGGCCTTCTTGGCCACCTGAGTATGCTGTTGGCCATCAACCATGCCAAGTCCTTGTCTTCCAAGGAGGTCTCCAGCGACTTTTCTCCTACCCTATAGTGTTGCAGGAGGTTGTTGTAGTCCAAGTGCAGCACTCAACACTTGAACTTGTTGAATCTCATATCATTGGCCTCAGCCAATCCAATCTGTCCAGGTCTCTATGCAGAGCCATCCTGCCCTCCAGCTTGGTGGTGTCATCTTCAGTCTTACTGAGGGTACACTCCATCCTCTAATCCAAACCAAGATGTTAAAACAGAACTTGCCCCAGTACTGAGGCCTGGAGAACACCACTTGTGACTAGATGCTAACTGGATGTAACCCTATTCACCACAACTCTCTGGGCCTGGTCGTTCAGCGAGTTCTTTGCCCAACATAGTGTGTGCCTGTCCAAGTCATGAAGAGTCAGTTTCTCCAGGAGGATGCTGTGGGAAGCTCTATTGAAGGCTGTTTGGTCTTGCAAGACTGGCCATTCATAAACCCATGTTGCCTAGGACCAATCCTCTTCTTGTGCTGTGCGTGACACATGATGTGCTCCGTGACTTTTCCTGGCACCATGGTCAGATTGACTGGTTTGTATTTTCCCAGATCCTCTTTTCCAGCCCTTCTTGTAGATGTGCATCACATTTGCCAAGCTGCAGGCTGTATGGACCTCACCCGTTAGGCAGGACTGCTGAAAAATGATTGCGAGTTCTTCTGCCAGCTTCTTTAGCACCCGTGGGTGGATCCCATCTGGTCCCATAGGCCTGTGTGCATCTAAATGGTGTAGCAGGTTACAAACCACTTCTCCTTGGAGAATGGGGTCCTCATTCTCCTCCCCTTTCCTGTCTACCAGCTCAGGGGGCTGGGTACCCAGACAACAATCATTCTTGCCCCTGAGGCAAAGAAGGTTTGCACTGAGATGTTTCAGACTGCTCAAAATATAATGCAGTCTCCCTTATTTAATTGACATTCTTGTCTGTGGGAGGGAAAAGAAAGGTCTTCCTTAAGCATCATGGTGTTATGAATAAAGGGGAATAGGGTGAGAAATTATTAGTATGTTTATGTATCAATTTGTCTCTGCCTCTCTCATACCATGATACAAAACTTGATAGTTCACTTGGGGGTTATCTTCACAACAGGAATGGTTACAGATTGCTCAAGTATAGTATTTGGAAAAGATAGATCCGGAAGTAGCAGTGATATTGTGGAATTTCCTCCTCTCATCTTCTTTTATGTCAGAGAATCCTCCTGAACTGCTACTGCTGCTTAGTCCCTGTGTGTAGTGGGGGGAAGACCTGAGAGAATGAGCTCACTTGTGCTGCAGCTCACCCGTTTTATGAAAGCTAATTCTACTTTTTTGTCACGTGTCACCAGGAGACCATGTCCAAAGCCCAGACAAAAGAAGTAGATGCCGGGAACAGGTAAAGATATGTCCTCTGTCTAGACATCTATGCTGGTTTGAGGCTAATTGGAATATTTTAATGAGATAAATTAGATTACAGGCTATGAAAACAAAACAGAGGTGATGTCTGCTTCACTCATAGGCTTGCTGAGATGTATAACAGCAAGAACACAAACACAGACAAGACAATGTCTCTGTCTGTCAGAGTTTGGTGTCTGTGTTTTCTCCCTGGGCTTCTGCTGCTCTGCCTGGATCTGTACAACCCAGCTAATCCTTCTGCTTCTAACCCCCCTTGACGATCCTCACAACTCACCTTGCATGTAAGACAGACTCTGGGGTAAGGTAGAGGGGTGGAAAGAAGGTGGAAGGGTGGTTGGGAGCCCCTCCTGTGCACTCTGGTTTCTGGGAGGGCTGTTGTGTTTCTGTACCACCTTTAACTTGTCTATTGCTGTCTATAGCTGTAACTATTGTAACTCTCTGCTTGTATCTTGTGCTAAGCTGTGACTAGAAAGCTTCATTCCTTGATTTCTAGCTTGACTGAGTCTAGTCTGGGTGAATTCATTGTGTGTGTGGGGTGGGTAAATCCCAAACCATCACAACATGCCACAACATGGGGTCTGTGTCATCCTGTGCCTGGTAGGGCATGTGGCTTGGGGGAAGGGCTCACGTGAGTCCACTGACCCACAGCCTTGGGTGGGGGGAGGGGTCTCTCCCTGTTGTAGGGTGCTCCAAACTCCCTTCCTCCACTTCACCTGCAGAGTTTGAATGGGGGAAGACAAAGGTGCGAAACTGCTTTTGCTCCCCACTGCAAGCTTGAACAGGGAAAGGCAAAAGGCTTTTGCTCTGCTGCCACATGTGTACTCACTCTTCAGAAAGCCCGCGCTGGACTCTGGCATTGTGACTGGCTGGGTTCTTCACGCCCACTCTATATTGGCACTGGACGCATTGTCTAGGAACAACTTCAAACGGAGTGACCAGAAAGCATGCACAGGTCTGTTTGGTTCATGCAGTTCCATTTTGATCCATTCAAGAGATTTCTGTGCAGCACCTGGACCCAGCTTCTCCTCAGACTAGCGTATCCTGGCTTCCTGCTCCCTACCTCCGAGCTGGAACAACTCTGCCTCTGCCATAAACTGCCGCTGTTGGCAGGAACACACCAGCAGTGCAGCTGTCCCTGCGCTGCTAAGGCAGTGCCGTTCCACCAGATCTGCCTTGTGGAAGCTGTGTCTGCAGACGCTTTGGCAGGTTCCATCTGCATTGGATTTACACCATATGGTTCCACAACTGGATTATAACTTGCAGTTTCCAGAGGCTGCCGCAAAGGAGATCCAGGGACCATCTCCAAATGCCTACTCAGCCCTAGAAGGTGAATCCAGTGCTCTCTTGGCTTTTCCCTAAGGGTCTGCTTGCCTCTGGTTTCTGAGTGGGGTAAAGCTATTTTGTGGCTTAGCCTTTTCCATTTTCTGACTCTCCTAAATTACTAAAATTGCCTCTTGTGAAAATTCCTGAACAGATTAGAACCTGCAAATAAAACGCAAGTAGTTTTGTATATAGTTTTGGGGTGGGGCTTTTTGGGAAGATAAAAATAACTACGCTTTTGTAATTCTTGCCTTGTCAAATTATTCCCAATCAAATCACTCCCTCTATCCCAGCTTCTCCATTCCCCCCCATCCCGGTTTCTTAGGGTGGGCAGTGGCTTTAGATGTACTGCCCCAGGGATGAAACGCTCAAGACGGCCGCAAATGCTCTGCAGTAGTGCTTTGCATCTGGCATTGCCGAAGCTCATTGTTATAATTGATGGACTCAAAATGAATTAAGAAGAGTTTTGTTCAGGTGATAAGAAGCAAGCAAACAACGCCTTGGGTGCCGTGGGGAGAAATCTCCACCTACAACCACGAGTTAGTTTCTTAGTGCAGAGCTTCATACTGTACTTCTATATATATATTAGCTATGCTAAGAAAAGCTTACATATTCATTAACTATTCCAAGAAACGCCAGTCGTATGCTAATTATTTATTGGAATGGGTGAAAATTCGGGGGTCTCTTCTTTCCCTTTGTTGTTTCTTTTGAAGATACAAAGATGGAGTCATCCTTCTGTATACATCTTAATTATCCCCTTTGTTCTTGTGGTCTAAGTTCAGCATTCCTTGTAAAAGTTTTGTTGTGTAGTTAGCATTACATGGTCAGCAGGCCTACATAGTCTCAGTTTCTGATATCTGCTAGTTTGTTCTGTTATTGATTCTCAACAAGCATCCCTTGTCTTTTCACAGGTTTCCGTGAAAGCTCTTTGTTGTGTGAAAATAACTCTTCACAAGTTCCTGCAAAAGCATTTCACAAGTTTCTGGATTCATGGCAGTTAGGCTTTTTCATTGTCTTATTTTCTCACTGGTACGAATCTAGTCCCCATTTATCACATCATCATTGTCCGCCCACGTTCCTTTAAATGCACAGATGCATTTCAACATGGTACTTGGTGTCTTGTGAGTCAATACTCTCCTTCTTCTGTGTTTGTGTCAGCTGGAGTGCAGTAGTGATCAGTGACACTGGGGATGTAGAGTCTGTGTCAAAGCATTGGTTAGGTACTTAGAAAACTCATGCACAAAGAGCACAGTGAGCGGCAGAAGTCAGGCGAGGGGAAGTGACAGGTATGCATTTATTTTTCTAACAGTGATGGGAAGCTGTGAGGGATGATGCAAAATTAATCATGTGTATTAATTTTGATGTCCAGATGATGATGGTTAACAACTATGAACACTGTTCAGTAACATTAAAACTTGCCAGAAAACTTATTCACAGGTTCAAAAACACACAGGTGGAAATTTATACACGCAGGGCACAGGCAAAACCAGAGCATTTGTTTCTTAAAAGTGGCAAATGCAGCTGTACTTGAAGAGGCTTATAAGTATTTACTCACAACAATATAAATCAGAGAGTACCCAAAGCACCTGGAACTCTCTCTTGTCAGCCGCTGAGACCTGATTCTTCCCAGGCTTCTGGGGACAGGAGGCAGACAATCTCTGCCCTTGTCTCCTGGCTCCTCTGGATGATCTGTGTATCTCCAGGGCTTCTCGTCTTAGCAGGAGGCTTTCAGGTGCAAGCAGGATGTCTTGCGATGTGCAGTCTCAGACCGCATGCAGGCATTTAGAGCCTGTTCCTGGTGAGCTCTCCAGGCAAATTCAGGATGTAAAAATAAGGCAGCAGCAGCAGCCCCTGTGCTACCTGCTTATCCCTTTTATCAATATCCAGCCTGCAACCAGTGGGGCATTGGACATAGAATAGCCAATTGGAATGGCATTTTGCCAGGCCTCACCATATTAGGTGAAGCCAGGGCTTTCGCCCTCCCTTCCCATGCTTGCCTCCCCCCCCATGCTTGCCTCCCCCAGCACAGGAGGAGCAGGGGAACAGGAGAACATGTCTGGGCAAGCCAACATGGATAAGCCCATGTTTGCCCCATCAAGCCTACCACCATAGAAGCAGCAAGGTAGTGCTGATGTAGTCCTGTGTATGGAGGGACAGTAGGCAGTTAACAGCTCTGTGAGGAGAGCCAGAATGGGTGAAGTGAAATGTGATGGGCTGAATGCCGAGTGCCCACTAAAGCCATTTTATCAGACAGTCTTCTTGGCTGGAAAGGGGAGGGAAGATGTAACAAAAGGTTAATGGGTCAAGATAATAAAAGGCAGAGATCATTTGGCAGTTACTGTCATGGACAAAACAGACTTGACTTGGGAAAATCAGCTTAATCTACTACCAATCAAATCAGAGTATACTAGTGAGAAATAAAACCCAGTCTTAGAAACACCTTTCTCCTATCCCTCTCTTCTTTCCAGTCTTTACTCCAGTTTTCCCCCTCCTCTTTCCCTGAACTGATTCTGGGAAATGAGGTATGTGGTCAGTTCCATCACACATTGTCTTTGCCCATCCTCTTCCTTCTTCCTGGAGAGAGTGATTGGCATTGGAATGGGCTGCCCAGGCTGGAGGTGAAGTCACCATCCCTGGAGGTGTTCAGGAAAAGCCTGGATGAGGCACTTAGTGCCATGGTCTGGTTGATTGGACAGGTCTGGGTGCTAGGTTGGCCTGGCTGAGCTTGGAGGTCTCTTCCAACCTGCTTGATTCTATGATTCTGTGATTCTCATGAGTAGGACAACATATACTCTTCTGCTACAGCACAGTGTTCCTCCCATGGGAGACAATCCTCTGTGAACTTGCCCAACATCAGTCCTTCTCATGGTCTGCAGTTCTTCAGGAACTGGTCTGGTGTGGGTCCCTTCCATTCAGTGTAGCCTTTCAAAAAAACCCTGCTCCAGTGAGGTCACAAATCATACCAGCAAACCTGCTCTGGTGTGAACTGCCCGTGGAGTCACAGCCTCCTTTTGGTGTGTCTGCCTGCTCTGGTGTGGGGCCATCTATGTGCTGCAGGTGGCCGTCTGCTGCGCTGTTAACCTTGATGGGCTGCAGGGTGACAGCCTGCCTCACCGTGGCCATCACCACAGGCAGCAGGGATATCTCTGCTCTGCCACCTGGATCATTTCCTCCCCCTCCCCTTCACTGACCTTGGTGTCTGCAGAGTTGTTTCTCTCATACAGTCTCACTCCTCTCTCACTGCTGCAGTATTTTTGCCCCCTACTTCTTAAATACATTAAAAACTCAGGATCTCTGACTACCACTGATGTGCTTGGCCTTTGCTATCTTGGAGCTGGTGTTGGCTCTGACATAGGGAAAGCTTCTAGCAGCTTCTCACAGAAGCCACCCCTGCTTCCAAAATCTTGCTACACACACCTAATGCAAATGCCTTGAACCAATTGTGGGAGAATTAGAAGGAGAAGTATAGCTGAGGTGCTTATAATTCGCATTTGAAAGCTTGTTTTGCACCAGAGAGAACTTGCAGCTCGTTGTTTGTGCAGCTTTAACTGCCTCTCCTTTGTTGTTGTTTTGATTTTTTTTTTTTCATGTAGATAAATGTCCCAGGGAGTGCTGGGAAAGCAATTTTGCTCTCAGATGTCTGAGGAGTAAGATATTGATGTACTGTAGGGGTCGCTCTTTCCCCATCTATAGAATCACAGAATCAAGCAGGTTGGAAGAGACCTCCAAGCTCAGCCAGACCAACCTAGCACCCAGCCCTAGCCAATCAACCAGACCATGGCACTAAGTGCCCCAGCCAGGCTTTGCTTCAACACCTCCAGGGACGGTGACTCCACCACCTCCCTGGGCAGCCCATTCCAATGCCAGTCACTCTCCCTGGGAAAGAATTTCCTCCTAGCATCCAGCCTAGATCTCTCCTGGCACAACTTAAGACTGTGTCCCCTTGTTCTGTTGCTGGTTACCTGGCAGAATAGACCAACTCCACCTGGATAGCCTCCCTTCAGGTAGTTGTAGACATCCCTGAGCATCCTCTTCTGCAGGCTGCACACCCCCAGCTCCCTCAGCCTCTCCTGGCTGTGCTCCAGGCCCCAGATCGCCTAGTCCAAGCCCCCTGCTTACAAAGGTACACCTAGAGTAGGTTGCACAGGATTACTTCATTTTAGGTCAGAATTCATCCAGGAATTGGGCTATATTGGTGTGGTTATTTATTGAAATACATATTTTGGTGACCTTGGGATAACTGTGTTACGGAAAGCAGAATGTAGCAGCCTTGGGTCCCAGTGCAGCTTCATTTCACTTCCAATCATCCAACGAGTTCCCAGGGACACTGTGTACCTGAAACTGCCTGCACATGCTGTATCTGCCCTGAAATGACCTGCAGATGTTGCATCTGCCCAATGGTATTGGTGCATGCAAGTTATTTGAGCTTCAGTGGTCTGTGTGTGGTTATCAAAAGACACTTTTGGAACAGTTCAAGGAGTTAGACCAATCCTGGAGGCTGGTTTGCACAGCAGGCCTATCAAAGGGAGGCTGAAGTCACTCAGCTGGTTTTCCTGTGAGCCTTCTCTGGTTACAGTGACTGCCAGAGGGTCAAACGAGCAAGACAGAGCTTCAAACAAGCCCAGCTTACAGCTGCACATGAGTGTGTACACAGACACACACATCTTCAGTGGGCAGTGGGCAGTGGGCACAGCCATGTTAACCAGACCAGTGTGACTATTGGTGCAACTCAACATCTTTTCACTATGAACCCGGAATAAAGTGACAGCTAAAAACGCTGACTGCTGCTGTTGAGAAAGTCTTGCTGTTGTTTTGGGCTTTATAAAGATTCAGACACTGAGTACTGGAACTTGCCAGGCTGGATGGGTGGGCAGAGAACAACGGGGTGAGACTGAACAAGGCCAAGTGCAGGCTTCTACACTTTGGCCACAACAACCCCAAGCAGCACTACAGGCTGGGGACAGAGTGGCTGAGAGCAGTCAGGCAGAGAGGGACCTGGGGGTACTGGTAGAGAGGAGCTGAAGATGAGGCAGCAGTGCCCAGGTGGGCAGCAGAGCCAATGGCATCCTGGGCTGGCTCAGGAGCAGTGTGGCCAGCAGGACAAGGGAGGTTCTTCTGCCCCTGTGCTCAGCACTGCTCAGGCCACAGCTTGAGTGCTGTGTCCAGTTCTGGGCTCCTCAANGGCTGCCCAGGGAGGTGGTGGAGTTGCTGTCCCAGGAGGTGTTGAAGCAAAGCCTGGATGAGGCACTTAGTGCCATGGTCTGGTTGATTGTCTAGGACTGGCTGCTAGGTTGGACTGGCTGAGCTTGGAGGTCTCCTCCAACCTGGTTGATTCTATGATTCTAATAGAACTGCTGCCATTTCTTCACTTAATAAAGAGTATCACCATTTTAGTGTGGCAGGCAGGAAGGAACAGGACTTGTGCCATCACTGGAAAATCTATATTACATCAAATGTTTGCTTTTGGGGACCTGCACTGCTTGTGGAGCATGTTTAAATAGTCCTGCTGTTGAGTAGCATGCAAGGATTGACCGTGGAGTGGGTGCATCTAAGGCAGCCTGCTGTCCAGCTTTGTTATAACAAAATACATTAGTTTTTGGTCGAGCTGTTTTCCTTCAGAGATCTTTTGAAGCTGAATATTTGCTGCCGGTGGCCCTGACAGACAACCTGCTGTTCATCTGGCTTCACTAAACTGCCCTGTTCATTTAGACCTCCAAGTTGCTGCAATACCACACAGAGTTTAGACTTATTGCATTTGTTGGGTTTTTTTTGGTGAGGCTAGTCTGAAGTTCTTCCTTTTCTTTTGACCGTGTAATCGTGGGTTGTTTGTTTTCATAATGCTGTACTTCTCACAATTTCCATATTTGCTAAGAGAAGGCAGTAAAGAGTCACAGATTACACAGGGTTGGAAGGGACCCTCAAGGGTTGTCTTGTCCACCTCCAGTGAGTAGAGTCTCCTCCAACTAAATGACCCACTGTCATGGTTTTAAAGATAGCCAACAGAAATTAAACTCTCAAATGAAATTGGAGAAAAAAATAGAGAATTATATTTGGGAAGAGAGAGACAAAGACATTACAAAGCAATTACCACATCCCTGGCAACCCCCCCTTCAATTTTCCTCCAACCCAAAAAACTTAAATCTGTACTCCCCAGTGCTCCAATCCTCCCTCCACAATGCCTCTGCCATCCAAGTGGCTTAAACAAGCCTCTGGAGGACCTGGCCAGGCTGGATGGGTGGGCAGAGGCCAATGGGATGAGACTCAACAAGGCCAAGTGCAGGGTTCCACACTTCAGCTGCACCAACCCCAAGCAGCACTACAGGCTGGGGACAGAGTGGCTGAGAGCAGCCAGGAAGAAAGGGACCTGCAGGTACTGATAGATAGTAGCTGAAGATGAGCCAGCAGTGTGCCCAGGTGGACAAGAGAGCCAAAGGCATCCTGGCCTGTATGAGGAGCAGTGTGGCCAGCAGGACAAGGGAGGTTCTTCTGCCCCTGTGCTCAGCACTGCTCAGGCCACNTCCCTGGAGGTGTTGAAGCAAAGCCTGGATGAGGCACTTAGTGCCATGCTCTGGTTGATTGTCTAGGGCTGGGTGCTAGGTTGGACTGGCTGAGCTTGGAGGTCTCCTCCAAACTGGTTGATTCTATGATTCTATGTTCTTCCCGATAAAGTGGCTCCCATAAGACATAGGGCAGGAGGAGGAGGAAAGGAGCAGGAACTGACCTTGTGAGTTTATAAAGAGATAGCAGAATTATGGGATGGAATAACAATCTTCTAGTCCCCAGAAGATTTTTTAACCCTATAGTTCTCAACCTGGGACACACACGAAGTTGTATTTTGTGTATTTCAAATATCTCCAGTGAAGGTTGTGAGGGCTTTCCTGTAAAGTTTGCACACAAGAAGTGATTGACTTTTTGGTTGTTTGACAGCATATATTTTAAGTCAGACTGAGGTCTTTGAGTTGTCTCTCTCATTTCTGTCTCTTCTCCCAGGCAACCAGCAACAGGACAAGGGGACACAGCCTCAAGTTGTGCCGAGGGAAGTATAGGCTGGATGTTAGGAGGAAGTTCTTCCCAGAGAGGGTGATTTGCCCTTGGAATGGGCTGCCCAGGGAGGTGGTGGAGTCACCGTCCCTGGGGGTGTTCAGGAAAAGCCTGGATGAGGCACTTAGTGCCATGGTCTGGCTGACTGGCTAGGGCTGGGTGCTAGGTTGGACTGGATGAGCTTGGAGGTCTCTTCCAACCTGGTTGATTCTATTCTATTCTATAACCAAAACAGTCTGGCTAGCTTCAGACTAGCACAAAACATTTCCAAGTGAACAAGCTGATGAAGCAGTGTGTACATAAGAGCAAAGAATAGGTCACTTTTGAAATGTTACCTAGTTTAACCTTCCAGGTTGCATTGTGTGCTCTTATTATTCTTACAGGTGAGAACTTTTATTTGATTCTTAGTAATTTTATGCTAATTGGAGATGTGAAATCTGTTTAGATGTGGATGTGTTCGTAGAGGTTTATGCCGCTGGGTTTGTTATCTGCAGAACCAGAACAACATTTGAGTGCTGGGCTCAAACAAAATTATGCTTGCAAAGTGTTCTGGCTACCGCCCTTGCTATTGTAAGTAGCCTCTGCTTGGAATTAATTCCACTGGGAAATAAAAGAGTTCAGCTAAAGGAATTATGTCAGTATAATTGGAATATGAAAAAGCCAGGCAATTAAACCCAGAATATTAATTAATCATAGAGCTCTTTCTTAAAGCTTTAACCTTTGAAGGAGTGCTGTAATAAACTCTGGCAAGATAATGCTAATAAAACAAATATAATTTGACAGAGTTGGCTTATTAGGTGTTATGAATTTAGGGTGAGTTGCAAGTTGTGTCTTTGTATGTAGAGATGTCTGGTTTCCCAGAGAAATATAGTTGATAGAACCAATGACAATTTATAGGATGCCCTTCCCTCTTCCCCCTTCTTTCCCAAAAGAAAAGGAATTAGATGGAGAGAGAGGCAAGGTCTGCAGACCCAAATAAATAATCTCACTGCAATTTGGAAGTTAAAAGAAGAAAAGTTTAACAATAAAATACAAGGTATATGAGGTAGGGAAGTTACAAAGGTGTAGAGAAGGGAAAACAAGGTACAAAACATGTAAACATACAATCAGATTTGATGGCAGTGGGTTTTGTTCACCTCATGGGAATGATAGCCATGTTTTAAGACAAAGAGCAGCAGGAAACAGGAATGGTGATGCTGGCATGGAGGGAGAAAGAGAATAGGAAGACCCCCTGCCTTTATGGATCTTAGACAGGAAGGGAGAGTGGGCTAACCATCACCTGGTAGTGTTCAGACCCACCCCTGGGGTGGGGTCAGAACCACCTGTGGTCAGGCTCAAGATCACTCCCCCCAGGAGGGTTAACCCTGTACAAAAGTGAATTCATTAGCTGCCAGGAATAGTTTTCAACATTTCTCTATCAGCATATGCTGTTGTCTCTGTAGTTAACCAAAAATCTCTTACTGAAAAGGAATTTCTCACTTAAGTGTTATGAAACTGCTAAGCAGGAAGACCAGTACAAAACCACTGCACAGAAGCTATGGGGCTTGGACAAACCAGGGTTTAGTGGATCTTTTGAGAACTTGTATTTCAGTAACTGGATTTGGAAGTGAATCCCAATTTTAAGTCTCAAATGCCAGCTCCTGGATGAAGTTCTCAAACCTGTGTAACCACCAGAGTTTCAGCCTGGTGGCTGTAATTGGGTTGAACTGTCTAGTAATGATATTCTTTCCTGTGTGCTGTGTTTTAAGCTTACAGTGAGGTGACAATGATAGATGGGAGAGTGTGTGACTATGTTACTTTTGACCTTGACTATCCCCAATTGGAGTGGCCTTTTTGGATCAGCTGGCTCAAGGGAAATAAATCCTCACAGCACTGGACACATGGCAACACTGGGCATAGACAGAGCAGAATCCCCCAGGGATCAGTGCTGGGTCCAGTCCTGTTCAATATCTTCATCAATGATATTGCTGAGGGCACAGAGTCTGCTCAGCAGGTTTGCTGATAACATCAAACTGGGAGGCTTGGCTGATACAGCTGCAGGCTGTGCTGCCATCCAGAGAGACCTGGGCAGACTGAGAGCTGGGCACAGAGGAACCAGATGAGGTTCAACAAGGACAAGTGCAGAGTCCTGCACCTGGGGAGGGATAATAAACGGCACCAGTACAGGCTGGGAGGTGATCTGCTGGGGAGCAGCCCTGTGGAGAGGGACCTGGGAGTGCTGGTGGAGAACATCCATGGCACTGCAATGTGCCCTTGTGGCCAACAAGGCCAGTGGGATCCTGGGGTATATTAAGCAGAGTGTGTCCAGCAGGTCAAGGGAGGTTCTCCTACCCCTCTACTCTGCCTTGCTGAGATCTCATCTTGAATACTGCCTTCAGTTTTGGGCTCCCCAGTTGAAGAGGGACAGGGATCTGCTGGAGAGGGTCCAGCACAGGGCTACAAGGATGATGAGGGGACTGGAGGGCACTGCCTGATGAGGAGAGGCTGAGGCACCTGGGGCTGCTTAGTCTGGAGAAGAGAAGAGTGAGAGGGGATTTAATCAATGTTTATAAACATCTGAGGGCTGGGGGTCAGGAGAGGGGGGACAGGCTCTGCTCACTGCTCCCTGGGATAGGACAAGGAGCAATGGGTGTAAGTTGCAGCACAGGAGGTTCCAGCTCAACACAAAGGGGAACTTCTTTACTGTAAGGGTCCAAGAGCACTGCACAGGCTGCCCAGAGAGGTTGTGGAGTCTCCTTCTCTGGATCCTTTCAAGGCCTGTCTGGCTGTGTTCCTCTGTGACCTGTGTGGTCCTGCTCTGGCAGAGAGGTTGGACTCGATGATCTCCTTGGGTCCCTTCCAACCCCTAACATCCTGTGGGCCTGTGATTCACGTGTTTTCTAATGGGATGTTGGGGCTGCCCGTGGTCAGGAAAGAGGATGAAGGATGCTACATGGCTGTGGTGTGCAACAACTCTTGGTATTGTGTCTGCCAATGAAAATGTTATCTGCATGTGCATGGTGGGTGGAAATTCTTAATTTAAAACTCTTGTCTTTAAATGTTGGGCTGCTGTCCTGGAGGTCCTGTGTACCCCAGAAATTTCCTCTCCCTCTGTGGTTTGAATGGGAGAGGAAAAGGCGCAAACAGAGCTGTTTCCCCCACCCCTGCCCTGCAGGCATGAAGGGGGGATCAGGGGGGACCCTTCCAGCACGAGGAGTGCCCTGTGCCAGGCCCGTGCTGGACTCGGCTGAGGATTGGCTGTGAGCTGTTCGCGCCTAGGAAGTGGTAACTCAGCTCTTTGTCTTAAGAAAGATATAAATATTGGGGGTTTCCCCCCTTGGGGTGTTCCCACCTTGCGGTGCTCCTGCTATGGAGTTCGTCCCTGCTTTGGATTGTGTTCCCGCCTTGGTATGCCTGCCATGGAGTTCGTTGATCGTGGTGATCAATGGCACAATGTCCACCTGGCGACCGGTGACAAGTGGTGTTCCTCAGGGGTCAGTGCTGGGACCAGTGCTCTGTAACATCTTTGTCAGTGATATGGACAGAGGAATTGAGTGCACCCTCAGCAAGTTTGCAGATGACACCAAGCTGTGTGGC
>WAAF01019224.1:121240-152407 GCA_013400475.1 Tricholaema leucomelas
CTGCCAGGCAACCAGCAACAGAACAAGGGGACAGAGTCTGAAGTTGTGTCAGGGCAGGTCTAGGCTGGATGTTAGGAGGAAGTTGTTGTCAGAGAGAGTGATTGGCATTGGAATGGGCTGCCCAGGGAGGTGGTGGAGTCACTGTCCCTGGGGGTGTTGAAGCAAAGCCTGGCTGGGGCACTTAGTGCCATGGTCTGGTTGATTGGCTAGGGCTGGGTGCTAGGTTGGGCTGGCTGAGCTTGGAGGTCTCTTCCAGCCTGGTTGATTCTGTGATTCTATGATGCAGTGTGCACTGTAAGATGTGGCTCAGGGTGCCCCAGTATCTGAGAGCAGATGATCAGCAGTTTCTATCTTACCAGCTTCCTAGGTGAGGAGCTAACCTGAACTCTGTCACTCCATGCTTCCCTCCTGCCTGGAAGATGGGAAGTAGAAGGGATTGCCTTGCACATATTTACTGACTGCTTTGCACATGTTGCTAGCCAGCCTTTGCCAATTCCTGGCTGTGTGTTTTTCCTGTGCATGCATCATAGTCTTGTCTAGTCTCTGTCACTGAGATTTTGACTCATACAACTGTTTTCAGTCCAGATGGAGAAAGATTCAAGCTGCCAAGACTCAAAGATATGACAGCTGTAAAGCTTCCTCCTTCAGGTAATGAAAGGTGTGTTGCTCCAAATGTTGAGAACACCAACAGCCAGGATTTCAGTGCTGTAGTCCTCCAGGATTTGAGGACTGCCTTCCACCAGGATTTGATCACTCCATTCCCTCAATGTTTGATAACTGTGTAGAATTCCACTCCCCACCTGGAGTACTGCATCCAGTTCTGGAGCAACCCATTGCAAGAAGGATGTGGATGTGCTGGAGTGTGTCCAGAGAAGGGCCAGGAGGATGCTGAGAGGGCTGCAGCAGCTCTGCTGTGAGCACAGACTGAAAGAGTTGGGGCTGTGCAGGCTGGAGAAGGGGAGGCTCCCAGGTGACCTTCTTGTGGCCTTCCAGGATCTGAAGTGGGCTACAAAAAAGCTGGGGAGGGACTTTTTAGGCTGTGAGGGAGTGCCAGGACTGGGGGGAACGGAGCAAAGCTGGAGGTGGGGAGAGTCAGACTGGAGGTGAGGAGGAAGTTGTTGAGCATGAGAGTGGTGAGAGGCTGGAATGGGTTGCCCAGGGAGGGGGTTGAGGCTCCATGGCTGGAGGGGTTTCAGGCCAGGCTGGCTGAGGGCGTGGGGAGCCTGCTCTAGGGTAGGGTGCCCCTGGGCATGGCAGGGGGGTTGGAACTGGCTGATCCTTGTGGTCCCTTCCAACCCTAATTGATTCTGTGGTTCTGTAGTTCAGTTGCTGCAGCCTTCCAGGATTTGAGGACTTGAAGATTGACTCTGTTGTTCTGTCTCGTTCAGGCTATGTATCTTCAGGGTGCACAGTGTCCCAGAAATGCAGTGTAGGAGACATGTCTTCTCAGTATGCTGTGATCAAGAAGAGCAGAAGAGGACTCTCAGAAGAGAAGTTTGGAGATGGAGGATGCAGTTCTTCCCATTAGATTTGGCAGGAAAGGTGTCAGAGAATCATAGAATCATTTAAGCCAGAGAAGACCTTTAAGATGACTGAGTCCAGCCACACCACTTGGTACAGCCTAACTGTACCAAGCCTGGTTCCAAACTGTCTCCCTTAGCACCACATCTATGCATCTAAACATCTCCAGCTGTGGGGCCTCCACCATCTCCCTGGGAAGCCTATTCCAGTGTTTTATAACCCTTTCAGTGAAGAAGCTTCTTTTAATGTCCAATCTAATCCTCTCCTGGTGCAACATGAGGCCATTTTGTCTTGCGCTATCGTTTATTATCATTTGTTACACCCACCTCACTACAGCCTCCTTTCAGGTAGTTGCAGACAATGATAAGGTCTCCCATCAGCCTCCTTTTCTCCATGCTAAACAAACCGAATCCCTTCAGCTGCCTCTCATAAGACCCATTTTTAGTGGTCATGGACTCTAGGCATATCACAGGCTCACAGGATATTAGCAGTTGGAAGGGACCCAAGAAGATCATTGAGTCCAACCCCCCTGCCAGAGCAGGATCACAAAATCTAACACAGATCACAGAAGAACACATCCAGACAGACCCACTTCTAGTAGTCTGTGTCCATAAGCTGTCACCCATGAGTCCAGTAGGGATGTTTGCAAATCCAGAGTAAAGTCCCAGGTCCCTCAGCCTCTGCTCATAATGCAGATTATCCTGACGATAAAAACAAATCTTAAGTAAAAGAAGCTGAGACAATACACCAAAGCCTGTATCTACAGGCCACCCTCACACTGACACAAGGTGAGGCCGCTTAGGAAAGAGCAAATTCCTCCAAGAATCATAGAGTCAAGCAGGTTGGAAGAGACCTCCAAGCTCAGCCAGTCCAACCTAGCACCCAGCCCTAGACAATCAACCAGACCATGGCACTAAGTGCCTCATCCAGGCTTTGCTTCAACACCTCCAGGGACAGAGACTCCACCACCTCCCTGGGCAGCCCATTCCAATGCCAGTCACTCTCTCTGCCAACAACTTCCTCCTAACATCTACCCTAGACCTCCCCTGGCACAACTTGAGGCTGTGTCCCCTTGTTCTGTTGCTGCTTGCCTGGCAGAAGAGCCCAACCCCACCTGGGTACAGCCTCCCTTCAGGCAGCTGCAGACAGCAATGAGTTCTGCCCTGAGCCTCCTCTTCTGCAGGCTGCACACCCCCAGCTCCCTCAGCCTCTCCTCACAGGGCTGTGCTCCAGGCCCCTCCCCAGCTTCGTTGCCCTTCTCTGGACACCTTCCAGCACCTCAACATCTCCTTTGAATTGATGAGCCCAGAACAGGACAGAGCAAAACTGGCCAAAGCCTATAAACTGTAGGCACTGTGCTTGCTGCCCTTGATGTGGTCCTTCAGTTAAGCTCTTTTCACGTAGCAGCATGATTGAACCCTCGTGCTTGAATAGCTCTGTAATAAGGTGGTTTTTTTTTTTCTTTCCCAAAGCAAATGCAAATCATTTCACACCCCCCTCCAGCAGTGCTAAATATAAATGGTGTAGTTTCCAGTGGTAATTCTGTATATGGGCTCTTCTTTTTTTCTCTCACCATCCTGGGCCAAACTAGGAGAGCTATGCCACAGAAACTGTATGTGTTTGGTAAGCTTGGCTGGGGCAGCTGGGATGTTCCTCACCTGGCAATGAGGTGAGTGCCAAGATGAGAGAGCAGGATGGCACAGTACCTCCTCTATGTCTCTGCTTCCTTTGTGAACCTGCCTGGGTGTCTCCTACCATAGCGACTCAGTGGTAGTGGAGCTGAAGGTGAATTCATGACATTCACCCTGAGCTGTCTGGGAGCAAGGCTAGAGAGAGAAACACCCATAGATAAGACAAGAGGAAGAAGGGAAATCCTAAGGGTGACAGCAACTTTTTAATGACCAGAGGTCTAAGTGAGGTTTTGTAATGTTGGCTGGTCTTGGTCAGCACCTGAGAGCTGTTTAAGAGGGACAGGGATCTGCTGGAGAGAGTCCAGCGCAGGGCTATGAGGATGATGAGGGGATTGAAGGGCATGGCTGATCAGGAGAGGCTGACACTTTTTGGTCTGGAGAAGAGAAGACTGAGAGGGGATTTGATAAATGTTTGTAAGTATCTGAGGGCTGCCAGGAGTGGGGCACAGGCTCTGCTCACTGCTCCCTGGGACAAGGAGCAATGGGTGTAAGTTGCAGCACAGGAGGTTCCAGCTCAACACAAGAGGGAACTTCTTTACTGTAAGGGTCCCAGAGCACTGGCACAGGCTGCCCAGAGAGGTTGTGAAGTCTCCTTCTCTGGAGACTTTCCAGGCCTGTCTGGATGTGTTCCTTTGTGATCTGTGTTAGATAGCATTGTCCTGCTCTGGCAGGGGGGTTGGACTCGATGATCTCCTTGGGTCCCTCCCAACCCCTAACATCCTGTGAGCCTGTGAGCCAGGGGAGCTTTCTTATGAATTACAGGATCACTATCAAGCACATGGACTTTAACTTGTCAGAAATGGGAGCTGAAGAAGATGTCTCTCCAGCTTGTCATTCATGTGTTCTGAAGGCATGAGGCTGCTCTGCTGAGCGTTACAGGATGGCAAAGAGATGACCTCATCCAGAGCATGAGACAAGTAAGCATCAAGTGCATGAAACCAAGCTTTTGCTGTGGCTTTTCTCTACTTGGGCTTCTTTGAGCAGAGGGCTTCTGCAAGTTAGATCCTCTGTTTCCTCCTGGATACTGTGCAGACCTCATTGTCTCTGCCCCTTCAGGACCTCCCTGCCACACACCGTTACTTATAGAATCATAGAATCATAGAATGGTTTAGGGTGGAAGGGACCTCAAGGATCATCCAGCTCCAACCCCCTGCCATAGGCAGGGACACCTCCCACTAGAACAGGCTGCTCAAGGCCTCATCCAGCCTGGCCTTAAACACCTCCAGGGAGGGAGCAGCCACAACCTCCCTGGGCAACCTGTGCCAGTGTCTCACCACCCTCACTGTAAAGAACTTCCTCCTAGCATCCAGTCTAAATCTCCCCTCCTCCAGCTTAAACCCATTCCCCCTCGTCCTGACATTACCAGACCTTGTCAATAGTCCCTCCCCAGCCTTCCTGTAGGCTCCCTTCAGATACTGCAAAGCCACTCTAAGGTCTCCTCGAAGCCTTCTCTTCTCCAGGCTGCAGAGCCCCAACTCTCTCAGCCTGTCCTCATAGCAGAGCTGCTGCAGCCCTCTGAGCATCTTCGTGGCTCTCCTCTGGACTGGCTCCAGCAGTTCCATGTCCTTCTTGTGCTGGGGGCTCCAGAACTGCACACAGTACTCCAGGTGGGGTCTGAGGAGAGCAGAGTAAAGGGGGAGAATCCCCTCCCTTGCCCTGCTGCCCACACTGCTCTTGCTGCAGCCCAGCACAGGGTTGCTGTCTGGGCTGCATGTGCACACTGCAGGCTCATGTTGAGCTTTTCATCAACCCAGACCCCCAGGTCCTTCTCCTCAGGGCTGCTCTCAGCCATTCACCACCCAGCCTGTATCTGTGCCTGGGATTGCACCGACCCAGGTGCAGGACCTTACACTTGGCCTTGTTAAACGTCATGAGGTTGGCCTGGGCCCACCTCTCCAGCCTGCCCAGGTCCCTCTGGATGCCATCCCTGCCCTCCAGCAAGTCAGCTGTGCCACACAGCTTGGTGTCATCTGCAAACTTGCTGAGGGTGCACTCAATTCCTCTGTCCATGTCACTGACAAAGATGTTAAAGCATCTGGTTTGGTGGGTCCCAGAAAGCCTTAGCATCACATAGAAAAAGCAAGGGCTGTGACAGGAGGAGTGAGACAAGACCAGTGGTGTGTGTGTCTCACCAGAGAGGTGTCTGAGGCATGACAGACCTGCTGGCAGGTCTCCCAGGTCTCTTTCTTTGTGCATCAGAGCAGATGTCCATACATCATCCCTGTTGCTAAGCCTCCAACAGAACAAAGTCTTCATCTGTGTTTGTGAGATCTTTGATTGTTCCTTCCATGTCTTGGCAAGAGAAAGCTTAAAATATCCATGGATGCCTTAAAGAAGTGAGAGCTTTGCCATGGGACCCTGTCACTGAAGATCTGACAGTCCACACAGGGTCATCCTAGCAGTTCCAGAAATCATGCCCCTGACTTCTGCAAGTGTTGGATGATTCCTTCCCTGGAGGTCCAACAAGCTGTGATGGTTTGGGTGTTCCCCCTCCCCCCCCACTTTAGAAATCCCCCAGACTAGACTCAGCCAGCTCTGGAAATTTGAATGAAGCTTATATTTACAGCTGGCACAATGTACAAGCAGATAGTTACAGTGTACACAGATATATACAGAAATAGACAAGGGAAAAGGTAATACAGACACAACTCCCCTCCCAGAAACCTGAGTCCCCAGGAGGGGCTCTCAGCCACCCCTCACCTTCCCCCTACCCCTCTCAACCTTACCCCAGTCCCAAGGAAGAATGGAGGTTTGGCCAAGAGGGTTAAAAGCAAGGTGAAGCAGCCAAGCAAAAGGAGGGTGAGGTTAGAAAGCAAGATGGAGTCCAGCCAGCAGCCACGAGCTCCCCAGCAGGCAAAGCACCCAGCCAAGAGAAGAAGCAAGTGCCCTAATCTTTGTTTTGTCTTTCTTCTTTACACATCCCAGCAAGACTGTGAGGGAAGTAGACCTCACCATTGTTTTCATTTCTCAGCCTATCATCTAGTTCTTCTCACCAAAACATGCTAGCTAGGCTCAAACTAGCACACAAGCTGAAGAAACCACTTGTACCTTGTCTACAAGCAGGCCCAGAGCAGCTCTTGATTCAGAAAACATGTCTCTGCAGCTTGCTTTTTGTAATGGGTGGGTTAATTTGCATGGCTGTTCTGAAGAGAGAGCATCTCTAATTGAGGCTCTGTGATGGTTTGAGAGTTCCCTGCCTCCCCCCACTCCTACGAAATCACCCAGACTAGACTCAGCCAGCTGGAAGTTAAGGAATGGAGTTTGAAATTCACAGCTCAGCACAAGATGCCAGCAGAGAGTTACAATAGTTACAGCTATAGACAGAAACAGACAAGTTAAAGGTGATACAGAAACACAGCAGCCCTCCCAGAAACCAGAGTGCCCAGGAGGGGCTCCCAACCACCCTGCCACCTTCTTCCCACCCCTCTACCTTATCCCAGGCTTTGCCTTATGTACAAGGTGAGCTGTGAGGATCAGCAAGGGGGGTTAGAAAGCAGAAGGATTAGTTACACAGGGAGAAAAAAGCACAGGCACCGACTGCAACAGAGATACACACACTCTGACTCTCCTGCTCTGCATTATCTCTGTTTGTGTTCTTGTTTTTATCCATCTCAGCAAGCCTATGAGTGCAGCAGGCATCACCAGTTTCCTTTTCACAACCTGTCATCTAATTTTTCTCATTAAAATATTCTAATCAGCCTCAAACCAGCACACTGATATCACCAGTGTTTGGAGACAGGGTAATGTCTGAGGTGAACTTTTGATCTGACTCAGAAAAAGCTTTTTCATTGCCTCTTTTGTACTGGAAAGCTGGAAAAATGGTGTGGCAATGTCTCTCCTTTGCTCTCTTTTCTCCTTGCAGGGATCTCTGATTCAGCCTCATGTTGTGCAGGTGGTTAGTAGGTGTAGAGTGCCACGCAGGGCTGAATGTTGTCTCAAGACAGAGGATCAGTCTACAACTACCTGAAGGGAGGCTGTAGCCAGGTGGGGTTGGTCTCTTCTGCCAGACAATCAGCAACAGAAGAAGGGGACACAGTCTCAAGTTGTGGCAGGGGAGGTCTAGGCTGGATGTTAGGAGGAAGTTGTTGGCAGAGAGAGTGATTGGCATTGGAATGGGCTGCCCAGGGAGGTGGTGGAGTCGCTGTCATGGAGGTGTTGAAGCAAAGCCTGGATGGGGCACTTAGTGCCATGGTCTGGTTGATTGTCTAGGGCTGGGTGCTAGGTTGGACTGGATGAGCTTGGAGGTCTCTTCTAGTCTGGTTGATTCTGTGATTCTATGATACTGTTTAATTACATCTAAAACTTCTCTACCTATGAAACTTGAGCAAGTTGCTGCTAAGGGGAGGCTGTGGATGGATGACAAGACAGGTTGTGCATATTCTCTCATCTTTCTCCTGGCTGTGGTGATCTTTTTCTCTCCCTTTTTTTTCTTTTTGAGCTAGAGAGGATGAGAGGGACAGCAGAAACCTAATGGGACTTCATATACTGCATGATGTATGGGACACTTGCTGTCAGAAATATTGAACTCATAAATGTACTCATTTGCCCTGGAGTCACTGAGAGGGAGACTAAATACAGGACACTGCAATGTCACAGTCATGCAGAGTCACTTCTGTAACAGCAGAGCTAGGGTAGAAAGGGCATATTTTCCTTTGATTCTCCTGCAAATCTGTAAATGAACTCTCTGGGGCTGCTGTCAGTGGCTGGAGAAGAAGGGGAACTTTCGCTGAATATGGCTATTCGCAGACCCCTTTGGTGCTTCACTGTTTTTGTGAGACTCTGAACATTTTGGGGTGCTATTTTCATAGAATCATAGCATCAGTGAGGGTTGGAAGGGACCACAAGGATCAGCCAGTTCCAACCCCCCTGCCATGCCCAGGGACACCCTACCCTAGAGCAGGCTGCCCACAGCCTCAGCCAGCCTGGCCTTAAACACCTCCAGCCATGGGGCCTCAACCACCTCCCTGGGCAACCCATTCCAGCCTCTCACCACTCTCATGCTCAACAACTTCCTCCTCACCTCCAGCCTGACTCTCCCCACCTCCAGCTTTGCTCCATTCCCCCCAGTCCTGGCACTCCCTGACAGCCTCAAAAGTCCCTCCCCAGCTTTTTTGTAGCCCCCTTCAGATCCTGGAAGGCCACAAGAAGGTCACCTGGGAGCCTCCTCTTCTCCAGCCTGCACAGCCCCAACTCTTTCAGTCTGTGCTCACAGCAGAGCTGCTGCAGCCCTCTCAGCATCCTCCTGGCCCTGCTCTGGACACACTCCAGCATCTCCACATCCTTCTTGCAATGGGTTGCTCCAGAACTGGATGCCCTACTCCAGGTGGGGTCTCAACAGTGCACAGTAGAGGGGGAGAATCACCTCCCTGGCCCTGCTGGCCACACTTCTGCTGCTGCAGCCCAGGCTCTGCTTGGCTTTCTGGGCTGCAAGTGCACACTGCTGGCTCCTGTTGAGCTTCTCATCCAGCAGCACCCCCAAGTCCCTCTCTTCAGGGCTGCTCTCCAGCCACTCACTGCCCAGCCTGGATTTGTGCTTGGCATTGCCTTGACCCAGCTGCAGGACCTTGCACTTGGTCATGTTTTGTATTTTGGATCAACCTTGCACATGCTGTCTGTTCTGTCTTGTGTCTTCACCACATCACTTCAACCCTAAGCTCTTCCAGCTTGCCCTTCAAGCGTGAAGGTGAAACGGAGTTGAATATGCACATCTCAGGCAGATGCTCAGCCCCTGTCCTGCAGTGGCATTGGAGAGGAATTTTCTTTGTGTTATTTCAGCATCATAGAAGGAAACGAAAGTGTTTCTTGCCGTAAATACTTTTCTCTCTCTCTCTTCCTCTGCACTGCTGTGGGTGTCTGAAGTCTCACTTCACTGATTTTCTCAGAGAAGGCTATTTCTGCCACAACTCAGTTTAGGCCTGCATGTATGATAAAGACAGGATGGGGCTGTGGTAGCCTTAAACACACTTGCAAATTTTGAACACTAGGAGCAGTAATTGAGAAGGAATTGTCACTGCTTAAGAAGTCAGAGTGACCATGCCACTGGCTGAAGTCTAGATTTGTCAAACTGAAGCACAGCAGAGACCACACCACAAGGGGCTCAGCTGGTTCTCGGATATGCATGCAAACATTTAATTACATCATGTGGCACTTCCTTTGTGGACTGCATCTTTGTCTATGTCCAGAGAAACAGCATGGAAGTAGGAGATTCACAGCTGCATCCTGAACTGCTGCCACAGTTAGTCCCTAGAACATCTGCTAAGTGTGTCTAAAAAACATCCAGGTGTTAGGAAAGAGTTCTTTGCAGTGAGGGTGGTGAGACACTGGCACAGGTTGCCCAGGGAGCCTGTGGATGCTCCCTCCCTGGAGGTGTTCAAGGCCAGGTTGGATGAAGTTATTTATTTCTGAAGATGAAGCAGCAGTGTGCTCAGGTGGGCAGCAGAGCCAGTGGCATCCTGGGCTGGCTCAGGAGCAGTGTGGCCAGCAGGACAAGGGAGGTTCTTCTGCCCCTGTGCTCAGCACTGCTCAGGCCACAGCTTGAGTGCTGTGTCCAGTTCTGGGCTCCTCCATTGCAGAGAGATGTTGAGGTACTGAAAGGTGTCCAGAGAAGGGCAGCAAGNCTGCTCAGGGTGGTGGTGGAGTCACCGTCCCTGGAGGTGTTGAAGCAAAGCCTGGCTGGGGCACTTAGTGCCATGGTCTGGTTAATTGGCCAGGGCTGAGTGCTAGATTGGACTGGCTGAGCTTGGAGGTCTCTTCCAACCTGCTTGATTCTATGATTCTATGATTCTAGATTTTGTGCATCCTGTTCAAGTGGGAGGTGTCCCTGCCTATGGTAGGGGGCTGGAACTGGATGATGCTTGAAGTCCCTTCCAACGTAAACCATTCTGTGACTCTGTGTTTGCTCTAATGCTGTGATGGTTTACTTCCTCCAGTAAGTTTCTGCTGCTTTGCTTGTGTGATCCACCGTGGCACTCAGTGCAAAATGCCAGCATGCTTCAACACCTTCTCAACGAGTGCAGACAAAGCCTTTGGCTGCATGTGGCCCTCTACATAACTGGCTCACAGCAACTATTTTCAGGCTCATCTCTAGGATCCACACTCCCAACAGTGCCAGGATGGACTTTGGGCTGCATTCAGTCTGGTTTTGCAACACAGCTTAGCTTTCTGCAACCTTTATTCTTCGCCTGGTGTGGCTGCACAGAACACTTTCCTGTGTGGCAGATGCTATTCAGTCACTAGAGAGCCCAATGAAGCTCAACCTTGCAAGGTAGCCTTTGTGTGCAGAGGTAGAGCCTTCACCCACACCTGCTGGTGAGATTCTCCATGAGTGATCGTCTGTGGCATTTTGGAAAATCAGCTGGTCTCCATGTGTGGTCATTTATCTGACTGGGCTGATTTATCTTCCCTGGGTGGGGATGATGTACTTTGATAAACTGGAAAAGGAGGAAATAAATAGGTCTTTTATCTTTGCCTGGCCTCGATGTTCACATCTTACTAAACAAGGTGAGCTGACCGCGAGATATTTTTATCCCTCCTCATGTCTCAGCCCTATTTTCACACTTGCAGCTAGCTCCAAGGTGCAGGACTTTGCAGAGCACTTTGTGCTCGCCGTGGTTCAGCCCGAGTTCAGTCACCCAAAACCTTGCAGTTCTATTTTGAAGCATTATTCAATCTATTCACTATGGAGTTTCTTCCCCCCCGCCACTTCTGACATCATTTCCTGAATGCTTCACTGAGCTCTGAAGCCAGATCTTCTTCTCAGCATATGATGCAAGGAACTCTTTAAAATGGACTTCAGCTCTCCTTTCACTCTGCAGTGCTTGCTAGTGGTAATCACTGTTACTCATGGTAAGTGGCATCTTTCTTTATGAGGTTGGTACAGGTTTGCCTAGGTGAGCAGATGCCTTAATCGTGCTCCAAGATCTTTTAAGGACTCTGCTAGGTTTGGGGAGACGTCGAAGAGCGTAACCACTAAAGCATGAAAGGGGCAGTCAGGGCAAAGTCAGAGAGATGATTTTTCAGTGAGTGATAACTAACAAGATAGCACTTTCTCAGAGTGCTGCATCTGTAAAGGCGTTTCAGCGGAGAACGTAAGCTCCTCACGTGCAGAATGCTGGCCGGAGGGGCTGGAGAGCAATGCGGTTCTGCTCCTGACGCTTGGCATGACCTTGGGTTACTCCTGGAGCTGCTGTCCCCCTGCCATTTACCCATTTCTGATTTGAGTACAGCAACTTAATACCCTTAATATCCTTGCCAGGATGCTGCAAGACTTGATAGAGTTCAAACTTATTCTTTGGGCAAAAGCAGCCGTGCAGGCAGCAGTTGTTTGTGCTCTCCTGTGTACGGCACCCATGGCACTGACGCCCTGAGGATCTTTCTTTGCACAGTCTCTCAACTCTGAGGGGGGGTTGGTAGATGGTCATGCCAAATTTAGGGAGAGAAAAGGCCAACTGCTCAGCCTTTTGTCACCCCGTGCGCAGGTGTGCACACCGCTCCTGCTATCAGGAGGGAAAGTTTGCCTGTGTGGAAGGCTTCCCAGTTCTTTGCTTTTCAATTACTGGTGACCCCAGGCTAGCACTAGGGATGAGTCTGTCTCTCACATGTCTCACCTGGGCATTTGCCTGTCTGGGAGACGGCTGAGAGGGGACGGACGGACACGGCAAGCTCACTGCCCGCACTTGGTGCCTCTCCTTTCAGGCTCTGTCATCTGGACTGGTGTGCTCAGCGGTGGGTCAGCAGTCTTTTCTGTGGGAATGCAAAGTCTGCAGAACCTCTCCAGAATGAGCAAGGGGGACAAGAGATGCTTGACAGCTGTCTTAAATGATACCTTGTTGGCAGAGTGTGGCACTTCTGCCAGCAGATGTCTGAACTTGCAGAATGGCTCCCTAGTGCTGAGGAGTGTGGAGAAAGAGGACGAAGGAAATTATGAGTTTGTTTTTCAGAACACCACCAGATCTTTTAAGCTGGAAGTATTTGGTAAGTGACCTTCTTAGCAACAAATAGCTTTTGAACTTGTGAGCCTGTCTGGAAGTTGGTGCCTTGAAATTCTTCCTAAGAAACTGCTTGAGCTTGCAGGTCCCTCTGGAATAGCTTTGTGAGCCTCTGTCACCTCAGGGAGCAGTGATGGTGACTAAACTACAGGACGCTTTCTGCATCCACATTGTCAGTCTCTCCTTTCTGTTCAGCCTTCCTGGAAGTAGTCAGTCAGATGTGCTATGTCCTGTTTTCCTCCTAATGCAAGAGAAAGCAACATGAAGTGTTTCTGAAGTTGAGCCTACAGTGTGTAGACATGTAGCTCTTGTGAAAACTGCCCCTGACCGACAGTGTTTTGCTGCCTGTGGATGCCCTTCCTTAAGGGGGTAACTCACCTAACTCATCTGTGGGAACTGATCTGGACTTCTCTGCAGGTCTGGGTTGAGGCACACTGGGTTTTGCCTTGCTTTGTGCAGCTGAGGGAAGGTACTAAAGGAATCTGAGTTTTAGCTGCACCTGAGCAGCTTAGAGCTCAGCACCTTCTGGCTCTGTTCAGAGACCAGCAATAGGTGTGTTACCTTAAGGAGTTTACCTAACTCATCTTTGGCAACCAAACTGTTACTTCTGTGCAGGTCTGGGTTGAGGCACGCTGGGTTTTCCCTTGCTTCATGCAGCTGAGGAAAGGTGCTAAAGGAATCTGATTTTTAGCTGCACCTGAGCAGCTTAGAGCTCAGCATCTTCTGGCTCTGTTCAGAGACCAGCAATAGATGTGTTACTGCGTCAGTCTCCCTGCCGTCCTCCCTGTTGCTGCTCCCCTGCGTGCGCCTGCTTAACCATCTGTGGAGCGAGAAGACAGAAAGTGACTCATTGCTTGGATTAACACTGAGAGCGCTTAAATGGGTCGGCCCTGCTGCTGAATAGTGCTCCAGCCAGCCAGTGGCTGTTGTTCTAGCCCTTATCTCCACCATTCCTTTTACAGGGCTTCCATTTCCACAGGCTTCTCAGAGACATTGAAGTGCATGAAACGGTAGTGAAATGTCTGAGCAAACCAGTCTCAGTGAAGACAAATCAATCCTTACACCTTTCAGGTGCAAACGGGCGGAACTGCCATGGAGAGTAGGTCAAAGATGTGACTCCTTGGCATGAAGATCAGGGATTTAGATTGGAAGTGGGCAAAGACTGCAGAAGTGTCCTGTGTTTAACCCCCATTCCAGTGGATTTGCTTTGGGAACTCTTGTTTCTTCCTTGTGTTCTCTTACCACACCGAGTTCAGGGAACCAATTCCACACTAAATGTGCTCCTGGAGGCCCTAAATTTATTTGAGGACCACATTCTAGCTGAAGAAAGGGATTTCTGAGCCTACTTACGTGGGTGTTTGCATAGACATCCTCCTATCATCATTAGCTCTATTTGCAACGTTACTAATGTCGATTGACTCCGTGTAGTAGACTGAAAGGCAGAGATTCAAGACAATGTAATAGGAACAATGACTCATTACTTCACTTTAAGTGACCTAGCTTGCATCATTCTGCCTAACTGCAGGTGTCTGGCATTAGTACCTAACTGGGCATGATTTGAGCAGCTGGGGGCTGAAGCTCCTCTGAAGCTACAGTTACCTGCTGGTGACAGAGGAAGCCTCTGTCTGGCAGATGCTTTGTGGTGTTTCCACTGTCCTCTCAGATGAAGGAGTTTTATTTTTCACTTTTTTTCAGTTTCAATAAGGAAAATCAAGAGGTGCCAGAGTTTTGTGGCATCCTCAAAAGGGGGCTTACTAGAAGGCTTGAGTGGGCACTGATAAATATTTCAGGGCTGGGAGCAAGCTCTGAAGACTCTGGTTACTTATTTCTGTGCTCCTCAGATGCCGTTAAGTGTAGTAGTAGTGCTAGTTTGAAGCTAGCTGGAATGTTTTGGGGAGAAGAACTAGATTACAGTCTGTGAAAAGGAAAACAGAATGATGTCTGCCTCACTCATAGGCTTGCTGAGAGATAAAAGAACAAGAATCCAAACATAGATCACTCGCTCCTGCTGGGGAGCTCGAAGCTGCATTTTTCTCTCTCTCCAGCCTCTCTGCCATTTCTCTGATTAATCCACTTTGCTTCCTAACCCCCTGGCCGAACCTCCATTCTTCCTTGGGACTGGGGTAAGGTTGAGGGGTAGGGGGAAGGTGAAGGGGTGGTTGGGAGCCCCTCCTGGGGACTCAGGTTTCTGGGAGGGCTGTTGTGTTTCTGTATTACCTTTCACCTTGTCTATTTCTGTCTATAACTGTAACTATCTGCTTGTACATTGTGCCAGCTGTAAATATAAGCTTCATTCAATTTCCAGAGCCGGCTGAGTCTAGTCTGGGTAATTTCCAAAGTTGGGGGGGGTTAGGCAGGGACCACCCAAACCATCACATCTGGTAAAGGAAGGTCATGTCCAGCTTGTGTTCATTGCTGAATCTGCTCTTCACCTCTCTTTTTCCTCCCTGTTCCCATTGCCCCATGCTTTGTGTGACCAGAGCCATCCATTGATATCCAGTGCTTCCCGAACGGGACCGGAGAGTTGTACTGTGATGTGAGCAGCAACCAGAGCAGCAGCTTTCGGTGGCTGCTGAACGGCACCGCGCTCAGCGCCCCCGAGGCTTGCGTTAAGGACGGCGGGAAGAAGGTTCGCCTGGACAAGACGGTGCCTGGGGAATTTGTATGTGAGGTTCACCATGGGAACATCATCACGAGGACCAGGCCTGTTGTGCTGTCTTGCAACTATGGTGAGTGATGCTGTCTCCAGAAAACCTCTCCTTTGGTCTTTCGCTGTCTGCGTAACGCCAAACGCTTCTGTCTGCTGGCATCTGTCCTCCAGACATAGCACATCCTGCTTTTAGAACGTGTCCCCTTGACTTCCTTCTCCCTCCCGAGCCTCAGATTGACACAGCCTACAACAGTAGAAGGAATGAAAGTTTGTTTAGGAGGTCTTTTTGCCCAAATTGGCGGCAAGGATGGATCACTACCTGTTTGTTTTCCTCCTTCCCAGTGATGGAGATCTTGTACTTCCCTGGGTACTGATCCTCTATGCCAGTTGATAGACACAAGCTGCTTCCTAGCCTGACATTCAGCCATGACCCACACAGCCTTCCAGTTTCTGCAACAGCCCCGTAAAAGAGCCTCCACTAGCTAATCCCTGCTGTTGCTGGACTCAGCTCAGTTGTTTTGCTTTGTCTCTTCTCCTCATCCAGGCCAGCTGCACAAAGTTTTATCGCTCTATACGAATTACCTTCCATCAGCCCCACACCATTAGAGGGAGGGTAAACACAGAAGCTATTTGCTTAGGAAATACAGGATTTTTTCCTTCCATGCCCCTGTTTGCATGTGTAGTTCTATGAGGAGGCTGTGGCTTTATCTATTTGCAATCTATCTATAAATTCCAAGTACTCTGCTTGAAGGAGACCATAGTTTAATGTGACAAGAAATCTGGATCCTAGGAGTGATCAAAAGTGCCAGAAGCTCATGACACCGGTCTTGAAGGGAGCTCACCTTTCTTAAAAGAAATCTTTCACTTGCATCTCCAGTAGTGAAGGGTTTTCTCTTCTCTGGTAGCAGAAGGTGGTCAATATGGAATCATAGAATCCAGCAGGTTGGAAGAGACCTCCAAACTCATCCAGTCGAACCTAGCACCAAGCCCGAGACAATCGACCAGAGCACGGCACTAAGTACCCCATCCGGGCTTCGCTTGAACACCTCCAGGGACAGCGACTCCACCACCTCCCTGGGCAGCCCATTCCAATGCCAGTCACTCTCTCTGCCAACAACTTCCTCCTAACATCCAGCCTAGACCTCCCCTGCCACAACATCAGGCTGTGTCCCCTTGTTCTGTTGCTGGCTGCCTGGCAGAAGAGCCCAACCCCACCTGGCTACAGCCTCCCTTCAGGTAGTTGCAGACAGCAATGAGCTCTGCCCTGAGCCTCCTCTTCTGCAGGCTGCACACCCCCAGCTCCCTCTCTGCCTGGCTGCTCTCAGCCACTCTGTCCCCAGCCTGTAGTGCTGCTTGGGGTTGTTGTGGCCAAGGTGTAGAACCCTGCATAACTATGTCAGGGTGGCTTAACTTAACCACAAAGCTTTTGACTAAATTAACTGTAAATAATTTAATCACCTTTGCCACTAGAAAAAAAATGTCCTGTGCATTAACAACACCTGGCATTTTAGAATTTTTCCAAGAGGCTTCAACTCCAGAGCAGGTAGTTTCTTTTCTTCTGTGGTTGGGAAGTTATAGATGGGAAAGCAAAGTTACTGACATAAACCCTTTATCACATGTGCTGGCATTGAACAGAAATGCCTTGAGCTGCTTGTACCCAATTGCTTTGGCACTGCTGGCTCATCTGTACAAGTTTGGCTCTTGTGATAGTGGAGCTGTGGTTTAAATCTTCTCCAGATCAGAGGGTGTTCAGCATAGTGAACCCCCAAGTTGACTGAGGAACTAGTGTGTGAGGATGAACATCCATGAGCTGTTCAGTCAAGCCCTCTGATAGATCACATGAATTCCGATGCCATTGTTTATTCTGGGTGGCTGCCCTGATGATATCAGTTCCCCATTTCTTCCTTAAAAGGCCCCAGGGGAATGTGGTGGTAGATCTGCTAAATCCAGCTGGCAGCCAGGGCTCAATATTGGGACCACTTCTATTTAACACCCTTATCAGTGACCTTGATGAAGGCCTAGAGTGTGTCATCAGTAAGTTCACGGGTGACATCGAGTTAGGTGGTAGGGTTGATCATCATGAAGGCAGGGAGGCTCTACAGAGAGTCTTGGATTGATGGGTCAATGTTAATGGGATAAGCTTCAGCAAGGCCAAATGCCAGGTCCTGCACTTGGGCCACAACAACCCCAAGGAACGCTACAGGCTTGGGAAAGTGTGGCTGGAAAGCTGCCCAGCTGAAAGGGACCTGAGGGTTCTAATTGACAAGAAACTCAGTATGAGCCAGCAGTGTGCCCAGGTGGCAAAGAAAGCCAGTGGCATCCTGGCTGAGATTAGAAATGCTGTGTCCAGCAGGAGTAAGGAGGTGAGGAGCCTCTTGTGCTTGGCTCTGGAGAAGCCACACCTCGAATGTTGCGTTCAGTTTTGGACACTTCAATACAAGAGGGATGTGGAGGTGCTGGAGTGAGTGCAGAGGAGGGCAACAAAGCTGGGGAAGGGCCTGGAGAATAAATCTTACAAAGAGTGACTGAAGGAGCTGGGGATGGTTAGTGTGAAACAGAGGAGGCTGAGGGGAGACCTCATAGCTGTCTACAGCTACCTAAAAGGACATTGTGGAGAGGTTGGTGCTGGTCTCTTCTCAGAGGTAAATAGTGATAGAATAAGAGGGAATGGCCCTCAAACTGCAACAGGGTAGGTTTAAGGATTTTTTTTTCACAGCAAAAGTGGTCAGGCACTGGATTGAGCTGCCCAGGTTGGTGGTTGAGTCACTGACCCTGGATGTGTTTGAAGGCCGTTTGGATGTGATGCTGGGGGATACGGTTTAGGGTGAGCCTTGTAGAGCAGGGTTAGTGGTTGGACTTGGTGATCCTGAGGGGCTTTGCCAACCTGAATGTTTGTGTGATTCTGCTGGGGTGGATGTATGCATGAGCACACATTTGGGAAGGTCTGAGAGCAAGAGAGTAGTGGCAGTTCTACTTCTTAGTCACCAACTGTAACCACCTTTGTAAGCAGTGAACTATGCAATTTTGAACACTGGCGAAGAGAGAAATGAATGCAATTAAATTAACTGAAGGCTAATTCATTTTTTGGGTGGATTATTATTTGCTCTAGGCAAAGAGCTGAATAGAGTTTTGCCAAGGTAAGTATAAGATCTGGTGAAAACAACTGAGGCAGCCTATTGGCTGATGAAATGAAATTTTTAATCATTATTAGCCTAAAGCAATTTGGCCTAAATACTGTAAACTTCCAAGGCATCAAAGGGCTCCGATCACGCAGGATCCAAAGCAGACAGCTTAGAAGCTAAAGAGACAGCACATAAGAATAGACTTTTATTGATTCATTACTTGATTTATTACTGATTTTTAATACAGTATTTTATCTCAACCCCCCCTTTTAACAAATGACAATTTTAAAGGTGTGGGGGGGAGGGGAAAGGCAAGGCAGGAAAAAGAATATTTCCAACAGATTTTTATTCTACCTTTAACAACCTTGGAATAATGGAATCATGGAATGGCTCAGGTTGGAAAAGACCCTCGAGGTCATCAGGTCCAACCTACTCTACCAAGTCATACCATTAACCCTACCACACCTTGAGTACTGTGTCCAGTTTTGGTCACCACAGTATAGGAGGGACACTGAGGTGCTGGAGCAGGTGCAGAGAAGGGCAACGAGGCTGGGGAGAGGTCTGGTGAACATGGCCTATGAGGAGAGCTGATGGAGCTGGGGGGTTTAGTCTGGAGAAGAGGAGGTTGCGAGGGGACCTTATTGCCCTCTACAACTACCTAAAAGGAGGTTGCAGTGAGGCTGGAGCTGGTCTCTTCTCCCACATTACTAATGATAGGACAAGAGGAAATGGCCTCAAGTTGCATCAGGGGAGGGTTAGGTTGGATGTTGGGAGGAAGTTCTTTCCTGAGCAGGTGGTCAGGCACTGGAACAGGCTGCCCAGGGAGGTGATGGAGTCACCATCCCTGGAGGTGTTTAAAAGCAGAGTGGATGTGGTGCTTGAGGCTATGGTCTGGTGATGAAGGATGCTGGGATGAAGGTTGGACTGTCTGATCCTGGTGGTCCTTTCCAACCCTAGCGATCCATAGTGATGAGATGTTGTGCTGAGGGATTTGGTTGAGTCAAGGACTTGTCAGTGTGAAACTAATGATTGGACTGGGTGAGCCTGAAGGGCTTTGCCAGCCTAAGAGATCCTGTGAGTCTGTGAGTCCACCACTAAATCATATTACTCAGCACCACATCTAAATGACCTTTAAACATCCTCAGAGATGGTGACTCCACCACCTCCCTGGACAGCCTGTGCCAAAATTATCTGGAAAAAATTAATCCCTGTGTCTGGCCTCGACCTCCTCTGGTGTAGCTTGAGGGTGTTCCCTCAAGTTCTGTCACTGACAACCTGTGAGAAGAGCTCAGCACCTACCTCTCAGCACCTACCTCTCCTTTCAGGTAGTTGTAGAGGGCAATTAAGTTCTCTTTTCTACCTCCTCTCCCTCAAACTAAACAGTCCCAGTTCACTCTCTAATCTGTTATCAAAAAGAAACTAAAATTACTGGGGAAGTGATTTCTCATTTGATGAAAGTTTGAGTATAGGTTTTTTGGGGGACTTGGTAGCTGTTTCTGAAGAGAGATAGTAACAAGTACTCTGAAAACACTGCCAGTATATGGTGATTCACACACAGGAGCACCTCTTTACCTTTGGTTTAGCTGTTCTGGCAAGTGAACCATGACAGTGTGTGGTATCCCCTGGAATACTGGAATGCTCTCTGGGGCTATGCGTGGGTTTGTGCATTCCACCATAGAATCAAGCAGGTTGGAAGAGACCTCCGAGCTCAGCCAGTCCAACCTAGCACCCAGCCCTGGCCAATCAACCAGACCATGGCACTAAGTGCCCCAGCCAGGATTTGCTTCAACACCTCCAGGGACAGCAACTCCACCACCTCCCTGGGCAGCCCATTCCAATGCCAATCACTCTCTCTGACAACAACTTCCTCCTAACATCCAGCCTAGACCTCTCCTGGCACAACTTGAGGCTGTGTCCCCTTGTTCTGTTGCTGGTTGCCTTAAGCTCCATTCAAACAAGGCTGCTAGTTTCCCCAGTGTGGTGCCATACAGTCATGTGCACAGAGAAAAAGAACCCAAATGACTGAAAAAGGGATGGCTTGGGTTTGCCTAAGGAGCTTTAATGAAATCCTGTTCTAGTAAGAGCTGGGCTGCATGTTTTCTTTCAAATCATGAAGAGTTTTCCTACTGGCTACCCCAGGGTGGAGAAAATTGGAGCAAAACTCGAAGTGGATAGATTCAGACTGGATGTTAGGAAGAAGTTCTTCACTATGAGAGTGGCAAGACACTGGAACAGGTTGCCCAGGGAGGTGGTAGAAGCCCCATCCTGGAAGTTTTTAAGGCCAGGCTGTATGAGGCTCTGAGTAAGCTGATGNATTGGAATGGGCTGTCCAGGGAGGTGGTGGAGTTGCCGTCCCTTGAGGTGTTGAAGCAAAGCCTGGATGAGGCACTTAGTGCCATGGTCTGGTTGATTTGGCAGGGCTGGGTGCTAGGTTGGGCTGGATGAGCTTGGAGGTCTCTTCCAACCTGGTTGGTTCTATGATTCTATGAATTCTGTGGTTCTGTTGCCTTAGTGAAGCAGCAGGTCTGGATGGATGGCTTTCTGCAAGTCTCTGATGCCCTCTGCCAACTTCTCTGCTCTGTGTCAAGTCTGCCTGAGCAAGGGACTCTGAACTGGATAATAATTACTACAGACTTGCATGTGGCCTTCCACTCTGCCATCTGTAGCCACCACCTCCTGCTGGATGTTTCACAGGATCTTGGTTGGGAAGGTGAATAAAAAGCAATCCTTCCCCAAGCAGCAGTGAAGTCAGCTTCCTACAGCCCTGAATCTGGTGGCTGAAGTCGCTGGCACCTGAGGCTCTGATCAGACTTGCTTTGAGGTTGGTGTAGTCATTACATGGCTATTCTAAAGGGATTCTCTGAGGCTTGTATTAACAAGCTCTGAGGGTAGATTCTGCAGCTTTACCTTCAGCAGGAGACTTAGGTCTCACTCCACTTTTCAGCTGCCTCTTTTCACAAAACTTAGAATCATAGAATCAGTCAGGTTTGGAAGGGGTCACAAAGGATCACCCAGTTCCAACCCTGCTGCCATGGGCAGGGACACCTCACGCTAGACCAGACTATCCAGCCTGCCTCCAAACACCTCCAGGGATGAGGCTTCCACCACCTCCCTGGGCAACCCCCTTCAGGCTCTCACCACTCTTATGCTGAAGAACTTCCTAACCTCCAGTCTGAATCTCCACATTTCCAGCTTTGTTCTATTCCCCCCAGTCCTATCACTCCCTGACAGCCTAAAAAGTCCCTCCCTAGCTTTATTGTAGCCCCCTTCAGATACTGCAAGGCCACAATAAAGTCTCCTCAGAGCCTTCTTCTCTCCAGACTGAACAGCCTCAACTCCCTCAGGCTCTCCTCACAGCAGAGTAGCTCCAGTCCTCTGCTCACAAACTCCAAGGTCTGTTCCAACCTAACCAATCCTAGGAGCTCACCAAAGACAGCACCATGCCCTTTTTGTACCCGTGATGGAACAGGAACCTCCCCACCCCCAGGCCTGTCCTCACTTGTTGAAGTGTGTAGTATCTTCCAAAGCACCAACGTCCCAGCTTAGTTTGATGAAAACTTAGGAGTTACCTCAGATGTAAGCGGTCAGTGCAAGCCGAAGCAAGAGCACACAGCATCATCACACAAGCCTCTCTTAACAAACAGCTCCATACCATAAGTATACTGTGTGACATGATGCCTTTATGGCCAAGCTGACGTGGCTGTGGGCAACTTGATCTGGTGGAGGGTGTCCCTGCCCAAGGCAGGGGGTGGAACTAGATGATCTTTGGGGTCCCTTCCAACCTTGACAATTCTGTGATACGTTATGATGTACATCGGCTCCCCTGATCCAAACAAAACCAAAGCAACAGGAATGCTCTCATGCTCTAAACTTCCTGCAGGGCCTCTCTTGTTGTGAGGAAGAAGCTTTGCCACCCTGATAACTAACAGCACCCTGTCCTTTTTGCAGGAGACCTGCTGCAGTACCCATGGTTCATTTACATCCTGGCAGGGTGTGCAGGGGGTGTGGTTATCCTGGTGGTGGTTGTGTCCTCGGCCATATGTTGCTGCATGAAGAGGAAACGCAAGTTCATTCCAGTGCCTTCAGGTGAGTGGAGAATGCTCATTCAGATGCTCACTCAGGTGAGTCTCATAGAGGACTGCCTTTGTGCAGGATGGAGTTGAAACGGTCTCAGCTTGGTAGCTGCTTGTCGTCTCTGATCCGGTGGAGCAGAAAGCTGCTTGCTGACAGGCACCTGTTAGAACCAGCAGGGGCTTGAATCCAGCCTTGCTTTTCCCTTTTTTCACCTCGTGCTTGCCACCATGTGCTCCTGAGAAGAAACGTAGCAAAACCTTTTCCATGGGCACAGAACCTGAGCCTCATTCAGATCTGATCCTGAAAGGATGCCCTTTGTCAGCGGCAGTCCTGTGTCAGCACCAGTCCCTGAGTGCAATCTGCCCATAGCAGTGAGGCCACCTCAAGCTGTGATTCTGCCAGCATGACAAAGCTAGTCTCCAACAGGTTGGCAGTGGCCCAGCACACTTGGCATCTGTCTGCTCTGGGAGTAGTGCCAGTGCTGCCTGAAGAGGAGATGCCCTTATGTGTTGGTGGCCTAGCCTCACAATGAGCGTGTCAAGGCTGCTGGGACTCGAGAAACCTCCTTCTTTCAAGTTTCACGGTTTTGGTTTTACAGAGGAGGAGAAAGATGATGGACTAGCAATGTCCATGATCTCCAGTGAAGGTGTGAAGAGTCCTCCCAACGGAGACCATGTCGAGGCTCAAGCTGCCCAAGTTGTCTGCCCTGCAAAGCCTGGTGGGTCCAGTGACTTGTTTTTAAGTCAGACAAATAGGCTATGCTGGAGAGTGAAGGACAAAATGGATGTGTGTGGCTGATGTGGGAGGAGCTGCTTGGAGAGAGAGGCCTGCAACTTGCTAGCACAGGGAAGGTGCTGCACCTTGTCCAGATGTCAGAAGTTGCGGCAGATCAATTATCAATACCTTTCTTCTGCACAGAAGTAGCTTTGGCCCTCACCTAGCCATGAGGTGTAGTTGCAGGCATCTAGTGGCATCCCAGAGAAGGTATTGCCAGCAGTATGTCCCATGCTAAAACATATCTCTCAACACTAGAAACTTACCCATTTTCCTGCACATTTGTCACACACTTCCCTTTCTTGACAGTAACACTTGAGAAGAATCAGCATGGTTTTGTAAGCAGTCCTCTTCAGGACAGCATCCACCAAAATGGGTTTAAACTGGCAGAGGGGAGATTCAAACTGGATATTGGGAAAGGGTTCTTTGCAGTGAGGGTCATGAGACACTGGCACAGGTTGCCCAGGGAGGTTGTGGAGCACAGAATCACCCAATGTGATCACATTGGGTGATTCTGTGCTCCACAACCTCCCTGGAGGTGTTCAAGGCCAGGCTGGATGAGGCCTTGAGTGACCTGTTCTAGTGGGAAGTGTCCCTGCCTATGGCAGGGGGTTGGAACTGGCTGATCCTTGAGGTCTCTTCCAACCCAAACCATTCTATGGTAATATGCTGAACTGCAAACACAGCTAAATCCCCTCAACTCCAGAAGCTCATATGGTTCTCTTAAATTGGTGCTGAAGTGGGAATACAGTCACATTTTGAATCCTTTAAGGAAATGGAGAACACAGCCTCATAGCTTTAGCACAGTGTGGTCAACAGTGAAAACCCTTCAGAAATCTCCTTGTTTGTGCATGCATGATAGGAATGCTCCAGTTTTTGCTTCACAGAATCATAGAGTCAAGCAGGTTGGAAGAGACCTCCAGGCTCAGCCAGTCCAACCTAGCACCCAGCCCTAGACAATCAACCAGACCATGGCACTAAGTGCCTCATCCAGGCTTTGCTTCAACACCTCCAGGGATGGCGACTCCACCACCTCCCTGGGCAGCCCATTCCAATGCCAATCACTCTCTCTGCCAACAACTTCCTCCTAACATCCAGCCTAGACCTCCCCCAACACAACTTGAGACTGTGTCCCCTTGTTCTGTTGCTGCTTGCCTGGCAGCAGAGCCCAACCCCACGTGGCTACAGCCTCCCTTCAGGTAGCTGTAGACAGCAATGAGGTCTGCCCTGAGCCTCCTCTTCTGCAGGCTGCACACTCCCAGCTCCCTCATGTTTCCTTCAGTTTTGTTTCACAAACATGGACACTGGCAAAGCCTCCCCTAGTAAAGCACCACTATCAGCCAGTTCAGATGCTGGTAGCATCAACATTATCAACTGGAGCAACATTACCTAGGTCATAGCCTGGTCTTAGATCTGCTATCTCCACTTCTGGTATCCTTCACTATGCTATGCACAGCCTCTCAACAGCTCAGCTATGCCCTGTGTCTACCCTGGGGGCTGCTTTACCTTGCTTTTAAAATATGAAATGCTACTGATAGACATAGTGCAGGAAAGAAAACTAAAGTAATTCAATCAGGTCATGGTTTATGAACATTAATGGACAATATTAATGGAAAGCACTGAACGTTTTTTTAATTAAAAGCAAATTCCACATTGTCAGTTTGATTAACAAAGTGTCCCACATTTGCATTTCACAGAATCACAGAGTCAGTCAGGGTTGGAAGGGACCACAAGGATCAGCCAGTTCCAGCCCCTCTGCCGTGGCCAGGGACACCCTACCCTAGAGCAGGCTGCCCACAGCCTCATCCAGCCTGGCCTGAAACACCTCCAGCCATGGGGCCTCAACCACCTCCCTGGGCAACCCATTCCAGCCTCTCACCACTCTCATGCTCAACAACTTCCTCCTCACATCCAGTCTGAATCTCCCCACCTCCAGCTTTGCTCCATTCCCCCAGTCCTGTTGCTACCTATTTTCTACATAGAAGTAAAAAGCAGAGACCCATGTGAAAAGTGTTTTAATGACAGCATATTAAATGTGTGCTATTAGCCAGCTTTAATTACTCAGTTGTCACTGAATGGATTTAGCTTTGGTACATTTGGGGCAGTTAAGCCTGGAAAGCTTCAGCACCAAAGTATTTTACATTAAAAACCAAAAGCCCCAGTGAACAGCTCAATAAATGAGCAGACACAAAGAAAAGGGAATTTTGCCTTGCATATGTCTGGGGAGAGGGGGCTGAGCTGGTTAGGCAGCTTGCAGCACCAGGGACCAAAGAGAGGATTTCCACTGTGAGGGGGGAGCATAATACAGGCACTTTTAACCTATTTCTCCCTTCTTTTCCAGACACTGCCCAAACTGGTCAAGGCACTGAGCCCCAGGCCTTTGTGGAAGAAAATTTACCAGTGGGGACAGAGCCTGAGGAAATACCAGACCCAGAGGTCATAGTTGATGTGGAAAGCCAGGAAAATGCCTCAGACTGTTTCCCAGATCCAAGTGATAACTGATCTGGCGTGCTTGCTGTTTCACCCTGTCTTGAAGCCTATGACACCTGTCCTTTGCATCCCATAGTTTCATTATGCACAAGAATTGGTTCAGAAAAAAAATAGCAGGGGAAACTGCTGAGGTTTCAGGCCTGATAACCTCATTTGAAAGCCCACAGGAAAAGATAAGAAGAAGCACACGCATGGCTTCCGTCCCACGCTGCTGGGGGCTGACACGTTCGCTAACGAGCCAGGCTGGGCAGCTCTTTAGTGCTCTGTCTGTTAATAGACCTGCAGTGAATCGGTGAAGGCCTGGAGGACAGCTGAAATGAGACAGACAGTTCCTCCTGCTCCCTGCCCACCCCACACCTTGCCATGTCCCCACCAGGCAGTGGTTCCTGCGAGGGATAGGCTTGACAGGTGGATCGAAGCGGCCTGCCAGTCCCAGAGAGAAACAAAGACCTAGCAGCAATTTCCCGAGAAAGCCTCTTCCAGGAGACTTCAAGACATTTTTTTTCCACAGGCCCTGGGAAAAGCCAACCACTCGTTGGTGGTTTCAGCTAGACACCTGCTGCGTTAGATGTTTATCTGTATCGCTCCTCTGAGCTCCTTTGTGACTTGTCCCTCGCTACTTGCTGTGTGGGGCCGGGAGGGGTGGTAAGGGCTGCCGTGTGCAGACCCCAGGAGATGATGCTGGCTTGCTCTCCTCTTGATACGCTGTAGTGGCAGGGGGCTACTGATTTTGTTTTGCCAGGACCTAACTGCTTGGGTGGCCACTGAGTTGAAACACCTCTGTCTCTAGCTTGCTTGCTTGCAGCAGAAGGGTGCCTGGGGCTCGGGTGTGTAATTTGGGTAGAAACGTTGATTATAATGCTGAGCTTGTTCATTAGTGCAAGCATTAGTGCCTTCAGTGCAATGGCTTAGCTCCTGCAAGCTGATTAAGCTGGCCATCTGCCCGTGCATGTAGGCTTCCTCAGTGCTGTGTGATTTGCACAGACAGCAGCAATTTATGGAATCTCTTAAGCGAGTCTTGCTGCTACACAAGTAGCACATCCTGTTCTGCTCAGGGGAGGTTTGAGAGTGGAGCAGCTGGGGCAGACCTGCAGAGCAGAAGGATGAGGTGAGGAGAGGGCAAAGGTAGCTGGTCCCAGGCAGCAGGTAGCTGAGACCGTGGTGGGGCTGCAGGGCTGTCAGGCCACAGAGAGTGCTGCAGGATACACTGCCAGAGCAAAGTATTTAGTGTGTAAGTGCATTTTGGTAGTTGGAAGCCAGACATGTTGGTGTTAAACCAGCCCGAGGGGCTAGAAATGCATGGTAGTTAAAAAGCAGAGATGGTAGAGACTGGGGCTGAAAAGGTTGAAGTGTGTGTTGCGTTACTCTCTTCTCGTTATGACCCTCTTTTATGTTGTGCTGACATTGTGCCACGAAGCCGTCGGAAACAGAGTTAAGGTAGACCTTGTACATGGCCCCCAAGGAGGCCTGCAAGCCCCGCAGTACCTTCAACTCCAGCGCTTCCCTACCAGGCGGGGGCGCTGCTGGACCAGCTGCGTGCGTACCTGAACTACTTCACGCCTGCGCTCACGGCGAAGCTCTGCATCGGCGATGCCCAGCCTTAGGTGCTTGTTCTTGTTTCCCTGTCCCGTCGCTCTGTTTTGAAGAGTTTCGGATCTCATGTGCTGTGTTGGTGGTGATTCAGCCTGCCTGCTTTTTAAGGCTGCCATAGGAATCAGATTTTCCACGGTAAGAGGGAGATGATAGTTATTCTCCTCATGGTGCTGAGCTGTCTTCTTTCAGTAAAAGCAATCCTCAAAGACTGGGAGGTGAATGACAAAAACGCAACACCAGGCTCCCGGAGGGGCAGCTGCCTATAGGCAGCACAGTGACATGGATGCTGGTGAACGGTGTCACTGAAATGGGGGGATGCAGACAGCTTTGCTTCTCTCCTGCACTTCCTGGCAGGGGCAGGCAGGGGACAGTCGACTCCAGTACATGCCTCAAGGGCTGGAGGATGCTCTGAACTTCACTGGAGAGGCTGTTGTGGGATGAGAGTTGGGTCAGTCTTTTCCTGCCGGGCTGGTGCGTTCTGGCTCCGGCTTTCCCTAGTGCTGCCTTGCTGCTCTTAGACGGCTCTTAGCACCCGTCACTGGTGTGACCCCAAGCCGGGAAGGACTTTCTGTATTGAGATGAGTCGAAGGCGTCTTTACAAGACAGATAGGACACGGCTGGTGTGCTGTCCTTCCCTGCTGAAGAAGCAGCTGAGCAGTGGGGCAAAGGTTCTGTTACTGTGAGGTAAGGAGAGAAGTCGTGCAGCCTGTGCTCTGTCATTAACCCTGTGTGTTCATGCCCAGTTCTTGTTCTTTTCAGGTGTGGGTTGTTTTTCCCCCCACAATAGTTTTGCTCCTAATAAAAAGACCTGTTTTTCTAACTTGTTTTGGAGATGTTTAAGTTCTGTTATTTAACAATTAATTTGTTTATGGTGGTCATTGAGAGTACAGGTTGGTTTCCAACTTTTGACCTGTCCAAATGGTGATATCCAAAAGGTGATACCAAATTACTACTGATTAGAACTGACTTGAGTGGTCTAGGTAACAGAGGAGACAAGGACATTTGTTTCTGAGTCAGCCAAAGAGAGGCTGCAGAACAGTGCTATATAATTCATCCCCAACAGAGTGTGTGTGATATTGTGTCTGCAGGTCTTCATAAAATCATAGAGTGGTTCAGGTTGGAAGGGACCTCAGGGATCATCCAGTTCCAACCCCCTGCCACAGGCTTTCTTCAAAGAAAGGTTTATCAAGCATTGGTAAAAGCTGCCCTGGGAGGTGGTGGAGTCACCATCCCTGGAAGTGTTTAAAATGTGTGAATTTGGTGCTTAGGGACATGGAATGATAGAATCATAGACTCATAGAATCATAGACTCATAGAATCAGTCAGGGTTGGAAGGGACCACAAGGATCATCCAGTTACAATCCCCCTGCCATGGGCAGGGACACCCTACCCTAGATCAGGCTGGCCACAGCCTCAACCAGCCTGGCCTTGAACACATCCATGGAGGGAGCACCCACAACCAACCTGGGCAACCTGTTCCAGTACATGCACCAGCAGCTCACAACCCCCTGCTCTGGTGCCTTGCCTGAAGTGTGAGGTGCAGATAAGGAATGCAAGGAGATGACTTTTTATCCAACTGCAGGTTTTTTTTTTGGTGACAGCTAAGCACTGTAGCTATGTGAGAGGATGCTTCCCTGCACAGCTCCTTTTGCAAGGAGGAGGTGACTCTCTCATGCTCAGTCTCAGCAAAGTGGGCTCAGGTAGGTAAAACCACTGTCCTGCTGGTTTGTGATCATATCACATCTCTTGCCTTTACCATTACAGAGCTAGCCTTGGAACAGTGGCGTGACTGGACAAGAGTGATGCTGTCCTGCAGCCTGTGAACACAGCACCCCAAGGAGCCACCTGCCTGAATTTGCAGTTGTCTGCTAGCCTGACTCTGATGCTGTATCACCCAGGCAATAGTGGGGATGCTTTTGAGCCTGGGGCTATATGGCAAAGTAACAGATGTGATGGTGCACATGGTGCTACCAGGCCTTGGTGAGGCTGTGCCGTGCCAGCCCTACCCTCTCTGGGTTGCTGAGGGAGCCTTTGGTGCTGGTGTGGCTTTGGTACCGTGCGGAACGAACAACAGGATTGGTATCCAAGTCAATGTTTTCTGGTGGAAGGAGGAAAAAAAATGCTCCTTATGGCATATGCTAAGCAACAAGTGACATGAAATGTGATAATCAGTCTTCTCATAATGCAGTTCAGGCAGTTTATGAATATAAATGAGAAGGGAGAATGAGCTTATTTGTCTTAAGGTAGAGGTGAAAGCAAAAGCATAAAATAAACATCTAAAAGAGCAGAGAATGGGGACCAAACCCTTTAGATTGCTTTTTAGCATTCAGAATGAACACTGATCAGGCCACACCTGGAGTGCTGTGTCCAGTTCTGGGCTCCTCAATTCAAGAGAGATGTTGAGGTGCTGAAAAGTGTCCAGAGAAGGGCAGCAAGGCTGGGGAGGGGCCTGGAGCACAGCCCTGTGAGGAGAGGCTGAGGGAGCTGGGGGTGTGCAGCCTGCAGAAGAGGAGGCTCAGGGCAGACCTCATTGCTGTCTACAAGTACCTGAAGGGAGGCTGTAGCCAGGTGGGGTTGGTCTCTTCTGCCAGGCAAGCAGCAACAGAAGAAGGGGACACAGTCTCAAGTTGTGTCAGAGGAGGTCTAGGCTGGATATTAGGAGGAAGTTGTTGGCAGAGAGAGTGATTGGCATTGGAATGGGCTGCCCAGGGAGGTGGTGGAGTCACCGTCCCTGGAGGTGTTGAAGCCAAGCCTGGCTGGGGCACTCAGTGCCATGGTCTGGTTGACTGGATAGGTTCTATCTCCACAGAATTCTCATGTCTGTCCCACTAATGAAACAATCTGTGCTCTGCTTTCCAACTTCTGCCTAAGGGCACCATGCCTGTGGCTGTGTATGTAGCCCTCGGGGTTCTCCCCCAGAGCCCAGCATGGGGCCGGAGGCATCATGGCAAGAGCTGGCAGTCTGGGGGGGTGGAGGAGCAGCCCTCCCTTGCACCATCAGCACTGCATTGACAGCAGATGTTGGTGCGTCTGAGAGCAGATAGACACAACCGGCAGTGAGGTGGCTTACAGCAGCACATGAAATGTGTATTGTAGATACTGAAGAGGCCTGTGAGCAGTGATTGAGTTACCTTCTGTCTATGAAAATCTTGGTGAGAAAGACTCTGGCTTTTAGGCAGGTGCATATAAGCTTATGCCACTTTCTATGAATGTTTGCAACTTCAAAGTAAGCATACAATGATGAGTCCATATGCAGCTCAGCTCTGGGATACAGTGACACTGATAGATATCTTCAAAACCACTTCCTTAACATTAGACAACAAGTTCTGAAGGTTCTATAACATGCAGAAGGAGAGGTATTGTTACCACTAGGTGTGGAGGAGTCAGATGCCCCATGGGCCAGTAATGGAAGAGGGCCAGAAGAACATCATCACCTACCTCTACCTGAGGTGGAAGCAGAATTTGATAAAGTGTCATCACAGAGGCTTGGATTAACATCTGGGCATTGTTTGTGCCTTTGGTCAGTCCCTCCCTAAGCATATGCAATGCCTGTGGCCTTGTCTTCTGGTGCAAAATAGGCTGGGAGACAACATCATCACCCAGTGATGCTGCAACTGCATCCTGCATTGGTTTTGTTCACAAGGAGTGCTGCATTTCGTTTCTGCAAGATGGTGTGACTCATCTCTCAGGGAGGGGATGTGGCTGGAGACAGCAGAGGAGTCCTTACCTGAAAGGCCCCAGGAGGAAGCCCTTCTAAATATTTGTACTTTTCTACCGAGCAAATGGTGGCAGGTGTGGTGTTAATCCTGTTAAGATAAATTTAACTTGGAGACAGTCAGTTAAGAGATGTCTCTGGGCTGTGCAGAACCACTGGGAAGTGCACTGTCTGGCTTCCCTCAAATGCCTCCTGTGTGGCTCCAGGCTGCCTAACAGGGCTACAGCTCTCTTCACCACCAGAAAGCAACTGGTATGTGGCTGAATCTCATGGCCATCCACTGTGGACTAAGGAAATTGCTCCCTGCCTGTGCCAAAGCAGACTTCCTGGAGGGCAAAGGAAGTGCAATGATAAGGGGAAGAGCCTGAGTGTGTGTGTGTGTGAGCAGTGATACCCTGAAGATGAGGCAGCAGTGTGCCCAGGTGGGCAGCAGAGCCAATGGCATCCTGGGCTGGCTCAGGAGCAGTGTGGCCAGCAGGACAAGGGAGGTTCTTCTNATGGACGCAGACTCAAGTTGTTCTGGGGCTGGTCTAGGCTGGATGTTAGGAGG
>WAAF01019225.1:694-13705 GCA_013400475.1 Tricholaema leucomelas
AAGTTTCAGTGTGATCAGAGAAGAAGTTGATGTTTTTTCTTAAACATCAGTCATCATGAAAACACACTTCACCATGATGTTACATGGTGCTGAGGAGAACTACTCCTAAACATAACACTGAAGCTCATGCTGGCTCAGGGAACTTACAAGCCTGCTTGTTGTATCCTATCTGCAGCAGGTAGAGCCTAGATGCAGTGAATATGGAAAGAATGGTGCAAGGTTCTGCATCTGGGTGGAGGCAATCCCAAGCACAAATCCAGGCTGGGCAGTGAGTGGCTGGAGAGCATCCCTGAGGAGAGGGACTTGGGAGTGCTGCTGGAGGAGAAGCTCAACAGGAGCCAGCAGTGTGCACTTGCAGCCCAGAGAGCAAACCAGAGCCTGGGCTGCATCAGGAGAAGTGTGGCCAGCAGGGTGAGGGAGGTGATTCTCCCCCTCTACTCTGCTCTGCTGAGACCCCACCTGGAGTACTGCATCCAGTTCTGGAGCCACTATGACAAGAAGGATGAGGACATGATGAAGCGTGTCCAGAGAAGGGCCACAGGAATGCTCAGAGGGCTGCAGCAGCTCTGCCAAGAGGACAGACGGAAAGAGTTGGGGCTGTTCAGTCTGCAGAAGAGGAGGCTCCCAGGTGACCTTCTTGTGGCCTTCCAGGATCTGAAGGGGGCCTACAAAAGAGCTAGGGAAGGACTTTTTAGGCTCTCAGGGAGTGACAGGACTAGGGGCAATGGAGCAAAGCTGGAGGTGGGGAGGTTTAGACTGGACGTGAGGAGGAAGTTGTTCAGCATGAGAGTGGTGAGAGCCTGGCATGGGTTGCCCAGGGAGGTGGTTGTGGCCCCATGCCTTGAGGTGTTTAAGGCCAAGCTGGATGAGGCTGTGGGCAGCCTGCTCTAGGGTAGGGTGTCCCTGGGCATGGCAGGGGATTTGGAACTAGATGATCCTTGTGGTCCCTTCCAACCCTGACTGATTCTATGATTCTGTGATTCTATAAAACAGGGATCTGTGGAAACAAACATAGGACTTGCTGGAGGCTCTGAAAAAGAAGCCCAAGAGTGGATGGGAGTGGAAGCTTATGCTGGAAGAAGTTGAAGGGACAGAAACCAGAAGAAAGGCTTATGGAACATAAGTCAGCAATGAAAAAGAGACAAATCAGAAGGAAAGAAAAACCCCAAAGATTGTCATGGGGGGAACAAACACCTACAGAAACATATTTGCCATGCAGTGTAACAGCTCTGCAGCAGCCCAGCGTTAATTACTGAGTCTTTCTGTGCACTGACTTGAGAAAAACTTTTGAAGCTACTTCACAAATAACCCCCAGCAAAGGAAACTTCACATTGTTATTGTTTACTGCTATCATATGACAGAAGTCTTTGTGGTGGGTCTCGTGGTTCCAAGGTTTCCAGTGGGTATCTGTTACATGTAAGTCAACGTCTCAGAATGTATTTTCTCCTCCTTTTTTCTGCAAACCTGGTTTCTCTTTAAGGAAATGCCCTTCCCCCTTCCCCTCCCCTCCTCCAAGAACCTCCAAACCATACTAAAAGACTGTAAAACAGAGCACTTAAAATTTAGGCCATGCCTCTGTGTCTCTGTTACGCATAGTTTTGAGTGATTGTCATACCTCAAAACATGGGTGATGAAATTACATGGGACACTTGCATCATTTTCCTACCTAGCCTGTTAAATTTAATGAAAGCAAGTTCCAAGTGCCTCTTAAAACTCGTATTTAGGTAGGGGTTTTGTTTAAACAGGGAAGATCAAAGTGAATTAAGCAGCATCTTGCAAGTTATGCTTACTTAGCCTGTTCGGGAGGACTAGGTATGTGCTGTTTGATAGCTAACTAATACCCATATGAAAGCACATCAGCATCCCCACAATAACTTCGAACTGTTGGTAAAGCAGCATCTTACAGCTGTATTTCATACAATCCTAGAGCTATTTCAGATGGAAAAGACCTCTAAGATCATCGAGTCCAGCCAGCAACCTAAGATCACCATGGCTGTTAAACCAGGTCCATTTAACCTTCTGCCAGTTTTCAGTGGCGCCTGCCTCTCACCTCCTGAGTGCCACCAGGGTGTGGGGATAGCCTCAGAGACAGTCTTGACCCTCAATCCCTCACCTCCTGAGTGCCACCAGGGTGTGGGGATAGCCTCAGAGACAGTCTTGAGTGCACCCTCAGCAAGTTTGCAGATGACACCAAGCTGTGTGGCACAGTTGACTTGCTGGAGGGCAGGGATGCCATCCAGAGGGACCTGGACAGGCTGGAGAGGTGGGCCCAGGCCAACCTCATGACGTTTAACAAGGCCAAGTGTAAGGTTCTGCACCTGGGTCGGTGCAATCCCAGGCACAGATACAGGCTGGGTGGTGAATGGCTGAGAGCAGCCCTGAGGAGAAGGACCTGGGGGTCTGGGTTGACGAAAAGCTCAACATGAGCCTGCAGTGTGCACATGCAGCCCAGACAGCAACCCTGTGCTGGGCTGCATCAAGAGCAGTGTGGCCAGCAGGGCAAGGGAGGGGATTCTCCCCCTTTACTCTGCTCTCCTCAGACCCCACCTGGAGTACTGTGTGCAGTTCTGGAGCCCCCAACACAAGAAGGACATGGAACTGCTGGAGCGAGTCCAGAGGAGAGCCACGAAGATGCTCAGAGGGCTGCAGCAGCTCTGCTATGAGGACAGGCTGAGAGAGTTGGGGCTCTTCAGCTTGGAGAAGAGAAGGCTTTGAGGAGTCCTTAGAGTGGCTTTCCAGTATCTGAAGGGAGCCTACAGGAAAGCTGGGGAGGGACTATTGACAAGGTCTGGTAATGTCAGGATGAGGGGGAATGGGTTTAAGCTGGCAGAGGGGAGATTTAGACTGGATGTTAGGAGGAAGTTCTTTACAGTGAGGGTGGTGAGACACTGGCACAGGTTGCCCAGGGAGGTTGTGGATGCTTCCTCCCTGGAGGCGTTTAAAGCCAGGCTGGATGAGGCCTTGAGCAGCCTGCTCTAGTGGGAGGTGTCCCTGCCTATGGCAGGGGGCTGGAGCTGGATGATCTTTGAGGTCCCTTCCAACCTAAACCATTCCATGATTCTATGATTCTCTGATTCTATGATATGATATAAAGGTTCTCATCCTACGGCACATGTTACAATCGCATGCGTGAACATTCCTGTCACACACAACCATACACAAGCACATTGCTGGGACTTCCTCATCATCAGGCTCACCACTACTCAAAGTTGTAAACACTTGGCCCATGGAAATGAGAGGAATTGCATTAATGAGCCAGGCCTACACATGTGTTTGCTTATATCTAGAAAAGGGAAGAAGCTACTGAGGTTGTAAAGCTGGGATGCTGTCAGAACAGGGTAACACTGGGATGCTCTACCTGTGAATAGGGGAAAACAAAACCCCAAACAACATAAAAACCTGAAGGGTTTTTTTGCACTGTCTATCAAACACATGTGCCATACTGAAATCTGGCTCGCTGGCTTTGATTAAGCCAGGATTTCACCTCAGAAATTCAGTTTTACCTTTGTGATTTTATGTTTGACAGAAGCCTTCCCAAGCAGGTAAAGTCAATACCTCTCTGCACACAGTGGTGACACCTATGCCAATTTAACTCACTTCTAAACATAGGACTTCTATCCATACTGGAAAGAAATTCACCAGGCCTGGAACACCTCTGCTACAAGGACAGGCTGAAGGAGAGCTGGGGCTGTTCTGACTGGAGAAGGCTCTGGGAAGACCTAAGAGCAGCCTTCCTGTACCTGAAGAGGGCTACAAGAAGGCTGCAGGGGGATTGTTTCCAAAGGCCTGCAGTGAGAGGACAAGAGGCAATGGTTTGAAACGAGAGAAGTGTAGATTTAGATTAGATGTCAGGAAGAAGTTATTTGCTGTGAGGGTGGTGAAACTGATTGCTTGGAGAGGTAGTTGAGGTCCCATCCCTGGACACAATCAAGGTGAGGCTGGACAAGGCTCTGGGTGAGCTGATGTAGTGGAGGATGTCCCTGCTGCCTGCAGCAGGGTTGGACTAAAAGACTTTTGGAGATCACTTCCAACCCAAACTATTCTCTGCTTCTATGCTTCGATGATTAGGAGTTGTGACCAACTCTGACAGAATTGTAGCAGGCTTCCCAGGGAGGTTGTGGGGTCTCCTTCTCTGGAGCCTTTCAAGGCCTGTCTGGATGTGTTCCTCTGTGATCTGTGTTAGATAGCATTGTCCTGCTCTGGCAGGGGAGTTGGAATCGATGATCTCCTTGGGACCCTTCTAACCCCTAACATCCTATGATTCTATGAACTGAAGAGGGGAGATTCAAACTAGATGTTAGGAAAGGGCTCTTTACAGTAAGGGTGATGAGACACTGGCACAGGTTGCCCAGGGAGGTTGTGGCTGCTCCCTCCCTGGAGGTGTTCAAGGCCAGGTTGGATGAGGCCTTAAGTGACCTGTTCTAGTGGGAGGTGTCCCTGCCTATGGTGGGTGGTGGGAACTGGATGATCCTTGTGGTCTCTTCCAACCTAAACCATTCTATGATTCTATGAATGAGGATCACCAATTATTATCACCATTGTCACCTCAGCAAGTTTGCCAATAGCACCAAGCTGTGTGGTGCAGTCAATGCATGGGAGGGAAGAGATGGCATCCAGAGCCAGGATTGAAAGCTGGGGCCACAGAAACCTCATGAAGTTCAACAAGGTCAAGTACAAGGTCCTGTACATGAGTCAATGCACAAATCCAGGCTGGATGATGAGTGGATTGAGAGCAGCCCTGTGGAGAGGACTTGGGGGTACTGGTGGATTAAAAACCAAGTGACTATGAGACAGCATAAGCAATGTGTGCACACAGCCTAGAAACCCAACTGCATCCTGAGATGCATCGAGAGAATTCTGACCACCAGGACAAGGGAGGTGACTCTCCCTTTCTCCTCCACTCTCGTGAGATCCCAGCTGGAGTACTGTGTTCAGCTCTGGAGTCCTCCATGTAAGAAAGACATGGACCCACTCAAGCAGGTCCAGAGGAGGGTCATGAAGATGATCAGGAGGCCATAGCCCTTCCTGTATAAGGATAGGCTGAGAGAGCTGAGGTTGTTTAGCCTGGAGAAGAGGAGACTCTGAGGAGACCCTACAGCAGCCTTCTGTACTTAATGGAGGGGCCTACAGGAAAGATGAGGAAGGACTCTTTATCAGAGAGTGTGGTGATAGGAGGAGGGGTAACAGTTTTAAATGGAAAGAGTGTAGATTTAGATTAGCTATTGGGGAACAAGTTCTTTACTGGAGCAGATTTCCCAGAGAGGTCGTGGGTATCCCCGTCCTGGAAGCACTCAAGATCAGTTTGGATGGGGCTTTGAGCAACCTCATCTAAATGGATGTGTCCTTTCTCATGTCAGGAGGGTTGGAACTAGATGATCTTAAGGTCCCTTTCAACAGACTTGATAAAGCCCTGGGCAGCTTGATCTAATTGGAGGTCTCTCTGGTCACTGCAGGGAGATTAACTTTGGAGGGTCCCTTCTAACCCAATGCAATCTATGAATCCAGGCGAAGTCATTCTATGATTTTATACTGACACAATTAGCTCTATTCTGTGAGTTAATTATTCCACCTTGCTGTAACTAGCTTGTTTTTCACATGGCTGTCACCTGTGCATATCCATCTGTAACACTACTCCTTTGTTGGCATGGCAGCTTCCAAACAGCTTATGCAGTTCACAAACGAGGAGGAGGCCCTTTCCTAACAGATAAATGTAATGATGCTGCTATCCTTTCATCAGCAGATACATAAACAAGCATGAGTATATATCATGATAAGTTCTTGCCAGAGAGAGTGATTGGCATTGGAATGGGCTGCCCAGGGAGGTGGTGGAGTCACTGTCCCTGGAGGTGTTCAAGAGAAGACTGGATGAGGCACTTAGTGCCATGGTCTGGTTGATTGGCTAGGGCTGGGTGCTAGGTTGGCCTGGCTGATCTTGGAGGTCTCTTCCAACCTGGTTGATTCTATGATTCTATGATTAAATATTTCATGATCTCTTTAAATCACAGAATCACAGAAACATTCCAGCTGGAAAAGACCCCCGGGAACATCAAGTCCAGCTGTGACAGTCAATGACAACATCCATCATACTCAGTGCTTTCAAAAGAAAACTTTCTCACAGGCAAAACATTTACACTAAAAGAATGTTCAAAGCAATATTAGGGACTTCCTACTAAGTGTCAAAGTTTGGTAAAGTTTAATTACTTCAGAACTGCAGAACTCTTTCTCATCCATTATATGCCTGTAACTGTGATTTCAAAAGTAAATTGAGTTCAGCAATTTGCTGTTGATAATAATCAATGCCAAGCACAAATCCAGGCTGGACAGTGAGTGGCTGGAGAGCAGCCCTGAGGAGAGGGACTTGGGAGTGCTGCTGGAGGAGAAGCTCAACAGGAGCCAGCAGTGTGCACTTGCAGCCCAGAGATCCAACCAGAGCCTGGGCTACATCAGAAGTGTGGCCAGCAGGGTGAGGGAGGTGATTCTCCCCCTCTACTCCACTCTGCTGAGACCCCACCTGGAGTACTGCATCCAGTTCTGGAGCCCCCATTACAAGAAGGATGTGGAAGTGCTGGAGAATGTCCAGAGAAGGGTCAGAAGGATGCTCAGAGGGCTGCAGCAGCTCTGCTATGAGGACAGACTGAAAGAGTTGGGGCTGTTCAGTCTGGAGAAGAGGAGGCTCCCAGGTGACCTTCTTGTGGTTTTCCAGGATCTGAAGGCAGCCTACCAAAAAGCTGGGCAAGGACTTTTTAGGCTCTCAGGGAGTGACAGGACTAGGGGGAATGGAGCAAAGCTGGAGGTGGGGAAATTCAGAGTGGATGTGAGGAGGAAGTTGTTCAGCATGAGAGTGGTGAGAGCCTGGCATGGGTTGCCCAGGGAGGTGTTTGAGGCCCCATGCCTGGAGGTGTTTAAGGCCAAGCTGGATGAGGCTGTGGGCAGCCTGCTCTAGGGTAGGGTGTCCCTGGGCATGGCAGGGGGTTTGGAACTACATGATCCTTGTGGTCCCTTCCAACCCTGCCTGATTCTGTGATTCTGTTCTATGAATCATTTGCTATAAATTCACAGCATTTGTACGCATTTTTAAGGAGAGTTTAAATGCTGCCATCATTGTGTAGGGAGTCTGCTAAGCAGGCAAATCAAGGAAACTGAAAGGACTAGTAAAGAATGACTACATAAGTACCCCCATGTTTTATATCATGCTTCTAAGACGTTTCTCACTCGGTTTCTGAAACATGGCAAAGTTCTAATTCAGACTCCAGAGGGAAAAAAAAAAAAAAGGGAGAAAGAAAAAAGGAAAGAAAAAAAGACCACCCGAAACCCCTCAGTAAAATATGAGTGAAGGCATGAAGAGAGAACTTAAAAACGAGATGTTTACTGCACCCAGGGAGTTTACAAATCCTAAATGAAAGACAGCAGTTACAGAACGAGAATACGTAGACAATACTAAAGCTGAGGAGAAAGGAGCAGGAAAGTGGGGATGTTTTAAGAAGTGAAGCTGTGCCATACACTGATTAAAACAAAGCTGAAGACTTTTTAAGGACTATCAAAGGAAAGGAAGTAAAAAAAAAAGTCATTGTGAGGGTTCTGTCAAGAGGAAGAAGAATTGAGGCAAAGATGTAAAGGGGAAAGTGAAAGAGAAGTTTTGCCGTGTTTGAATTTTTTCCTCTTCCTCTGAGTTTGAAAGCCTTCCACAGGATTACATTTCATTAGTTTAACTGATAAACAAAATGGTAAAGTCTTAATTGATCTGAGAAATGAGAGAGAGAGAAATATTTTACAGTGGGGAGAGTAATTACGCGACGGGTTTTGAATGAACGGGGATTAAAGTACTATGAGATTCAGTTCCCAATGTTCAAGTTATGATTTTTGTTCTTCCCCAGGAAAGCAGAGTTTGGCTGATAGCAGAGGCTCCTTGAAAGCCTAGAATTCAGGGAAGAGAAGAATAAAGAAATTTCTGGGCAGTATTTTCAGTTAACATCGAGAGGGCACAGCTCTCATCGCGTTGCACTTTCAAATCCTGACACCCCTGGGAAACCCATGCCAAAAAGATTGCAGCTCACAAGAAGTGCAATGAAAATGAAGTTTGAGATCCGATGAGAAAAGCAAATACAAACCACGTAGGCAATGTAAATAGGTAGGAGACTCATCTAAAGGTCCAGCATCGCTTGAGCAGAATCAGATTAGGAGGATGATAGAATGGAGTTGCTGATTGGCATAGCCTAGTCACTAACAGGACATCAGTATAATAAAGACACCATCTTGTTGAACTAAGTATAGAAAAAACCCAATTAATTAACTTCTTCTTCTTACAAAGTATTTTTATGCTCCTTTTGCAACTTATTGCTGACTACTGTGATGGTTTGGGTGTTCCCTGCCCCCCCACACTTTTAGAAATCATCCAGACTAGACTCAGTTGGTTCTGGAAATTTGAATGAAGCTTATATTTACAGCTGGCACAATTTACAAGCAGATATTCACAGTAGATACAGATATAGACAGAAATATACAAGGTAAAAAGGTAATACAGAAACACAACAGCCCTCCCAGAAACCTGAGTCCCCAGGAGGGGCTCTCAACCACCCCCTCATCTTCCCTCTACCCCTCTCAACCTTACCCCAGTCCCAAGGAAGAATGGAGGTTCGGCCAAGAGGATTAAGAAGCAAAGGTGAAATTAGCCACAAAAGCAAATGGAGGGTGAGGTTAGAAAGCAAGATGGAGTTCAGCCAGCAGCCGCAGCTCCGCAGCAGGCAAAGAGCTGAGAGCACAGCCCAAAGCACAGTGCCCAAGCGAAGTGCAGAGCAAAGTGACCTTATCTTTTGTTTTGCTTTTCTTCTTTACACATCTCAGCAAGACTGTGAGCGAAGTAGACCTCACCATTGTTTTAATTTCTCAGCCTGTGATCTAGCCTTTCTCACCCAGACATTCTAGCTAGGCTCAAACTAGCACAACTACACTAACAGTCTTCTAGTAAGCATTAAAAAATACAACCAGAAACTCACTCTAGTATTTCTGGAGTTAATCAAAACCCCAGAACATAGGACTGATACCTGAATGTTGCACAGCTCTGTAAGCCACTAACCATCAGGGCTCACGTATGTGGATCACAGAGAAGTTACACAGTAGGGAAAAAGAACTTTTCTTTCTTTCTTTTTTTTTTTTTTTTTTTTTTTTCCTGTGCCTTTTTATGCAAAAGCAAAGTAAATTTATGTGAAACTGAAAGAGAGGAAAAGATAATCAGTAAAAGGTTTAGACTGGATATTAGGAAATAGGATTTTCCCAGCAAGAGCGGTCAGGCATTGGAATGAGCTGCCCAGGGAGGTGGTTGAGTCAGTCCTGGATGTGTTTAAAAGTTGTTTGGATGCAGTGCTTGGGGATATGGTTTAGGCTGAACCTTGTAGAGTAGGGTTACTGGTAGGGACTTGGTGATCCTGGGGGTCTTATCCAACTTGAATGTTTCTGTGATTCTGTTTCTATCATACTAACACATCTACTTGGACAACTTTAAGGCACTGGGTACCACAGAGGTTAAGATTTTAGCAATGGTCAGATAAGAGTGGATTAAAAAAAGCCCTCACTTCAAGGAATAGAAAAGAAAAATTACTTACCAGTGACTGTAAAGAAATAACTACAATTTGTGGAAGGAATATTGAGGAGTATATTTGAACTGGCCAGGTCCTAAATCAGACAGATACCGAATTGGTCTGAGCAATTGCTCCTATTTCTTCAGGTTATGATGTGGGGGTTGGGTTGTTTTTTTTCGGATGGTTTGTTGTTTTTTTGTTTGGGGGTTTTGTTTGTTTGGTTTTTAGGGGGTTTGTTTGTATTTATTTGTCTGTTTTGCTCCTGGTTTTGTTTTAAAACACTGTGTCAGTTTAATGCACAGTCCATTTCCCCTTTGAATGTACAACGCGGAACCACACCAAACGCTTTAGGTACACAAATCCTTTCCTTAAACCGAGCTACAACGTCCACAACCTTTCTTTCATTCCTGAATTTGTTTTGTTTTGTCAGGGAACAGGATTGAAGTTAGTTTAGGATTAATCTACCTCATCTAGCTTTTTTAGAAGAAAAAAAATCGTTGTAAATTTGGGCGAGAAATAAAACAACAAAACAAAACATAGAATACCCAGGAATTCTAAGAAGCTACTTTCAGAAACTAAGATCTACCAAAAATACATCAATGTTGGCAAGTCCCCCAAAACATTGCTGAAAATCTTGAGTCAGCCCTTCCTAAAAAACCCTCTGACTTAAAGGACATTAATTTCTAAGCATTGTGTGTTTTGTGTTGGCAAAAAACATGACCGTTTGTGTACAGGATATAAACCGCATCTCATGTCAGCGTCATACACATTTGAGTGGTAAACACTCCTGAAAGTCCATTCATGCTGCAGTTTTAGATCTCACTTTTCAGTTTGGAGGATCTCAACAATTTATTGATACAATTAGTTAATTACAAATTAGATATAAGAAACATAAGCCATAGCACCAACTAACGTCTCTGACACGCACTGACTTCGCCCTCAACCATATGGCAGAGTGTGCTGAAGACTTCCTATCAATAAAGAATTCTGAGGCACCAGCCAGGGTTATGGATGTTACAAAGTGAACTTAGTAGTATTTTATCAATTAAAAGAGTCACACCATTGAGGTTCAACTCTACTGGGGAAAAAATAAAGGGTACAAGAACTTGATTCACCGATTTATACTAATGACAGCACTTCTAAGGTCACATCATCTTTTCTAAGCTCTTCAGTAGTGCAAGTGCAGGCTTACAGCTACTAAATGACTCAAATAGACTCGAGGCTTCTTTATTGCTTCAGAAAGTGAAGCCAAGATGTACAACACAAGAGGAAAGTGTTTTATAATGAATACATTATAAATAAAGGCAAAATTCTAATGTTTTCAGATCAAGCCCATCACAGGGCTAACAATTTAGTCTTCAGAGAGGCGCTCAGTCATAAGCCCGCAGAGGGTAGCCTTTTGATCATTGAAAAGGAGTCAGTCTTGGGCAAATTGAACTAACTTACTACACTTTTTATATACAGCACATAAATTTGTGCAGAGATGATAGTCATGCCTGCTTTTATATAGAACATGCATTACAAATCTGTGATGTAAAAGTACATTCAGAAATATATAGAGAAAGATAGATGAGCTGAGCCCTTTTAGCCTTAATTCCTGAAAGGAGACTGAATATGTAGTTGTGCTGTAGTAGAGTATTTATAGATAGATACAGATAGAGATAGATAGAGATAGATATATATAACCAGACACTGCAAATTCTCTCTCACATTTATGGCTCCACTCATTGATGGTTCTTTTCTGCTCCTTTCCTAGTTTGTTCTCTTTGATAGATAGAGATAGAGATAGAGATATATAACCAGACACTGCAAACTCTCTCTCACATTTATGACTCCACTCATTGATGGTTCTTTTCTGCTCCTTTCCTAGTTTCTTCTCTTTAATAGATATAGATAGAGATAAATATATATAACCAGACACTGCAAACTCTCTCTCACATTTATGGCTCCACTCATTGACGGTTCTTTCCTGCTCCTTTCCTAGTTTCTTCTCTTTAATAGATATAGAGATAGAGATAGATATATATATAACCAGACACAGCAAACTCTCTCTCACATTTATGGCTCCACTCATTGATGGTTCTTTTCTGCTCCTTTCCTAGTTTCTTCTCTTTAATAGATATAGATAGAGATAGATATATATAACCAGACACAGCAAACTCTCTCTCACATTTATGACTCCACTCATTTATGGTTCTTTTCTGCTCCTTTCCTAGTTTCTTCTCTTTGAAGGTATAATACAGTGACATTTCTTTCTTTACTGTTTCCAAGCTCCTAACACTGGTAAGTTCTATATTGAAAGAGCTTATTCTTATTAATTTTTCTGGTGTAGGTTATAATCTAGATCCACAGTAGCATGAATGCAATGTAGACCATTTAGTTCAATTATTCAGGATATGTATACATTCAATCCTGAAAAGCAGAGCAGAATGATAATTTTGCCATTACTATCAGCAGCTCAGACTTGGCTCACCTAAATTCAGGATCTTAATGTGGAATTTCCTTCTCTGGAGACTTTCAAGGCCTGTCTGGATGCGTTCCTCTGTGATATGTGTTAGATAGTATTGTCCTGCTGTGGCAGGGGGGTTGAAGTCGATGATCTCTTTGGGTCCCTAACATCCTATGATCCTATGAATCTCATTTATATGATAGGGCTTAATCTCTAGCCAATGGAGAGAAACAGGAAAACTCTGGACACAATTCATTCTTTTCTAAGATGGCAGGCAGAGAGAAAAAAAATCTTTCTCTATGGATGTAACTAACTTAGGCTAAGACTTAGAACTGTAAATCAAGTGAATCAGTGAATAATAAATTGTACTCACTGGTTTGTTAAATTTTTTGGGGAGGGGGGGAGCTGGTTGATTTTTTGGATTTTTTATTTTTTGCCTATGTTGGACTAATAGGGTGTAAATAAATCTTTGGTCTTTATTCCTTACAAAGTACACCAGAGGAAAAAAAATAGAGATCTCAATTATTAGGAGGAAGTTCTTCAAAGAGGAAGTGATTTGCCATTGGAATGGGCTGCCCAGGGAGGTGGTGGAGTCACCGTCCCTGGAGGTGTTCAAGAAAAGACTGGATGGGGCACTTAGTGCCATGGTCTAGTTGACTGGACAGGGCTGGGTGATAGGTTGGACTGGATGATCTTGGAGGTCTCTTCCAACCTGGTTGATTCTATGATCCTATTTTAATTTGCTTTCCTTTAAAAGTGAAAAGTCAGCATATATGAAAACAATAAAACCCCTCAAATCCAACGTATGAAAGTCATGCATCAGAAATCAAAGGATAAACTTTTTTGTGCTAGCACATCTCATCTGTGAAATAATCTGGAATATGTAATCTAGGATATATTATATAGAATATATTATACATAGAATATATATATATATAATATGTATTATATATAATGTATTATAGTATCATAGTATCATCAGGGTTG
>WAAF01019226.1:1088-129011 GCA_013400475.1 Tricholaema leucomelas
GCTGTTCAAGGCAGGATTGGACGTGGCACTTGGTGCCATGGTCTAGCCTTGAGCTCTGTGGTGAAGGGTTGGACTTGATGATCTGTGAGCTCTCTTCCAACCCTGATGATACTATGATACTACTACTATGATAATATAGCTTCATTCTAATTTTCAGCTCAGCTGAGTCTAGTCTGGGTGATTTCTTAAGAGTGGGGGGGCAGGTAACACCCAAACCATCACAACTTCTCTGCGCAGTCTGAGGCCAAACCCTGCCTCAGGATGATTTACCATGTCTCACCGGGTCTGGCTTGAAAACACAGTATCACAGTATCACAGTATCACCAAGGTTGGAAGAGACCTCACAGATCATCAAGTCCAACCTGTTACCACAGAGCTCAAGGCTAGACCATGGCACCAAGTGCCACGTCCAATCTTGCCTTGATCAGCTCCAGGTACACTCACATTCTTTCACGCAAATCTTCTTCTTTCACCTGGGACAACAGTTCTGTGTGTGCTGTCCTCATCCTCACCAAATTCAAGGGTGTATGGATCTGAAACAAGATCAGTCGGGGTTTTGTTTTGTTTTGTTTTGTCCTCTCTCCTTGGAGGCCATTTCAGGCAAACTGATTTTGCTAGGAGATGCCAACTGGCCTCAGTCTGAAAGTGGGTTTGGTATTTTTGTTTTTGGAAAAAAATCGTTTGTAGCAGCTCTAAGAAAGAATTTCCCTACAGGTATGTGCCAGTGGAAACTGCCTGCTCCAATCACCTCAAGAGCAGCTCTCAGACATGGCCAGTTCTGATGGTTAGAACTGGTGTTTCAGTTATCACTTTTGCTTTCCTTTATAGGAAAGAAAGAGCATGTAGAAGGGATTTTTGGTGGATTTCACCAGATTGCCATTGTTTTTGTCACACTGACTTCTCTCCTGTAACTGTTTCCTTACTGTTCCCTATTCAACTGCAAATTTCTCTACCAGTAAAAGCAGTTAAAATTCATAGAAACTTCGTTTCAGCTTTCTTCTGGGTTTTGTATAGCAAACTAAATCTGTGGGATCACACTTAGTCCATGCAGGCTTTCCCATGCACTGGTAAGCTGGAAAGCATCATGTTTGTCACTTAATTGCCTGCAGGGAAAGCTGGGTGAGGGCTGGAGAGTCCTAGAGGAGCTTGGTTTTTTTTTTTAACCATGCTGCCAAACAGACTGGCAAGCTTGATTTTACACATGTAGCCACCAGGATCAAGTTCACAAAGTACTGATAATTTTTTTTTCCTTCTTTCCCACCACAGAAAACATTCAGTGCCTAGAACCAAGGTGTATGCAAGAGACAATAGGCACTAGAAGGGGCTTTATTGTAACTGAAGGGGACAGGGGTAAGTACTTATCTACAAATTAGCACTGACTACAGAACTCAGTAGCAGTTGTACTCGATGAAATGTAGTGTTGTATGTTTTTCAAGATTAAATATCATGCTTGATAATTTTTATTTCATGCTAAAACTGCTGTGTGGTGCTGGATGTGATAGTGGTTGACAATAAAGTGAACAAAGTGTGCACAGAAATAGTTTTTCTGTTGCCAGTTTTAAGTGCATTGAAATGTAGTAATTTTAACCAGATTTCTTTTTTAAGGAAAACTAGGTTTTAATGAAGAGTAAGTGCCCTTATCTGAGAAAATGAAGATGACTCAAGTTTAGACCAGGTTAATGGTTAGATATGCTCCATCTGAGTTGTACTGTGGGTCTGTAGTAGATTAACATAGCTCAAACAAGTGTGCCCAGCAGGTCTGGGTGAGGTTCTGCTCCTCAGGTACTCTGCCCTGATGAGAACACACCTGGAATACTTTATCCAGTTTTGGGCTCTCTCCATTCAAGAGAGACAGAGATCTACAGGAAAGCAGCAAATGGAGAGATCAGAGGATGACTAAAGAATTTGAACACCTCTCCCCTGAAGCACTGAAACTTGAGGCTCTTCAGTCTTGAGAAGGCTGAGAGGGGATCTTATTAACATCTGTAAATATCTGAGTGGTGAGTGTCAAGAAGAAAGTGACAGTCTCTTTTTGTCAGTGCTCAGTGATGGGACCAGGAACAATGGGTATAAGATGGAATAGAGGAAGTTCCACACAAAGAGAAACTACAGAATAACAGAATTAACTGTGTTGGAAAAAACCTCTAGAATCATCGAGTCCAACCTATCACCTAACCCTTATGATTAACCAAACCACAGCACTAAGTGCCTCATCCAGCCTCTTTTTAAACACCTCCATGGATAGTGACTCCACCACCTTCTTGGGCAGCCCATTCCAATGGCCAATCACTCTTTCCATGCAGAACTTCTTCCTAACGTCCAACCTAAACCTGCCCTGGCTGTGAGGGTGATGGAGCACCAGACCAGGCTGCCCAGAGAGGTTGTGGAGTCTCCTTCTTTGGAGACTTTCAAGACCTATTTGGATGCGTTCATATGCGGCCTGCCGTTAGAATCATAGAATCATAGAATGGTTTAGGTTGGAAGGGACCTCAAGGATCATCCAGCTCCAACCCCCTGCCATAGGCAGGGACACCTCCCACTAGAGCAGCTTGCTCAAGGCCTCATCCAGCCTGGCCTTAAACACCTCCAGGGAGGAAGCATCCACAACCTCCCTGGGCAACCTGTGCCAGTGTCTCACCACCCTCACTGTAAAGAACTTCCTCCTAACATCCAGTCTAAATCTCCCCTCTGCCAGCTTAAACCCATTCCCCCTCGTCCTGACATTACCAGACCTTGTCAATAGTCCCTCCCCAGCCTTCCTGTAGGCTCCCTTCAGATACTGGAAAGCCACTCTAAGGTCTCCTCGAAGCCTTCTCCTCTCCAGGCTGAAGAGCCCCAACTCTCTCAGCCTGTCCTCATAGCAGAGGTGCTCCAGCCCTCTGATCATCTTCGTGGCTCTCCTCTGGACCCGCTCCAGCAGTTCCATGTCCTTCTTGTATTGGGGGCTCCAGAACTGCACACAGTACTCCAGGTGGGGTTAGGTGATGCTGCTTTGGCAGGGGGGCTGGAGTAGATGATCTCTATAGGTGCCTTCCAACCCCTACCATTCTGCGATTCTCCTTTTCCACCCGTCAGTCCCGAATGTGAAAACTCCCACTCCCCTGCCCCTCCCCACAATCTTGCCTTCCCTCTGACCACAAGAGTTCTGAGCAGCGATGTGCAGTTACACAAAACCACACCTTCACAGCTTGTGACAGCTCTTTAAAAATAATTCTAGCCAATTTACTAAGCCTGACCTGCTGTTTTCCTGGCATTGCAAAGGCTAGCTCTATTCAGGCTGACCCTTTACATGAGATTTTCCCTTTGAGTGCTTGGAATGCTTTTTTGTCTCTTTTGCCACACACAGCACTAAAAGGACTAGAGCAGAATGTATGTTTACCCAAACTGGTTTTGTAAGTACAAGAGTTAGAGAGCTACTTCTTACTTCACTGGGAGTTTTCAAACTTCCTTTCCACTTCTGTTACCTTACACTCTCTGTATATGGATGTACTTGGAGCACGGTTCCAAGCACAATATTTTTTTGAGTTCCAGAGTTTCAAGTTTAAGTTTATGTTTTTATTGTCATTTATTGTGACTATAGGAGGGAATCTGATTCAGAGACATGAGTTTGGGGATCCATTTTTCCATAGACTGCTCCTTAGGCCCTTCTCTGGACACACTCCATTATGTCCACATCCCTCATGTAATAGGGGATCCATCTTCCATTAGCTTCTTTTTATGGTTGATCACCGTTCTTTATTAATTATTTTGATATTGCCATCTAAACTTAGTGGGCAGTCAGAACCCTCCCCTCCTCTATCTTCCATTTCCCTTCCTTGTTATTTGCATTTGCGGGTTTCTGGGCACACACATGTGTGCTAGTTTGAAGCTAGCTGGAATGTTTTGGTGAGAAGAATTAGGTTGCAGGCTGTGAAAAGGAAACAATGGTGATGTCTACTTTACTCATAGGCTTGCTGAGATGTATAAAAACAAGAACACAAACATAGATAACACAGTTGCTCTCTCTGGCTCCAGCAGCCTCCCTTTTCTCTCTAACCTGCCACCTGTGTAACTAATTCATCTGCTTTCTAATCCCCCTGGCCAATACTCCAAACTCACCTTGAACATAAGGCAAAGTCTGGGATAAGGTAGAGGGGTGGAAAGGAAGTGGAAGGGTGGTTGACAGCCCCTCCTGGGGACTCTGGTTTCTGGGAGGACTGTTGTGTTTCTGTATTACTTTTTTAACTTGTATATTTCAGTATCTAGCTGTGTGTATTGTAAATACCTGCTTGTATATTGTGCTGAGCTGTAAATAGAAAGCTCCATCCTAATTTCTAGCTCGGCTGAGTCTGGTCTGGGTGATTTCTAAAGTGTAGGGGGGAAGGTAACACCCAAACCATCACAACACATGACAGAACTGAAGTGTGAGTGGTTAGTTTGTGGGTTTGGGTTTTGGTTTTGTTTTGCTTTGTTGGAGCTACCAAGATAAGGAAGGCTGAATTGGGCTTGTATTGTTTTCTGTCTTGTTTACTTGGGTGTTACTGATTAGTAGTTTTTGTTCATTTTGTTTGGTTTAAAAAACAAACCCTAAAGTTTAGGCAAACATGCAAAAATTTGGGACAAATGAAAAATTGTAGGTAGTTTGTAAGGCTGCTTCCTTATTAAAAAGCAGGTTCATAACTTCTTGGAAATAAACAAGCAAACTAGGTTTATACTTTGAGTGATTCATAGGCTCTGTGCGTTTCTGAGTCACAACACCTCTTGAGAAAAGAGGATAAGTGGCTTCTGCCAGGAGCTATTGATTGAAGAATGCAGAGTTGCTGCTACATAAAAAAAAAAACAAACCACATCAACACCAAAAAGCAGCCCACCAAAAGCACCCCAGCCAACCAAACACAAACAAAACAACCCAAAACAAACTAAAACATCTCTTATTCCGAGTGAAGCTTTTTTGTTTTGTCTTCCTCATATAGAAAAAAGCTGACATGAGAAAAGGATGTGATTGCCTAGTGTGAAGAGCTATGTACCTTGATGAGTAGCTAAGTCTTCCCTGATACTCTTTCCTCCACACTCAAAACCATGTTTTGATTCTTATCAGTGTATGTTTCTGGATAAACCAAAGAGCTGCAAAACTGGGGCTGGCCTCTGGTCATGGGGAGAAAATGTTTATTACAATGCACACCTACACTTCATGGTAGCTGACTATTTGAATAAGTCTGTTCCCCAAAATATCACCCTGATCAAGAAGCAGTGCTTGTATTCACCTAACAAAGTCTTACAAAGACTTCTGGAAAGCTTTGAATCTCTACCTGAAAAGCTAGGCAGAACTAGAAGAGGTTTTGCTATCTCTCCCTCTTAAAACACAAAGCTATACACAAAATCAATACTACATCTGACTCACTCAAAAGGTTGTCTTTCCCCAAACAAATTTACAATAGAACCACAAAGGAAAAAAAAGTAGGCTTTAGTTAAAGAGCTGCTAGAGAGATACACAGCTATGGAAAGAATCCTACCCTGTTACAGCAGCACAAGATACAACTCTAGAGGTTTCATGGAGAATTTGAGAAGTATGTTAATGCATATAGCTTTAAGAGTCCTCATCAATTCATCTTCTATGAATAGGACACTTGAGTGCCATTTGTTTTGCTTTGCAGAATCCTATTTTCTTTGGGTTAATAAATTACTTGTGTTCCTGCAATTAAAACCTCACACAGCAAATACTGTAAAGGTTAACTTATTATTGTCTTACTTGGAGAAAGAATTTGATGTGAAATTCCACTGACATTTTGGAGACACTTTTCTTGTGTCACTGCTTTGGTCATAAGCTATCAGGCAGGTTATGACATTCACACATTCAGATCAGTCCTCTATTGCTGGTGTAAATGAAGTCGCCTCCAAATCTGCTCCTAAACAACTTCACTGTCAGCAAATCTGATTCCTATTTCTTGAACAAGTCACACCAGGATCTACAGTTAGAAACCACCCCTGTTGAGCAGTCTCATCCAACTCTTACCTACTGTTGCTCAGCTCCTACCCAGTGCACACATTTTTTATATATACATACGTACCTATATACACAGGCACAAGGACTGCACCTTGCAAATACTTAGCATTTACTATACATCATAGAATCATTATTTGAACATAGAATCAACCAGGTTGGAAGAGATCTCCAAGATCTTCCACTCCAACCTATCACCCAGCCCTATCCAGTCAACTAAACCATGGCACTAAGTGCCTCATCCAGGCTTTTCTTGAACACCTCCAGGGATAGTGATTCCTCCACCACCTCCCTGGGCAGCCCATTCCAATGGCAAATCACTCTCTCTGGCAAGAACTTCCTCCTAACATCCAGCCTATACTTCCCCTGGCACAACTTGAGACTGTGTCCCCTTGTTCTATTGCTGGTTGCCTCGAAGAAGAGACCAATCCTCACCTGGCTACAGCCTCCCTTCAGGTAGTAATAGACAGCAATGAGGTCCCCACTGAGGCTCCTCTTCTCCAGGCTAAACACCCCCAGCTCCCTCAGCCTCTCCTCATAGGGTTTGTGTTCCAGGCCTTTCACATACAAGAACTAAAAAGGTGTGATGGTTTGGGTGTTCCCCACCCCCCCACACTTTGGAAATCACCCAGACTAGACTCAGCCAAGCTCTGGAAATTTGAATGAAGCTTATATTTACAGCTAGCACAATATACAAGCAGATATTTACAGTATATACAGATATAGACAGAAATATACAAGGTAAAAGGTAATACAGAAACACAACTCCCCTCCCAGAAACCTAAGTCCCCAGGAGGGGCTCCCAACCACCCTTCCACCTTGTCCCACCCCTCTCAACCTTATCCCAGTCCCAAGGAAGAATGGAGGTTTGGCCAGAGGGTTAGGAAGCAAAGTGGATTAATCAGAGAGACGGCAGAGAGGCTAGAGAGAAGTGCAGCTCAGAGCTCCCAAGCAGAAGAAGAATGACTCCCTTATCTATGTTTGGATTCTTGTTCTTGCACCTCTCAGCAAGCCTATGAGTGAAGCAGACATCACCCTTGTTTGTCTTTCACAGCCTGTAATCTAGTTCTTCTCACCAAAACATTCTAGCTAGCTTCAAACTAGCATAAAAGGGCTAAAAGCATATCCAGTAGCAGCCAGAGTTTGGATGAAGACTTTTAACTTCTTCATACTGGGTTAACCATTTCTTCAGAGTCTTATAGGTGGGCCATGTTTAGACTCATGTCAAATTTGTTTTAGGGCAATTTTCCAGTGTTTCAAAACAGAAAGTTGCTAAGTCTTAAGAGAATGCTTTCAAGAATTTAGCACTTGAAGAATGATGGCATCTTACTTTATTTTACCCTTAGAAACAGCTGAACCATTAGAAAAAACAAACCAAACCAACCAACCAAACAAAAAACAACAAAAAAAAACAACAAAAAACCCACCACCAAACACCACCACCCAAAAAAACCCCAAACAAACAACAAACAAACCCACAAACCAAACCAAACAACAAAACAAACCCCCGAAGAACACAACACCATGCCCAATTATAAGTCAGATAGATCACCATGAGAAAACTGGAGCTTACCTGATAGTTCAGAAATAATAAAAGCACCTTGATCACCATGTCTCATGTTGGAAAGGGCCAGGTGACCTTTATTTGATTACTTGTTCCATCTGCAAGAACAGAGACTGACTAGCAAAAAAGAAGCCTGTGTAATAACCAAAAGAGCTGTAGAGTATGTTCTCAGCCTTGCACTAAATGTGGTGTGCAATCAGAAAACTAAGGTTCCACATCTCCAGCATTTGGGGAATGAGGTTAGGGGATGATGTCCTTTGGTTATTGAACTGTACAAGCGCTCAGGATCATTCTCTTTAACACCTCCAGAAGCAGCTTTACACTTTTCCAACTAAAAGATGTGTAAAAGACAAGACATTTGAAACCCATTTTTTGTTTACCTACTAACTTTAGCTAATAAGCTTTTTTTGTGTAGGAATATCCTTAACCTTGGGGTCTGTGACAAATGTTGTATTTCTCTCATTCAATGTAACACTCTTCCAGTCTACCTACACACTTTATCTTGAACAAGTTTTATTTTCACCTTCTTACCTAGATCTATTCCCGTTCCCCTCTGCTACTACCAGCTAACCGCGTCAGTTCTCCATTCTTCAGTGAGATTTGTAAGTGTCTGTCTGACCTTGCAAACACTCCTAAGAAGAGCAAGCAGCCTCATTATTCAGTTTGACTGTATATGTGGTCACTACACTGTGAAAAGTTTGAAATAAATCCTCAGTGCTCCCTAAACTACTTTATATTCCAGTCAAATCAAAATGTGTGTGCTTGAAAGTACACAGGAAAACAGTTCTAGCAGAGTAGATTGATTCAGGATTAGCTGTTAGCAATTCCAGCATCATATGGTGCTTGATTCACAGCAACATGGCTTTTCCTTCCACCTGCTTGCTATCCAGCCTGCAGATGCCAATGGGATTAGATATAACAAGGCCAAGTGGAGGGTCCTACACTTTGGGCACAACAACCCCAAGCAGCACTACAGGCTGGGGAGAGTGGTTGGAGAGCAGCCAGGAAGATACTTGGGGGTATGTCGTGGTTTTTCTAAAGATAGGCGACAGAAATTAAACTCTCAGATCAAATTGGAGAGAAAAAGACAGAACTGTATTTAGAGAGAGACAAATACAGCGATAGATCTTACAAAGCAATTTCCCCATCCATGGCAAACACCCTTGAAGTCTTCCCTATCCCAAAACTAAAATCTCCAATCCTCCCCCCAAACCTCCCCAGCACCTCCGCCATCCAAAATGCCTCCTGCTAACACGTTCCCGATAAAGTGGCTCCTGCCGCACACACAGGGCAGGAGGAGGAGGAAAGGAGAACGAACTGACCTTGTTGCGAGTCTATGAAGAGATAGCAGAATGATGGGATTGAATAACAATCTTCTAGTCCTCAGAAATTTTATTAACCCTATAGCCTCAACCTGGGACAGGGTACTGGTAGATAGTAGCTGAAGATGAGCCAGCAGTGTGCCCAGAGAGCCAACGGCATGATGGCCTGGATCAGAAGTGTGGCCTGTTCCCCTGTACTCAGCACTGGTCAGGCCACACCTTGAGTACTGTGTCCAGTTCTGGGCTCCTCAATTTAAGAGAGATGTTGAGATACTGGAACATGTCCAGAGAAGGGCGACAAAGCTGATGAGAGGCCTGGAACACAGCCCTGTGAGGAGTGGCTGAATGAGCTGAGGCTGTGCAGCCTGGAGAAGAGGAGGCTCAGGGGGGACCTCACTGCTGTCTACAACTACCTGAAGGGAGGCTGTAGCCAAGTGGGGGTTGATCTCTTCTCCCAGACAACCAGCACCAGAACAAGGGGACACAATCTCAAGCTGTGTCGGGAGAGGTCTAGGCTGGATGTTAGGAGGAAGTTCTTGCCAGAGAGAGTGATTGGCATTGGAATGGGCTGCCCTGGGAGGTGGTGGAGTCACCATCCCTGGAGGTGTTCAAGAAAAGCCTGGATGATCTTGGAGGTGTCTTTCAATCTGGTTGATTCTATACAACCATCTGTGAGCTCTTGCCTGGTCTGTGCCTCAGAGACAGAGCCACGGCAATGCCAGTTGCTGCTTTACAAACTGAGTTGATTTTGCTAGGCAAATAGGCACGAAATTCAGTAAAGCTTGAAAACATACAACTCTGTATAACAGTTATGTAGCCCAACCATTAAGATAGTACTTTTATGGTCACTTTTGAAGTGAAAGTGCCATCTGAAAATATTGGAAAAGCACATGAAGTACATAAGAGGAGCTGAGGGGGGAATAAAAAAGACATTTTAACTATTAAACTAACTCAATACTTTTTACTTCCAATGTGAGGTTAGAAAACCATTGTGCTGACCACCAGATAACGAAAGGCCAGATAATTAACAACTGGACTCAAAATCCAGATGTATTCACACAGGCATTAACTGACCTCCCTATGAAGAAAGACGAGAAATCCATAGCTCAAAATGTCCGCAAATCCCATGTCTGCAGTTAACACCAAAACCCAGAAAGGTTTTATTCCAAGTTTTTACAGTAAGCATGAATTATGTATAAGGCTACTGACTGGGGAACTAGTGCATTCAAACAGGGCCAGTGGAAGCTGAAAATTTATGCTTGTTACAAAAGAATGATCAAGTTGTGCCTGCGAAACAAAGAGATAACTACATACTGAGCACATTCATATGAGCCAGAGATATAAAAACAGTTGTCAGCAATTTCAGGATAATTCTTCCTGCTCTCAGAAAAAGACTGCTGTTTTGATGGAGAAGAAAACACAAGGTAGCAAGTAAACAGCTAAGGACTGAATGTTACTGAGAGTAATTTGGGATAGAAGATGGAATCCAGGGACTCCCATGTCAAGCATCATAGTATCATAGTATCATCAGGGGTGGAAGAGACCTCACAGATCATCAAGTCCAACCCGTCACCACAGAGCTCAAGGCTAGACCATGGCACCAAGTGCCACGTCCAATCCTGCCTTGAACAGCTCCAGGGACGGCGACTCCACCACCTCCCTGGGCAGCCCATTCCAGTGTCCAATGACTCTCTCAGTGAAGAACTTTCTCCTCACCTCGCAGTGATGAAAGATTGGTTATCTGCCAAGACTAATACCTGTTTGTCATGGACCAAGTCGAACCTGCTGCTGTTATTCATACCATGCTGCAGTTACATCAGCTTCAAAAATCAAAGTGCTAACTGGAGCAAAGTATTATGGGGCTTGCAGTTCAGATTGCAACATGGGAGGTTTCCTGTTTCAATTGCTGCTTCTGGGTTCCAGCTTCTTGGATGTGGTCTCTCTTCCTGCAGGCACAGAGGCAAAACGAGTGGGACTCAGGTAGCTGCTGGTTTTTGGCTTTCTATTTTATGCTGGGTTTTTCTTCTGCAAATAGGCTAAGAGAAGGTAATCATGCATTGCACTGTAGATTATTAATTAGATCATTAGCCAAGATAATGTGCTCATGATATCTCATGTTACATTAAACTCTCATCTCCTTATCTCAACTCTGAGTTTTGCATGTTACTCTTCCCCTCACTTGTGTTGGGAGAACAGGCAGGTTTGCCTTTGTACTAAATCACTACACTGTGGAGGATCAGTAACAAGATATTTATTTTCATTCAAAATATTTCACAAAGCTTTCTCAGAGTGAATCAATTTCCTGCAATTGCTGAAAAAAAAAAAAAACAACCAGGGGGTGGTCTGGGGTTTGGGAGGAGAAAAAGGGGGGAAAAAAAGCCTCAGAGAAAGCATTTGTTAAAAGCAGAATATTCAAAGTTTCCTAGTTCTTCAGTTACTAGTAAAGAGTATGTTGCACACTGGCATATGTAACTGTTCAGCCCAAGGAATTCCTGTGGTCCCTGTAGAGCTATCTTCTCAGGCAAAACCAAAAAGATGCTACTGAATAATGAGACTGCAAGAAATTATCAGCAAAAGTTCACCTGTAACTGGTTTACAGAATGAATGGGCAAACCAAAACCATGAAATGGGTAGTATGTGTCAGCCTTTTCACAATATCCATAGAATCCATACCACCCATAAGATGTGCCAACCTCAGGCTTCCTGTTCATTATGGCATGAGTGACCTGAAAACATGAGACCATCAAGCAAACATCATTACTGAGAAGAGGGCATTTTAGTGATACTAAAACATGAGACCACCAAGCAAACATCATTACTGAGAAGAGGGCATTTTAGTGATACTGGCATGAGTAGAATGTAGCTGCTGATCAGTTCCAATTAGCTAGAATAATCCTGTTAGCATTATCTCAACTGTTCATTTATAAATCTCTGCAAGCTAATTGTATTTGAAGTTCTTTCTAACACTAACTCCTTTTGTGTGGTGCTGAAAGCCTGCAAAACACTCATCAATTGAACAGCTGATATAACAAACAATCTTTTTTTTTCCTTAACCCTTTGCAACCTCGGTGTTATCATAGTACTGTATATCCACTACATCAAGTTAACACATCATTTTACTGTATTTTACAATAAGCACTATTCTCTTGCCATAGAGAACACTCAAACACTGAGTCTGGCTGATTGTTGTCAATGTATATCCCTCTAAGAAAAGCAAAGGGGAAAAAAAAAAACCCACCTTGCTGTGGCTGTCAAGCTTATAATTTAAATCACAACATGCATCCATCCATAAAATCTAAAGTATATTTGCTTTTTTACTTATTGCTATTTAATTTGTACCAGATGAATATTTTGGCAAGATATACTTTGCTGAACCACAAATAGTTGGCAGTGGTGTTTCAAATTACTTTCTTCAGCTTTGGATGAACTTTTTGATCAAATCAAAACGGACAATACAGGAAATGCAAAGAGGATTTCATTAAATAAATTTATTTGTTAAAATAATTTAACTCCAAATACAACTGCTGAGTTTGCATTGAGTTCTATGTACAATTCTTGTTTTATTTGAAACATCAAGGTTTAAACAACTGACATTGTTACAAAACAAACTGTTGCCCCCTTTTAAGTCGCCAGTTGTATTAGAGCTCAACAATTAACTGTGAAACACATTAATTCACCCCTAGGAAACTCCAAATCAACAGTGTTAAGCCTGATTCCAGAAACCACTTCAGTCTTTTCTTCAAACCCTGATCAAGAATTAACAGATGCACAACAATGCAGATAAAAGCCTCCTGCAGTTGTCAAACATTTACTTTTGTTGCGGAGTTTCACAATTAAAGCCTAACCAGTGCTTGGACAGGCACTGGTGAAAAAAAAAAGTATTAAAAAACTTAAAATAAAATAAAAACCAAACATGCACAAAACCCCCCAACCAAAATGGCTGACATCTTTAGGCAACATTCTACACAGGAAAGCAAGTACCAGCAGTTTTCCCTACAGAAAAGTCATGGCAACTGTAGCACTGGGGTTAGGGAGAGGCTGAAAACAGAATACGTCACTGGAAGTTTTTCAAAGCTCTGAAGGGGTGGGCTGAGGGATGGACACAACAGGAAAAGACAAAACAAAACAAATGAAACCCCAAAAAACCAAACAAAAGCCACTAAAAAAACCCCAAACCTACCACAAAAAAAAACCCCAACCCAAAACCCAACGAAACATGAAAAAAAAAACAAACCCACAACCCCCCTCCAAGCCTCAAAACTAAACAAAACCCGCACCAAACCAAAATCCAATGTAATTATGTTTAATACTCTTTTATCAGATTCTGGTTTGATTGCTTTGACTAGCTTGTGTGTGCATTTTTAAGGGAAAGAGGAAACAGTTTCTCTCACTATCATAGCTTAAAAGAATAAAAGTTGCAACGTTTAAAAAACAAAACCAAACCAGAACCAAATAAGGAATCTGGAGAAACGCCGTCTTTGTAGAAGAGCACAGAGCTCTACAAGACAGCCAAAGGAAAAGTGGGTCTTTGGAACAAATAATAATATTTTAAGGCATGTTATAAGAAACTTTCAAGGACTATAATTGGCAATCCTGTCAGGGTAGAAATGAAACAATGACCCAAGACCAACGACTCCCACGGGGTGGTCAGGCAGGCTGCCGCGTAGCTCACGCACCTCCCTTTCTGCTACCCCTTTATCATCTGAAACAAATCTCTGTCGAGTGCAACTGTCATTGATTCAAGCTCCACTATCTTCACATTAGTGGAAATACAAATAGTGCATAACTACTTCCTCAGAACCATACAAAGGAAAACATCACTTACACTTCCCCCCCGCCCCGCCACGCTGTGTGGTAGCTTACATATGGCCTACATTTTTGAATATAGAAAAGTGTAATGAAGAAATAAGATTTCTGCTAAAAAAAAAAAGGAATGTACTGTGCAATTTTTCCTGTATTGAAAGCCCATCTGTTTTATCCTACAAACTTCATCTTAGGCTGTTCATATTGTACTTCACGCCACTTTCTTGGCTGATGAACGATCTGTGCGGCAGGATTTCTAACATCTCTCTAAATAACATTGCATAACTTTCAAGTCAGTTTTTATTTGGGCTTTTTTTGTTGTTGTTGTTGTCTTGCCTTTAGGTTTTTGGTGCCTGTGCAGTGGATCTCACACTGACAAGCTGGTTTACAGACAGGTTGTACTACTTGGTAAATTACTTCCCCATCCAGATATTTTAAGCATTGAAATATCATTAATATGACATCTTGCATCTTGCTTAAGCGTGGTAGCTGGCACAGTGGGTGGACAGGGGGCAAGAGAACATTCATACCATCTAGATTAGGCATATAAATTGTGTGATTTGGAGGACCAGAATTAAAAGCCTAAGTTTGCAATATAGCCAAGGGAAAGAGGTAGGTGCCTCTAGGAGGGCGATTCAGAGCACCCAAAACGGGCATTCAGATGCCAGAAATAAATGGTGTGCCTATCTCCTTAAGAGAACAAAGTACAGTAACAGAAGCTGTGTAAGGTAGATGGGAAATGGGCTACATTTACGTTCCTGTAAGGCTTCATGTTTTGCGACATCCAATGCCCTTTGATACATTGGCTGTGGAAAGGTCTCGAAAGATTAAGGGCAGAGATGGCCAGTTCCCTTCCACTCATATATGATTTCCTTCAGTTATCATCCACTGAACTGTAATTTTACATGTTTTAAGGATAGTTACGTATGAAAATGTGCAAAGCATTTTCTATTCGAATTTCCTTTGTAGCAGATGAGAGAGTTTTTAAGAAGTTCTGCAGATGGAGGCAAAACTCTCGAACCTAACTCCAGTTAGGGCATTTCTAAGGGCCATATACATGCACACATACGCGCTGAACACACATACACACACACACACCCCCTGGCACCCCCGTTTTCACTCAGTTAAACACAAGGAACTACACTGTTACTGCACAAGATTGAAAAAACTCATGAAAGCATGGTGTTATTTAGACCACAGGCTCAGTGACTCTGTATTTTTATGGCAAAGTTTACCTATAAAAGATCCATCTCAAGACAATCTCTCCAGCACTTAAAATCTAAACATTGTGATTGAAAACTTGTCTATACTTTTGATTGTAAGACTTCGGAATAGGTATTTTTTGTGCCATTAGTCATGCAAATGATAAATACTTCACTGCCATGAAACTAGCAAGTCAGAGCTTGAGCATCCTTTCAAAACGAAACACTTGCTCCCACCATTTAACACTCCAATAATTGGGGCAACCTTCCAACAGTGTGTCAAGCAATGAAAGAGCCATTTCCACACTCACCTAAGGAATTCCAACCTTAACTATTTCACCTCTGAACCAAATGATTTCACGTGGTTATTCAATTTAAGTTTTCAACATTAAAGCTATCAAATAGCAAACTCGATTTTCAAAGGTTAGTTAGGGATCACACCAGAGAACGTAGCCCTTAAAGGCAAGAAAAAAAAGAACTGTTGTCTTTTAATAAACTTAAAAATGCAGGATGTTCACACTGTCCCACGAGGTTTCTGCAGAAGGGAACATATGGATGCAACATGGCTTAGTTTTCCTTACAAGATGGTACTAGTTAATCTATTAAAGTGTTCCTTGTTAGTAAGGCTCAGCAATTTTTTTTTTCAATCACAGTTGCTTCCTCCTGGTTCAGTAAAGTGATAAAGATGCTTCCTGCTTTGTAAACAGAGGGTTTGTTTGGCTTTTTGCAGACCAAAACCTGAAGAGATCCTCCATTTCTGAGCAGCAAAATGAAAGATTTAAAACATTCCAATGCCATACTCTTTCTCCACCCATCATTTGTTTTCAGATCTTGCTTCTCATTCCACACACTGATCCAATGTTTTCCATTTTGAGATGTGGGATAAAGTGTAGAAATAATAGCATTAATTTTGAAAAAAATCCAAACTATATAGGTCTCTGGTAGTCTCTTCCTCTAACACTCGCCGAAGTTCTGGTGAAATCAACATATTTGACTGAACAAATTTGGCCACAAGTGATAGCACACGTCCCAAAGCACGATAAGTAGACACTGAAAGACTTGGCTCTCCTTTTGTATTTATGCTAGCTGGGAATGATCCTCAGAGATACTCTCTCCACTGCTTTTGTTTCCCATGTCCAAAAAGTGTTCCAACTTCTTCAGAAATGGTTGCTGTTGGTGTCCGACACAACACACGTACACTTGACTGGAACAACCCTGTAGATTGGCTGGCTACGCCACGAAATTGCAGGTGTTCAAAGGGAAAAGAATGGGTGAGGTGTGGTCATTTAACCCAATTATATCCAGAGTCAGTGATTGACTTTCAATGCTCAGCTCTGAGTTAATGTTGCTACTTCACTACAGATGTATTTCAAGTGACCCACAAACCAGGAAGTGAAGTAGACAGTTTTACCACCTTACAAAATGAAGTCCAGGTTAGGTCGTTTTTAATGCTATTGTATATTACACGCAGAACAGCAAGGATCATCTTTGTCTGGCTGTGCTGCATAGTTCATTTGTCTAACAATTTCAGCAAAGAGCTCATCCACCATTGTTTTACTTTTAGCAGAGGTCTCCATGAAGGGGCAGCCCCATTCTTCAGCTAAGGCTCTGCCTTCACTTGATGATACTTCTCGCTCACTTTCCAGGTCCACTTTATTACCAACCAGAATTACTGGCACCTTCTCATACCTACAATTTAAAAACAAAACCAAAAGCAACAGTTATATTTTAAAAGCAGTAATATTCTAAATGTAAACAACTATTTACAGACAGTGCAGACCCAGCAGGAAAGACATTTGGATGATCTTAGAGTTTTATGTTGAAAAAACCCCAAGCTTTACGTATTTTGCATTACAGCAATTTGTTGCACATCTCTTTCTTCTCGGGGCTTTCTAGGGAATGCTTCCTCCCTTGAATTTTTTTTCTCACCAAGAAATCTGTCAGCAACACTTCCACACTACAGAAGTTAGGAAGGTAGTAATATTTTACGCTGGCAATCTCAGCTAGGGTGTAAGAAAAGGATGCGTGTCCAATCCTCCCTCCAACATTCAGCTCTCCTCTGAACAGGGATGTTGTATTTTCTGCTTGAGATAAGGATGCATCATTCTCCTTTTCAAGGGGACATTTATCTCTGGTTAAGATATATATGGAACTCTCAGATTAGCAATAAAAGGGAGGAAAGCAAAGAAATAGTAAATTTGTGGGAAATTTCAGGAAATATATCCTACTTCAACTAATGTATAGACACCAAAGTATTGTTACATAAAGTATGTATTAGCTAGTACTGAATATCTATGCCAATTAAACATCACTATGCCAATTAAACAAGATGGAAAGAAAAAGAATATAGTTCTAGACCATACTATCATAGTTCTGCTTCATAATCAACTTGGACAGCACAATAGATCATGTAAGCTATGAAGGAATGTATTACTTTGCACCTCTTTGTGAGAGGATCCTTGACAAATGCTGTTAACCATTAAAATGCCTTTTTTCCTTTTAAATCTTTCTCACACACATAAACCTTCAGACATGGAACTAAGGAAATGTTCTGTCAGGTTTAAAATTTATGTATTTGCCACGGCAGAGAAGAAAACATGGGGCTTATTTCCAAAATACTCTTATATGAGTTCTCATGGAAGTAACAAGGATTGAGAGAAAAACTGGTCATGGCTTTTAGCACTTACACTAAACAATGATCTAAGAGAAACAAGATGGTTCCCTTTGATTTAGACCTGAATTTCTACTTCAGAGTAGCTTAGTAGTACTACTTGGAGCCAAATAACTTGAGTAAGACTGAGCTGTGGACAGAAAACTGTCCCAAGTTGACACTTGCAGCAGTTGAAGATGTCACTGTTCTTAAGCCACCTATTACTCCTCCTTCATCCCTCTCACCTGCCCTCCTTGCCTCCAAGGCAGGGCAGCAAGAGCGAAGCTGGTGCATGTTCCTCAGGTGGTTGAGGGAAACATCCAGCAGCTTAGACTAACCTACCAAGCATGAATAAACTCATCTGTCAAGATCCTGCACTGGAGCAGAGAATCTACATGTTCCTGTTGCCTCTACTGCAGTGACAGTGGGATTCCAGTCAGAGAGGACACAAGGGCAGTAATTTCTCAAACCACCTCAGCAACTCTTACATTACTGTATCAGTATCAAAACCTGTGTCAGAAGATACATCTGAAACTCTCTATTTTGTTATGTCTCTTTGCTAACTAGGGGTATATAATTTAATCCAGTTTAGGGCTATGGTAAGAATTGTAAAGGATTCCCTCTGCTATTTTTTCTATCCTCTCTTACCATCTGAAGAGACACAATCCATTTCTTACTCTGTGCATACACAGCATTTAGCACAACGATACATTTGGAACTCCTGCAAAGCTAAGCTGCCATTAATTAAGCTCCAAAATACACACAAGCATCTTGAAATCTGTCCTCCTGCATTTAAACACATGCCAGCATAGTCTTTAATTACATAAGATGGATGGCACTCAACAGATAAAAGAAATACTGAATTGCTGTTGTATCTTTATCGTTCAGATGCATGGCTCCTATTGTCGTTATTGCACAGCACTAAAAACCCTTCAGTGACAGGGGAATCAGGTACACCTTCATTGTGATTCTTGCTATCTGAGGGCCCCAAACTTCCCCTTGCTGTTCCTTTAGGTATTCTCTATCTACTCAATTTTACCAGGAGGAAAACCAGACAAATTCAAAGCAGCAGTGAAGAAGTAGATGAGCCAGAATTAAAACAAGACTGTACCTCTCCTCATTCTGCAAGATCACTCCAATGAACTGAGAAGCATCAGAAAAAAGAAAACCCCACACTTGCTGCAGATTTATAGCCAGTTCAACTGAGATATCCAAGTGCTTAAAAAAGGAAAAGCTGAGCAACTAAATATCTGAGGATGTGTCTACTGTAAATGCTCAGCACCTGGGAAATGGAGCAGAGAAAATAGTGAAGTTCTGTACTGCAGAACGAGGAACTGATGAGCTGACAGGAGAGATACGAAAGGTCTAATTTACTTTATTTGCACAGAAACATCAAGGAAATATTACATGGAACAGATAGAAGAACTTTCCTGTATAGCTTTTTCCTGCTTTGCCTCTTGCATTTACCCTGTTCACTACTTATTTCATCACCTAAAATGAGATGGGAATTCTACAGTCAATGGCCTTATTCATTTTATAGTCTAGATTTACCAAATAACCACTTTACTCTCATTATGTCAAATGCCTCCTCACAGGACAGTAATAAAGGGAACTCTTGCAAAATACATCTTTGTATTACCTAAATTTTGAGTAGTCAACTCTGTGGAGAAAACACTTTTAATATATGCATATTCTGTGTGACATACATTCTGTATTTATGTAATTATATATAAATATATATAATCATGAGCCATGCAATTCGTCTTTCTATATATAAAAGTCACTATCCACTAGCCAGAGTAATGGAGGTTGGAATATGCCAAATAGGACAAACTGAGCAAAAAGATTGGCTTTGTTATGGTCTGGAACCACTGTTAATCCTGGTTCATTATTAGTCCTGATGGGCCCAGCTCTGTTCAGTAGCTTTACTGATGATCTGGATGAGGGGATTGAGTCCATCATCAGTAAGTTTGTAGAAGACACTAAGCTAGGAGCAGGTGTCAATCTGTTGGAAGGTAGGAGAGCCCTGCAGAGGGACCTTGACAGGCTGGATGGGTGGGCAGAGGCCAATGGGATGAGATTGAACAAGGCCAAGTGCAGGGTTCTACATTTTGGCCACAACAACTCCAAGCAGCACTATAGGTTTGGGAAAGTGGCTGAAGAGCAGCCAGGAAGAAAGGGACCTGGGGGTACTGGTAGGTAGTAGCTGAAGATGAGCCGGCAGTGTGCCCAGGTGGCCAAGAGAGCCAATGGCATCCTGGCCTGGATCAGGAACAGTGTGGCCAGTAGGATGAGGGAGGTTATTCTTCCCCTGTACTCAACACTGGTCAGGCCACACCTTGACTACTGTGTCCAGTTCTGGGCTCCTCAATTCAAGAGATGTTGAGATACTGGAACGTGTCCATAGAAGGGCAACGAAGCTGGTGGGAGGCCTGGAACACAAAGCCTATGAGGAGAGGCTGAGGGAGCTGGGGGTGTGCAGCCTGGAGGAGGCTCAGGGGTGACCTCATTGCTGTCTACAACTACCTGAAGGGAGGCTGTAGCCAGGGGGGGTTGGTCTCTCCTCCCAGACAACCAGCAACAGAACAATCGGACACAGTCTCAAGTTGTGCCAGGGGAAGTCTAGGCTGGATGTTAGGAGGAAGTTCTTGCCAGAGAGAGTGATTGGCATTGGAATGGGCTGCCCAGGGAGGTGGTGGAGTCGCCATCCCTGGAGGTGTTCAAGAGAAGACTGGATGAGGCACTTAGTGCCATGACCTAGTTGATGGGACAGGTCTGGGTGCTAGGTTGGACTGGATGATCTTGGAGGCGTCTTCCAACCCAGCTGATTCTATGCAAGCCGAGTGTAGGAGAGACAGACCAGACATCTGTGTATTGTATTTTTCAAGCATCAAGCTGCTGATGGATTGAGTGTGTGTTGGACAGTAACACATACAAACTAAAAAGCCTTTACATAAACTAGGTGGTTCCATGTAATGGTTCCAGTCACTGATTATCTTAATTCAGAGTCACTAAGGTTCCCCACACTGCACTTCCCAGCTTTCAAATTCCGGTAACTCACCACAGAAATTCCAGGTCTTGACTAAATCAAGTTCTACAAGCTCTGAAGTTCAAGATGGCTCTTCAACCATTACCTCCCTACACTGCCAGAATGTCCTGCCTTACTTAGTACCCTAGCTCAATGCTGTCCTTGCTACAGCTGCTAATCTTGCCAGAGAAGACTTCTGCCTGCTCCCAGAGGCTCCACTTGCATTTTGCAGAGCTTTGGACTGGCCAGTTACTGGCACACTCACTGCTGAGACAGTGTGCAGCAGCACAGGCTTACAATGTCTCAGATGAACAACATAACCTCTTCCTCACAGACTCTTCACCCTGTCAAATTTCACTGACTCAAGAGGAAGATAACTTCTTTACAATGGGAAATGGCCTTGCAACACCCAAGCAGCAATGCAGAATCCTTCCATACAACCATAAAAATATAATACATTAATTTACAGATTCCTCAAAAAGCTTCACAGAATTTTACCTACTCACCAAGTAGTGCAACAAAAGAGCCTAAAATATCACCACCCATCCTAGCTGCTGCTGCCATCACAGGATGTATGAAAGCTAAGCTCAGCCCATTACAGGAGCTGGGAAGAGATCTCGTCTTTCAGTGCAGTCTATCTCCCCCTGCCTGCCCCCTCTTGGTGCCAGAGTGGCACAGCTCTGCTTATTGCTCCTGCAGCAGAAAGATCCAGTTTTCTTAGTACCACTGAAAAGCTTGGAGCAGCACTGATCATTCCTAATGAAAAGCATGAGGACCACAAGAAAATGAGAACTGCTGCCAGCTTCCTCTGTATCAGTGCAGTGTGCATTCCAGGGCAAACACCATAGCAGAGCCTGTAAGAAATACACTAAAATGCAACACAGGAACATTTGACTTTTCAAGACCCCTTCAGGAACACATTTTTGCATGACCAATTACATGTGCTTGCAGAGCATGTTTAGAGAACATTGTAATTCACTCTATTTAAATAATCTATTTTAAGCTCCAACATGAGATACCAAGCACTGGCAATTCCTGAAAAGATAACACAACTGCCCTCATTTATGGCCCCATGAAAGACACTAGTGCAGAGTTAAATACCATCACATCTAAGATACTGCTACTGGCAAGATACAGCCACTGCTCCATAAAACCACAAATGGTATGCATTTCTCAGTGCTAGATAACTATTCAGTGCTAAATCTCACTCTGTTAGCCATCTTCAATGGCCACAGTAATCCCTCAGTTTTCCTGAGCACGGACACCATAGCCATATAAAATCAACAAATACTGACTTCAAATGTTTTATGGGGCCCATCTATGCACCACTGACCACAAAGCCATTCCACGGCGTGCAGCAATAAATAGCTTCTAAATTTTATCTCAGCACATACATATTAATCTAAGCAGCAATGTGGATGATGTGTATTTGGAGTAACACCTCAAAACATTTACAAAACTTCAGTGTGAATGGTATGTAAATGATCTTCAGAAATGGTTACCTCTCTTCCTACCTCAGATCTCAATTCAGTCAGTAGCTGATATCCTATCTGAATCTTTTTCACAAGGTGCTTCTCAGATTTCTGGTTAGAGCTGCCATTTCATGAAGTTGATGTGTGGTGAAAACACCATGAAACCAACGATGACAAAAAATAGCCACAACAAGGCAAATAAACAGATCCCCTTCCCTTAAGCTGTACTACAGATGGCTCAGTATCCCTAAACTGGGAGTGCAAGGGAAAAGTGAGCTGAACCAGCACAGCAGAAGACATCAGAAAGTTCAGACAGGTTCTTGCTTTCACATTTCAGAGTCTGGAAGTGTTTCATCTTGTGCTAGTTTGAGCCTAGCTAGAATGTTTCGGTGAGAAGAACTAGATTAGAGGCTGTGGAAAGAAAACAATGGTGATGTCTACTTCCCTCATAGGCTTGCTGAGAGGTATAAGAACAAGAAATAAAAACATAGAATCACAGAATGGTTTAGGTTGGAAGGGACCTCAAGGATCATCCAGCTCCAACCCCCTGCCACCTCCCACTAGAGCAGGGGGATAACCACTTGTGCTGCTGGAAAGCTTGGAGCTGCATCTCTTTTCTAACCTCACCCTCTATTTCTTTAATTAATCCACTTTGCTTCCCAACCCCCAGCCAAACCTCCATTCTTCCTTGGGACTGGGGTAAGGTTTAGAGGAGTAGGGGGAAGGTGAAGGGGTGTTTGGAAGGAAGCCCCTCCTGAGGACTCAGGTTTCTGGGAGGGGAGCTGTGTTTCTGTATTACCTTTTATCTTGTACATTTCTGTATATAACAGTATATACTGTAAATATCTGCTTGCATATTGAGCCAAGCTGTAAATAATAAGCTTCATTCAATTTCCAGAGCTGGCTGAGTCTAGTCTGGGTGATTTCCAAAGTGTGGGGGGCCTGGGAACACCCAAACCATCACACATCTTCTCTAGAATTTTTGTATGAGCTTCAAATCAGAGCCAAGTATGTACAGCTGAAGTTCAGAAACTTCCTATGCAATAAAAACAACTTATAAGGCAAAAAGAGTGTATTCTTAAACTACTTCTTATAACTAGCTTAAGTTCAGTTGAAGTTTATGGAAAGATGTATGATTTCTGGCTGTACATGTTAAATACTGGGACCACTGAAATGTAAAGGTATCTATCCATGAAAACTATTCCTAATCATCAAAAGGTGTTTCCAGTACTCAACCAACTTTATCACCTTCTTCTACATACAGGGTGGGTTTTTCTTCAGAATATATTCACAGATTCACAGATTGCATTGAGTTGGAAGGGACCCTCAAAGGTAATCTTGTCCAACCCCCCTGTGGTGGGCAGGGACATCTCCAACTAGATCAGGCTGCCAAGGGCTGCATTGAGTCTGAATTGCTATCAAAAGTGGTAGTTTCAAACAGCAACATAATTGAAGGGGTAAAGGTATCAGGGACAACGATGCAGATAATTTCAAAAAGTCAGTAAAAATAATCATTCTTCGTTTTAGACTTATAAAGAGATCTGTGTGGCAAGAATCTTGCTGGAATACATAGTAAAAGAATTCTGGGCGATATGAAATAAAATAGAATGAAGTACAGTGAAATCCATTAGTCTGATTACAGGATTTACAAACAAATATTACTAAACATTTTGTAAAGTAACTTGCAAACTTTGATTGCCTGAAGTAAAATCTGTCATTACTTGAACCAGAAGTTTCTTCATCTAGGGAAAGCACATATTCCAAGTGTACCTATCAAGACATTTCCTTATCCCTTTCACACAGTTCAATGCAGAATCCTCAATCGTTAAAAGTCCCATCAGCTTCAGGGGATAAGAAAAGACACACAAGTATCACCAAGGTTGGAAGAGACCTCACAGATCATCAAGTCCAACCCTTTACCACAGAGCTCAAGGCTAGACCATGGCACCAAGTGCCACGTCCAATCCTGCCTTGAACAGCCCCAGGGACGGCGACTCCACCACCTCCCTGGGCAGCCCATTCCAGTGTCCAATGACTCTCTCAGCGAAGAATTTTCTCCTCACCTCAAGCCTAAACTTCCCCCGGCGCAGCCTGAGGCTGTGTCCTCTCGTTCTGGCACTGGCCACCTGAGAGAAGAGAGCAACCTCCTCCTAGCCACAACCACCCCTCAGGTAGTTGTAGACAGCAATAAGGTCTCCCCTGAGCCTCCTCTTCTCCAGGCTAAACAATCCCAGCTCCCTCAGCCTCTCCTCGTAGGGCTGTGCTTGAAGCCTCTCCCCAGCCTCGTTGCCCTTCTCTGGACACGCTCAAGCATCTCGATGTCCCTTCTAAACTGGGGGGCCCAGAACTGAACACAGTACTCAAGGTGTGGTCTAACCAGTGCAGAGTACAGGGGCAGAATGACCTCCCTGCTCCTGCTGACCACACCATTCCTGATGCAGGCCAGGTATTCCCTAATTTAAATTCTGAGCCTCTCAAATATCTGAATGAGAGGAAGAAAGACTTGTTAAGGGGAAAACAAACCATCAACTCTTTGTTGCTGCCAATTCTTCAACCAAAGCATCGGAAACGAACAAAAAAGGTACTTCTAAAGCAATTGCTGCCTTTTCCTGAGAAATTCATCTAGAGAAGGCATTTCACTTTCTGCAAGAGCTTCTTCACTTTCTGCAGAGCTGTTATCTATTCCATGGAGTCCTGCAAATATCCAGCAATGAAGATGTGACTATGCTTGTATAGAAGGTATCAGGAGAGAGATATGTAAATCTAAAAATAAGGTTTCTGTAAAGTTGGAGCACTCTGCTCTCTAATGAAAATGATAGCTTCTCAGGTGAATCCACACAGGACACCTATAAACCTCCCATCATTCTGAAGCAAACAAGTTATTCCAGCTTAACAATTAATTGCATTTAATATTCAATATTTTAGAATAGAATAGAATCAATCAGGTTGGAAGAGACCTCCAAGATCATCCAGTTCAACCTAGCACCCAGCCCTAGCCAGTCAACCAGACCATGGCACTAAGTGCCTCAGCCAGGCTTTTCCTGAACACCCCCAGGGACGATGACTCCACTAACTGCCTGGGCAGCCCATTCCAATGCCAATCACTCTCTCTGGCAAGAACTTCCTCTTAACATCCAGCCTATACTTCCCCTGGCACAACTTGAGACTGTGTCCCCTTGTTCTGTTGCTGGTTGTCTGGGAGAAGAGATCAACCCCCACCTGGCTACAACCTCCCTTCAGGTAGTTGTAGACAGCAATGAGGTCTGACCTGAGCCTCCTCTTCTCCAGGCTAAACACCCCCAGCTCCCTCAGCCTCTCCTCATAGGGTTTGTGTTCCAGGCCCCTCACCAGCTTTGTTGCCCTTCCCTTTTAAGCCATATTGTGTAAGGATTTAATTACTTAACCATAAGTCAACTAAAAAATAGTCTTTAAATAGTTTTTTATAAAGAAGTAGGTGTTAAAGAGCTTACTGGAAGTCCCACTGCAATTAGGTGGCTGAGTCATGAATTAGTTTGCTATAAAGAACAGCACATGGCCTAATTGCAGGACTGGGGATCTAATATTTTATTCTAAGCTTTGACATGAACTCCTTATACAGCCTTTGGGAAAGAAACTCTTCAGATGGATAGACTAAGGTATAAAAAGTCAGGCTAACTGAACTTACTCATAGGGCAGCAAATTAAATATTAATTGTGAAACAACATGAAGACTAATTTTAGAATAATAAATAACCACCACATCATATCTCTTTGAAGAAGGTTTCAGGAACTGTGTTCTTACATGTGAAACTTTCTGAAATAATCCCCTTAAATAAAATGCTTGAAAACCAGTTCAGTTCTGTGGTTGTTATAGTAACTTCACTGCTGTGTCCAGTTCAAGAGAGAGTGGTCTGCTGGAGAGAGCTACAAGGATGATGAAGGGACTTGAACATCTCTGCTATGAAAAGAGACTGGGGGTGTTCAGTCTGGAGAAGAGAAGGAGGAGAGGGGATCTATAAATATCTGATGAGTAGGTGTCAAGTGGCTGGGGCCAATCTCTTTTGGGTGGTCAGCAGCAGTAAGACAAGGAGCAATGGATACAAACTGGAACAGAGGAGGTTTCAGCTTTAGCTTTACAGTGAGGGTGACAGAGCAGTGGAACAGGCTGCCCAGAGAGGTTGTGCAGCCTCCTTCTTCGTAGAGTTTCCAAACCCACCTGGGTGCATTCCTGTGCAGACCATCCTGGGTGATCCTGCTTTGGCAGAGGGGTTGGACTGGATGATCTCTGGAGGTCCCTTCCAGCCTCTAATGTTCTGTGATTCTGTGATTTACAATCTGCAATTTGGTTTCAAGGTTTGGGCAAAGTCTCAACCAATTTCAGTTTTGCTGAAATCGTTCGGGAGGCTCACCCTCGGTACTGTGCTGCTAAGAAATTAAATAGTCCTCTTTCAAGCAAAAGCCCAACAGGAACAAAAAAAGCCAAAAAAAACCCCAAAACCCAACCCCAAACAATGTAAGGAAGCACTATACACAAGCACACAAATATTAACTTCCCAACTGCTACTATAAACAGTTTTCAGCCAAAGCACTTGAACACATTATTTCCAGGATGCTTATATCTTGGGCAATTCAAGGAACAAGAACTGTGTATGGTACTAACCTGTGTATATACTCAAAGGTCATATAACAAACCTAAATTCCTTTGCAGTAACAGAGCCAACAGAATGATGCATATAATTTCTGCATGAAAGACACTGAAGAACTTTCCAAGTCATTGCCAATCACTTCATTGAGAAGTCATTATCTATAGAGGATTGTCCACATCTAAGATCTCATGAGGCAGTAAGAATAATGACAAACTCCTCCCGTGTGTTCAGCCTGCTTTGGTGAGTCACTGTAGATACAGCCTGTCTTCAGCTCTGTCACCCAATTCAGTGGTACAATAGCAAAGATATCTGAATATTCAATGGCTTGCCAACACTTCCTATGGGGTAAGAGTCTGTTATTGACTAAAGGGAATCCTACATAAAAAACCAACTGATCATCAAGATGTTTGTGAGGTTTTTTTTTTCTCTGAAAGTTTGTAAAACTCTGTGAATCTTTACACTATGTTTAGTGATGTTATCAGTTCTCCTCACAATAAGGCCCTGGTGGCATAGCAAGTGACAAATAAACAGCACTTTGAGTGCTGGGGATGACAACAGAAAGCCTACAATGTGAGTAACAGCAGTTCTCATCTACTAGCATTTAAGATACTTGAAAGGCTTCACAAACAAGAGGTTAGCTTCTCACACGAAGCAAGACACCACTCCCCAGTATCCATCATTAAAACTTTTATCTACCACTAAAGTCTATTATCAAGACTCCAAGTTATACATAACATCTACCTGCTTAGCAGCAGGTTTGCTGTGAGCATATCCAAACAATATTTGAGTTACCTCTCCATGCCAATTGAAAGTCTCATACAATCAACATCATCTTGTTGGAATCCACAGGTGCTTGTCACATTTAGCAACCTAAAAACACTGAAATTTCCAAAGAAACTTTTCCTATTCCTTGGTGTAATTTAAAAAGCAATATCCACAAGTTTCAGTGCTACATAAAATGCAAGGCAAGTGTTTCATTCAACTTCTCCCATCATAACTAATTCTCCTTCTGCTAAAAGCAACAGGAAAATCAGAATGTCCTACAAAATGGAGAGTCTTAAAAGTACATTAATTTCACTTAGTTCCTAACTCTGTACTTAATTTGCATCAAAAGCAGCTTAGTTGTCAAGAAAACTATCATCAGATTACGAGGCAGAGGATGGTTGCTTACATACAAAGATCTTGTTCAAAATTTCCAGTCTCTGAACACCAATTTTGTTTTAAAACTGTGGCTACTGACTGCAGGAGTGGGTCAGCATACTGAAATTTATTTCAGTAATAATACAGTATGTTCAGTATATAATTCAGTATAATACATAATTCAATATAAGAATTCAGTATAATACAAGGCCTTGTACTTAACTATTTAAACTTTGTGTCCATAATTGAAAAGTATTCTTAATGACTGTACTGGTTTTCTGACCTGCAGTATTTTTTCAGCCATATGCCATACTAATAATATATTAAAGTTTATTCCAATAAAAATAGTATGTCTGGATAAGTCTGCAGTACCTACCAACTGGAGCCATGGAACACATGGAAGATACTAAAATTAATATTTTAAAGTCTTGAAAAGGATAATTCTTTAAAATAATTGCTTTTTCAGATGTAGAATCATAGAATCAGCCAGGTTGGAAGAGACCTCCAAGATCATCCAGTCCAACCTAGCACCCAGCCCTATCCAGTCAACTAGACCATGGCACTAAGTGCCTCACCCAGGCTTTTCTTGAACACCTCCAGGGATGGTGACTCCACCACCTCCCTGGGCAGCCCATTCCAATGCCAATCACTCTCTCTGAGAAGAACTTCCTCCTAACACCCAGCCTACACTTCCCCCGGCACAACTTGAGACTCTGTCCCCTTGTTCTACTGCTGTTTGCCTGGCAGAAGAGAGCAACCCCCACCTGGCTACAACCTCCCTTCAGGTAGTTGTAGACAGCAAGGAGGTCACCCCTGACCCTCCTCTTCTCCAGGCTAAACAACCCCAGCTCCCTCAGCCTCTGCTCACAAGCACTTATAAGACTTCATCCCCTGATACACTGCAGAAAACATTAAACATCAAGCAAGAAGAGAGCTGACAGCTATTTAAGAGGTGCAGGCTCAGTTCCATACCCTGGTACAGTCTTCCCATGCAACTTCTAGCAAGGTGCTTGAACCCTGTTTTCCATGTGAAGAAAATGACAGATGTCAGCTTTAATGTTTACAGCAGGTAAACACTTCTGAGATCTTCCATACTCAGTGATGGAGACAATCTGAACATCTCGAAGGATGCAATTTTGCTTTCTCCTCAACGGAAGGATACCCTGCACCCCAGCTATTCTCATCAGTAAGCTATGTAACACCACAAACCTTAGGTTTCCTTTGCAAGTACTGAGAAAAGATATGTTAGGGCAGATTCTGTGCCAAGATCAAACTTCCCAGTAGGAAGAATAAAGCTATTGGATTAGGTGTGTGTCAGACCAGAAGCAAGAATACTAGCCTGGGGGACAAAGCTGAGGTTGTTACCTCACTTTGACACTGTGCTAGTTTGAGCCTAGCTAGCATGTTTTGGTGAGAAGAACTAGATGATAGGCTGTAAAATGAAAACAATGGTGAGGTCTACTTCCCTCACAGTCTTGCTGGGATGTGTAAAGAAGAAAGGCAAAACAAAGATTAGGTCACTTGCTGCTTCTCTTCGCTGGGGAGCTTTGCCTGCTGGGGAGAAGCTGAGGCTGCTGGCTGGACTCCATCTTGCTTTCTAACCTCACCCTCCCTTTGCTTGGCTGCTTCACCTTGCTTTTTAACCCTCTTGGCCAAACCTCCATTCTTCCTTAGGACTGGGGTAAGGTTGAGAGGGGTAGGGGAAGGTGAGGGGTGGTTGAGAACCCCTCCTGGGGACTCAGGTTTCTGGGAGGGGAATTGTGTTTGTATTACCTTTTACCTTGTCTATTTCTGTCTATAACTGTATATACTGTAAATATCTGCTTGTAAATTGTGCCAGCTGTAAATATAAGCTTCATTCAAATTTCCAGAGCCAACTGAGTCTAGTCTGGGTGATTTCTAAAAGTGTGGGGGGGCAGGGGACACCCAAACCATCACATTACCAGTGGCTTGAGCAGGAACTGAAAGGGTTTACAGTAACTTACAACATATGCTGACACTGAGGGTTTTTCCTCTCCCCTAATTCTCTGTACAAAACTTCTACAGAATCACAAAGCCTTCTTATTTGGGCAGTGTGGGATTGACCAGGTACTTCTGCAAAGGCAATGGAAAATGCAGATAGCTATTTAAAGCAATATAAGCACATCAAATAGCAGATTTATGGATTCTAAGTTGCTCATACTTTAATTAATTGTTGTATTTATTACCCTTTATCTAACAATGCATGCTTTGTCACAGAAAACGTCCCTGAGAAGTTTATCCCTTGACATGCAAACTTTTAGCTGAACTACTGCAATAATTTTAAATATACTGTAACCTTACTGCACAAGGAAGCATTGACAAAGCTGGGAGGAAAAGGAAAGCAACTGCATTTGTACCAATCTGGATACAAAGTTTGTGCCTGTAGTTGGGCTAAAGAAAAATCTGAGACAAAAATATCATCAATACTTTGTCTGGAGAAACTTCAGCATCATCCAGACCTTCTATAAAGCACAAAGTCTGGCAAGCAATTTATGAGGACAACGTGAGGTCTACTTTCTTACAGATTCAGTCAGTGTTGGTATCCAAAGTTCTAGTTTTCCCTTCTGCTTACAACTCTTCTCCTTACCACTGTACAATCCATAATTGTAGTAACTGATAAAAATCCTACTGCAACACTTAAACTATTCTAATAGGATTTTCCCTAGCTAATTGAAAATAGACTTTTACAGTCTTCAAGAACAGGCCTAACAATTAATTCAAAACCTTCTTAAGTAGCATCGTCTGCTTCTGCAGGATTAGAGCTCAGAAATTACTGTGTTGTGTCATCCAGTCAGAACCACACAGAACACCACGTCAAATTAAGCATCTTCTTACTCCAAGAAGTTGGTGCTGCTGACTTTCCAAATATTAATAGAATAGAATCAACCAGGTTGGAAGAGACCTCCAAGAGCATCCAGTCCAACCTAGCACCCAGCCCTATCCAGTCAACTAGACCATGGCACTAAGTGCTTCAGCCAGGCTTTTCTTGAACACCTCCAGGGACGGTGACTCCACCACCTCCCTGGGCAGCCCATTCCAATGCCAATCACTCTCTCTGTCAAGAACTTCCTCCTAACATCCAGCCTATACCTCAACCCAGATCTAGCCTTCAAAAACATATGCAACCCTGGATCACAAAATTCACCTCTGACAAAGTGATTGCCACCATCTGCTCTGTAGAACTGAGCATTACTTAATGGATGCAAACTACATTTCCATAGTGGCTTCTATTTATGTCTAAAATTATTTGACCTTTTCCAGCGAACCTTGCTTCAGGTCACTAAAACTTAAGTAAAATAAAAAGAATGGATTAAGAGGCCAACAACCTGACATAAATTTCTACTCTCCCATCAATCCCTATGTAGAAGCTAAGTCAGATAGCAGAGTTTATATGATATTGCACAGTCTGAAGAGAATTGGTGTCTATAGTATATAACAGACACTTCTTTGTTGCCCTAGTAACCGAAGAAGAATACAGCCTAATGTCCTTCAAGCTAATAAAAATACCCTACAACACACGTAAGAAAACCCTGCAAAGAAGTGCTCTGTTGAGACAGATTTTCGTCACAATAATATGATCAGGCCACAACTTGGGGTATTTTTCAGAAGAGAGATTGTTTTACAGAGACTCTAAGCAAGTGGCCACACCAGTATAAGTGAAAGAATTTATGAGAGAGCAGTACAAGTTCCATCATTTTCTCTTTTACCTCAGAAGTAGTATTATGACCTTATATCTTTCTGACTACAGCCAAGCCTTCTTTTAATAACATTTGTCGTCAACAAAGAACAAACAGACATGAATCTAAAGGCCTTGACTAGTTTCATTAGCAGATGCTCTGAAAGTCTCTCCACTCTAACTTTACAGGCTGGGGACAGAGTGGCTGGAGAGTAGCCAGGAGGAAAGGGACCTGGGGGTACTGGTGGATAGTAGGCTGAAGATGAGCCAGCAGTGTGCCCAGGTGGCCAAGAGGGCCAATGGCATCCTGGCCTGGATCAGGAACAGTGTGGACAGTAGGACAAGGGAGGTTATTCTGACCCTGTACTCAACACTGGTCAGGCCACATCTTGAGTACTGTGTCCAGTTCTGGGCTCCTCAACTCAAGAGAGATGTTGAGGTGCTGGAATGTGTCCAGAGAAGGGCAACAAAGCTGGTGAGGGGCCTGGAACACAAACCCTATGAGGAGAGGCTGAGGGAGCTGGGGTTGTTTAGCCTGGAGAAGAGGAGGCTCAGGGCAGACCTCATTGCTGTCTACAACTACCTGAAAGGAGGTTGTAGCCAGGTGGGGGTTGATCTCTTCTCCCAGACAACCAGCAACAGGACAAGGGGACACAGTCTCAAGTTGTGCCAGGGGAAGTATAGGCTGGATGTTAGGAGGAAGTTCTTGCCAGAGAGAGTGATTGGCATTGGAATGGGCTGCCCAGGGAGGTGGTGGAGTCACCATCCCTGGAGGTGTTCAAGAAAAGCCTGGATGAGGCACTTAGTGCCATGGTCTAGTTGACTGGATAGGGCTGGGTGCTAGGTTGGACTGGATGATCTTGGAGGTCTCTTCCAACCTGATTGATTCTATTCTATTCTGGTGAGTTTCTAGCAGAACATTTGACTTAAGAAAAGCTTTCTGTCATGACTTCACAAAGCTGTTAGTTCTTGTCCCTTATCCTACACAATAACTTCTCTAATTACCAATAAGCTTGGTTTAAATAGTTGGAATGTCTGAACAAACAGGTTTTCCTCTCCAGTTTCCAGAAGTGACTTCCATTAACAACTCAACTTTGTAACACTATAAATCAGATTCAAAAAACCAGCACATCAGCTAATTAAATGAAACTGTTTTCATGTCAAAACATGAATATATATAAAAATGAGAGCTTCCAAAGTCATAGTGGAGGGGGCTGCTTGTTCATTTGAACCTTTTTAAAAGTAAGTTTTGGCTTAGCTTTAAGTATAGAATACTGCTTCCCAGCATACTGCCTCTCTATGAGGTGAATATACAGTGTGATTTACTGATAACCTCTTTATTTTGAGCACAAACTTCAGAAATAATTTTCTTAGGAGCTTTTTCCATTTTTCCCTACAATAAGGCAGGTACTAACGAAAGAAAAAAAACCAACTTGAGGCACTTAGTGCCATGGTCTAGTTGATTGGACAGGGCTGGGTGCTAGGTTGGACTGGCTGATATTGGAGGTCTCTTCTAACCTGGTTGAGTCTATGATTCTATGAACTTCATTCTAAACCAGTGTGGAAGACCTGAAACTAAAGTTTACCCTTCCAGTATTCAGTACTATCCTATTAAGAATTTGTTCATGAATTTACATCAAACATTGGCTACCTAGTACACAAAACAGCAAAATATAAACAGTTTTATTCTTTCTTACATGTGTGTACAGATATCTCAGATCCAATATTTGAGTAACTATTACAATGAAGACAGCTAAAAGGAGGAGCTCAGACATACTGCTCAGATGTTGAGCCACTTACATTTTAACTATTGTATAAATGTTAATTTCTTTGGGTCTAGTCAAGGTAAAAAAAACACCTACCTTTTCCTAGAACAGTTTTACTAACCTGACAGACATTTTATTGTCTATCAAGACACTTTGTGGCACTCAATCACTTTGAAGACCACTTAATCTTGTACACATTAACCCTGTTAGCTCTTGGGCCATATCTTGCAACAACAAGGTTAACTTCCAGGATTCTGTCACCACACCATCCCATTTCAGGGGCTTTGGGCACCTGGCTGCTTTGGTTGGTGCTAAAGCTATGTCAGCAGTAGAGAGGGTACACCAGGGTCAGAGCTTAAGGCTCCCAGTTGTCAGCATCCCTAGGGTACTGCAGTACCTCCATACTGGCATTTTGCTGGTGGCTGTATATTGGCTGATGATCTGTGTCACCCAAAATGATGGTTACTCAGTTGAAGGCATGTAAAGGATGAGCTTTGCTAGCTGGCAGAAAAAACAATGTGTGCATGCACATTAGAGAGGGAGGGGAAAAGAAAAGAAAATTAAAAGTTTCACAACACAAGAGGGGGGGAAAAAACCAAACCAGGCCAAACTAAATAATGTAATGTATTGCATACTCCTGCATAGACACTGATTTTAATAAACTAGATAGCCACATGAGGCTTTACATTTGTTTAACCAAACTTGTTCAGAGTAACTTAGTGACCAAGTTTTTATATGTGGATAAAGCCTGCTTTAAACAAGGCCTGCAGAACCTAAAGAAATCCACATACTGTTTCTTGTCCTGGCTCCTGACCTCACAGGCTGGAAGATTGAATCACAGAATCAACCAGGTTGGTTGACGTCCAGGATCATCCAGTCCAACCTAGCACCCAGCCCTATCCAGTCAACCAGACCATGGCACGAAGTGCCTCATCCAGGCTTTGCTTGAACACCTCCAGGGACAGTGACTCCACCACCTCCCTGGGCAGCCCATTCCAATGGCAAATCACCTTCTCTGGGAAGAACTTCCTCCTAACTCTCTGCACAGATACACAGATATTTGTGTATATATATGCATTTTACCTGTCTCTGGGTAAACAAAGTGGCAGCATTTAGGTAGTAACAGTTTGTGACAGTTGCTAAACTATAGCATACTTTGTTTTATTCTGAGAAAAAACAAGAATACCACCCCAATATTTACATGTCTGTCACATTCTAGGCACAGAAAGGATGACAGCTTGTACTTTTAACTCTCAAAGGCAACAGTATGGATGTCAAGAAAATAGATTTCTTTGACAAAAGAGCCTTTATTTAAAGGTACCACACACCCTAGTGCCCATTACACCTTCTTAATTGAATCACTAATTGGTAACCAGAATTTCCTGAAAATAGTCGACTAATTGTTTTCTCCACATTAAGTTGTCCTACCCAGAAAGGCCACTTCAATTAATACAAAGGTGTGTGCAGGGGTGTGAAGCCCAGACTGTTCCCAGTACTTTTAATCTAACCACATTTGTTGCTGACAGACAGAAAGTCTTTCAAAGGAAGGCGTTTTGATCATCTCTGGGAGAAGAATGTAGACTTCAATTAGAAGCCAAATTATCCCAGCTAGTAAGGCAATGCAATTGCTTAACATTAGAGTAGTAAGGGACTTTCAAGGTGTGCCTTCTCATCTTTCATCTAAGACTGACCTTTCCATTGCCCCTCTCTGGCAGATCAAGCTACCATGATGGCAGTCACTACTTCTGAATAAAACCCATCTGGAGGAGAATTCAACACATGCTAAGTCCAGTGATTTCACACTTTCAGGTGATTTTTTTTTTCTTCCTTGAATATGTTCATCTCAGTTTAAAAAAGGATGGGTTTGGATATTTTAGCCAAGTACAGTTTACAAAGGTCAGAACAAGATACAGGAAAAAAAGCAGTATCCTGCAATAAAAGGCTAATCATATTCATATATTGGTTTGGATTAGAAGGGATCTTGAAGGCCATTTAGCTCACTCCCCCCTTGCCATGGGCAGGGACACCCTCCACTAGTCCAGGTTGCTCAAGGCCTCATCCAACCTGACCTTGAACATCTGCAGGCAGGATGCATCCACAACCTCTGTGGACAACCTGTACCAGTGTCTCACCAGCCTCACTGTAAAGGGTTTCTTTCTAATATCCAGCCTAAAACTACCCTCCTCAAGCTTTAATCCATTCCCTGTTGTCCTATTGCTACAAGCCCTTGGGGAAAAAAAAAAAGAGAATCCCTTCCTCTCTTTCTTGTAGGCTGCCTTCAGATACTGGAAGGTCAATATCAGTTCTGCATGGAGCCTTCTCCTCTCTAGGCTGAACAGCCACAACTCTCTCATCCTTCAGGGAAGCTGCTCCAGCCTTGGGATCATTTTCATGGCCCTCCTCTGAACCAGCTCCAGCAGTTCGATGCCCTTAAGCTGAGGGCACCAGAACTGGACACAGTACTGCAGGTGGGGTCTCACATGAGCAGTGGGGCAGAATCACCTTCCTCTTCCTCCTGCTCACATGTCATTTGAGGCAGCCCAGGGTGACTAAGTTCTTGAGAATCCATGGAAAGAATCCCAAGTAACCCTTTTCTTCTCCAAAATCCTCTTGTATTTCCTACATTGAGGTTACAAGTTAGCAATTCTTCTCAGAGGTGAAAGAAAACTTTGTAACCACCGATTTTTCCTTCAGCCTGTCCATATCAAGCCTAAGGATGTATCAATAAACCCTGCAATGGTAGGTAAATCCTTATCTTAAGTTCCAGAGCAACCTGTACCTTTTAAGTTGAAGTACCCTGACCTAGTTTTCCATACATTTTATTTTCCTTTTCAGACCACAGTTATATTGTAAACTGTTAGGTAAGAACTGAACTGTGGATTTGTTCAATCAAGCAACAATGAAAGCAGCAAGAGGAACAAAACAGGACAAACCACTTCTCCATCATCAGATCAGACAACCACGATGCTTATCTTCAAGTGCTTGTGATACAACTTCCAGCCAGATAATGGTATTATGAATGTCTGCTATCGTTCAGTAGCATGGCTGAGGGTTCATACTGTCTGCAAGTGTCAGTCACTTCCTTCCCTCCAGAAAGGACCCTGCTTTCAGTTAAACATTTACATTATGTCTCCTGTCTATAAACCATTATAGTCACACAGCAGTTGAACTCTTGGCAATTACAAATGTAAACAAGAGTGTAAATCAAAAAGATTAAAAGAACAGCAGCTCTGGTCCATCAGGAGGCTGTCCAAGGACTGTATTTGTTCACTATGGGTTCTGAAAACTACCTTCATACAGATGCAGGGTAAGTCCAGCAATTTTCTAAGTACGAGCTCAGCAGAGAATCTGAGGCACAGGGCCTGGTGGCAACAGGACCATCTTCACAGTAGTGCCAGGCCTTTAAGTAAAAACTGGTACTCAGAGCAGTAACAGGAACAGCATTCCTTGCCATCAGTTGCTGACAGACTTCTTTGATGGGTAGCATGCATCCGACTTTAGCTGCTGTAAAATCTGGTTATACAGACAGCGCTAGAAGCAAAAGGGTTACTAAAAACTTCTTGATGGTGAACAGGTTCATCACAAATTTGCAGCAGCTACATAACTAGATGGTGATAATTTTGTAAGTAGCAGCAGTTTGCTATCTGTGGTTGTGTAACAATGGTGTAACAAAAATGCCAGACCAGAGACAAGAGCACTAGATACCCATTCACACAGTCCAGGCAAAATTGTAATCTGATTTGTAATACTATCTTTAAAGGCAGCAGAAAATTCTTCAAGCCTATCCTATCAAAATGTAGCCATTCATTCACCACATCAAAAGAACAGCTTAGCTTCTCCACAATTTGAATCCAATTTGGGAATATTTGAACTGAGTGACATTCCAGAATGTGTCATCATACCTGAACTTGATGAGCATCAAGGAGCAGAAAGCTATAGATTCTGTCACATGGCCAACCTATAGCTACTAGAGAAGGAGATGATACGAAGATAGCCTGCTAAGCATCTGTAGCTTCTAACCTTAAGTGAGGCTGCAGACATTCAAACTAGGAGAAATAAAAGACTAAAATCAGTCAAGTTTTGTCATGTTTGATATTTAACATCAAAACTGTACAGACTCTCAACAGGCCATCTTGATATCATCTGCTTCTCCAGTTTTTTCCTAGGAAAAGAGCCAATCATTCCTCAAAAAACTATCTGTATGAGGATAGCCTCCCAAGCAGATCTCACTCCAAACAGAATACTATAATCAGCAATAGAATACAACCTGTGTGTAGAACTCTTTTCTAGATAAGACACCTGAAGCGTAACTGTCAAGTCCATGCTGTGGATATCATACAATCATAGAATGGTTTAGGTTGGAAGGGACCTCAAGGATCATCCAGCTCCAACTCCCCGCCATAGGCAGGGACATCTCCCACTAGAGCAGGCTGCTCAAGGCCTCATCCATCCTGGCCTTAAACATCTCCAGGGAGGAAGCACCCACAACCTCCCTGGGCAACCCTTTCCAGTGTCTCACCACCATCAAGTCATCATCGAGTCTCATCATTTTGTTCTAACAACATTCATACAAAGGCATTCAGAAATTCACAGTTCAAAACATAAGGAATTAAATTGATGTGAAAAAGCAAGAGGTAAAGATAAGAAAACATTCCATTGGCAAAAATGTCTGTGTCTGAATATAAAATTGAGGTAAGTCAAGATACTAAGAAACCAGAAGAATTTAGGGTCCAACATCCAAGAGACTGCTTTGCAAAAGTTCTGCCTACCTACTTAATTTTATGACAGGCCACATGCATTAGAAGTTTTTGTCCAGACAAGGTAGCCATTTGAAGACCTAGAGTTGTACAAGCCCAGCTGAGCCATATATTGGAATGACAACAGAGTCACCCCCCCTAGGCTCTCTTGGGATTTACAGATGAGACATGCATGCAGCCAAGTCCCTCAAGAGGCTTAATTCACTAAACATCCCCCTGTGAATGTAGTAAACCAAAGCCACGACGGATACCACTTCCACAGAAAGCCACAGCAATAAAAGCAAATAGTGGCAACATTATTTCTTGTAATTAGCATCGCAGTACAGCAACTGGAGCACTGATCAGGAAGGTGATCACCATACAGCATCATACAGCTTCCTTAGTCATTACAAGTGTCACATTTGCCTTTCCTAGAAGACTGCTGTGACCACTAAGCTACAAGTAAGGTTCAGAAAACACTCTTCAACCTTCCTATTGAACATATGCCACTAGGAAGCCACATGCATATACACGAAGGCAAATGCACAAATCCTGAGAAAACAAGAGGAAAGATTAAGCACACAAACTGAACAACAACACTAGAGAGCGAAACCCAAGGACTTCTCAGGGCTGATTATTCACTGTAGATTAAGAAGTCACTGCAAAAATACAAAATCAATATTCCATACAGTGAATGATCACCAGAAGACTCCCTTAGTCCAGGTGACCACAGTATTATATAAAAGGTCTGCTGTTGCTTGATGAGGACACAGAGGATTTCATGTTTCTCTCATTCTGTTAGAATGTGTTCTCATCACAGGGAGGGCCTGCCTCAAGAGGAGAGATTCTACATACAAAAAGAAATAGTTCAACTGGTTTACTGCAACAAGGTTACCCACTTTGGAGCAAAGCAGATTCCGAAAGAATTGACACAGAAAAGAAATACTCAGCTATTTTGCAAGAAAACAGAAGGCTGACGTAGGGAAAAGATAAAAAAGAAATAGTATCTCCTTCAGTGCATTGCATTTTCAGATGATCAGTGCCAGGATTCCCTGCTCTGAACAGCATCCTACACAGTCAGCACAAAGCTGAAACCAACCGCTCTTAACTCCAAAGCCTGCAGTATATACTGAGGTAGTTATCTCTTGAAGAATCCAAGCAGATCAAATAGGCTTAAGTGGTACTACACTGATCACCCCCAACTTCCCTTTCCAAAGCTAACACCACACCCAAACGGACAACAGCAAGGTTAGAATTAATTCCAAATTGCTGCAGGAATTCAACTGTGGACTGCAGCATTAACCCTGCAGAACATGACTCACTCTTCTCTCTTCCAGGCATTGTAGGGAGTAACACGCATGTCAGCTATCAAGAATCTAACTGCTTCTGAGACTAGTCGAGCAGATGCCTTCTTTAAGCAGTGAGATGGAGAGCTTAGATTCGACTGCAGATTGAAAAGTACTCAGACCAGATTTTTTGGGAGGAGGGGGTAGGGAGGTGTGGGGAGGTATGAAAGGCATCTGACAAAATGCTTCAGAAGTTCAAGGTGATCATCATCTGCCCTCTGAATTATTTTAAAAAAGAAAATTCATTCCTAAAGTAAAAAAAACACCCCAACACTTCAGCTACAGAACAACACCATTTCACTGGTTTTCAGAAGAATAACAATAAAAGAGGGACAAATTTTAGACATGAAGACAGAAGACTACTACTAGGAAAACCCTTTAACTGTGCCAAGTTATTCTGGCAGTAGAAAATAATCCACAGATTGAAAATCTATCTTCTTAAAGATAGTCTACAAATAGGAGTATAGAAACCATAGAAAAGACCAGGTTGGACGAGACCTCCAAGATCATCCAGTCCACCCTAGCACCCAGCCCTAGACAGTCAACTAGACCATGGCACTAAGTGCCTCAGCCAGGCTTTTCCTGAACACCTCCAAGGACAGTGACTCCACCTTGCTGGGCAGCCCATTCCAATGCCAATCACTCTCTCTGGGAAGAACTTCCCCCTAACATCCAACCTAGACCTCCCCCAGCACAACTTGAGACTGTGTCCCCTTGTTCTATTGCTGGTTGCCTTGGAGACTGTCATGTAGTTCAAAAAATATACACCCAGGATCCCACATCTTGGACAAATGCAACTGAATACAGAGGTGGGTGACAAAATCGAACAAATGAAACCACAAAACCCCACAAAATTTCCCCCCATGCTCACTGGTTTAAGGTGACTCTTATAGAATAGGGTTATAGGTTGGGCTTGGTGATACTGAGGATCTTTTCCAACCTGGATGTTTCTGTGATTCTGATTCTGGGATAACTTCTGCAGAAAATGATGTAAAGCTAGAAAATTTCTCATTCATTATTTTATAAAGACAACAGCAATGAACTTCTAAACTTTAAAAATGGAATTCAAAGAAATAGTAAGGAAATTTCAAAAGAGAAGCTATTCTTAAGGAAAGGATATATGCATTTCTAGATGGGTCTTACGAAGTTCACAGCTTTCTAAAACAAAAAAGCATTCAAATTGTTTCCACCTTTCTAAAACACTTTTAAGTAAAATTTTGTACAGCAGCTAGAAAGATCTTAAAGCAATGTGAGAAACTGCAACCAGACTTAATCTGATAAAAGCAGGCTGATCAGTCCTGGCTTATCTTGTATACTTTAAGATATATTAGGAGTATGAGGGCAAAGAGTACAAACATCCCCCTACCAAAACATGCTTGTCACAGCAAGTGCACATATAGCACAGAGGTGATTTACATGGCTATTTCTTGAAAGTATCTTTTCTTGCAGTTCATCAGAAATCCAGGATCACAGTCTCACAGTATCATCAGGGTTGGAACAGACCTCACAGATCATCAAGTCCAACCCTTCACCACAGAGCTCAAGGCTAGACCATGGCACCAAGTGCCACGTCCAACCTTGCCTTGAACAGCTCCAGGGACGGCGACTCCACCACCTCCCTGGGCAGCCCATTCCAGTGGCCAATGACTCTCTCAGTGAAGAACTTTCTCCTCACCTCGAGCCTAAACTTCCCCTGGCGCAGCCTGAGGCTGTGTCCTCTCGTTCTGGCGCTGGCCACCTGAGAGAAGAGAGCAACCTCCCCCTGGCCACAACCACCCCTCAGGTAGTTGTAGACAGCAATAAGGTCTCCCCTGAGCCTCCTCTTCTCCAGGCTAAACAATCCCAGCTCCCTCAGCCTCTCCTCGTAGGGCTGTGCTCGAGGCCTCTCACCAGCCTCGTTGCCCTTCTCTGGACACGCTCAAGGATTTCAATGTCCCTTCTAAACTGGGGGGCCCAGAACTGAACACAGTACTCGAGGTGTGGTCTAACCAGTGCAGAGTACAGGGGCAGAATGACCTCCCTGCTCCTGCTGACCACACCATTCCTGATGCAGGCCAGGATGCCATTGGCTCTCTTGGCCACCTGGGCACACTGCTGGCTCGTGTTCAGGCGGGTAAAAAGGATGAAAGCTCCTCACCACATCTGGAGCACTTCAAGTCCAGCACTCTCATTCAAATAATTTCCAGTTCAAATTGAATCGTAGTTGAATTGATGCTCACCTGGGAATATCAAACACTATTAACTGCTTAGTTAAGGTGGCTATCTGCTAACCAGGACAGTAACTCAGAAACTATTCTATAAAGTAAGATTTATATTTTATTTCGCCCTAGACCACTGCCCCAAATTATTACATCATATTATACTCAAATGCTTTGACATCTGCTTCATTATAGCAGCCTTCCAGTACCTGAATGGGACTTGGAAGAAAGGTGGGAAAGGACTTTTTACAAGGGCACTTTGTGATAGGACAAAGGGGAATGGATTTAGGCTTGAGAAGGGTAGATTTAGACTGTATGTTAGAAATTATTTACAGTAAGGTTGGTGAGACACTAAAACAGGTTGCTCAGGGAGGACATGGATACCCCCTCCGAGGTACTCAAGGCCAGGTTGGGTGAGGCCTTCAGCAACCTAATCTAGTAGAGGATGCCCCTGCCCACAGCAGTGAGGTGATGGAGCTAGATGATCTTTAAGGTCCCTTCCAACCCAAACCATTTTATGACTCTATGAATTACCCTGACATTTTGCAGAAGACAACAGTAATATTTTGTTTGAAAGTCACTGAAGCCCTATTCAGGTGACACAAGCCATGCTTCAAAACAAGCTAATCAGCTCTAAAAATGCTTACACCTCTTTTTGTCCTTCACCTGGCCTTTCACCTAATCTAGAACCAATCAAGACAAGAGCTAAAATACTGCCACCATTGCATTTTTAGAGTACAGCACCAACTAATTGAGCTAGCCTCATGCCATTAATGTTGAGAAAGGATAACGCACATGCTCCTATCACACCTTTAATTCTCTTGTCTAGACTAGGATTTAAGGCAACACAGCTGCTAAAATGCAACCCATTGACAAAAGTGTTTGAGTTGCACTCATCATTGTAAACTCTATCTAGACTATACTGTTTGCCTTAGTGCAGCAAAAACTGAATACTAGTGCTGTATAGGAAACCTATGGTGGGGAAAATAAAAGAAACAAACAAACAAAAAAATTAGACCATCAGAAAACTAATGAATAAAGGAACAAGAAACAGATAGCTGTGGTTCTAGTTACCTTAACAATAACATAAATCTTTGTACAAGTCACTACGTGCCAGGATAATTTAGCACTGCAGTCCCAATTGCTACCCTATTCTCTCTCAAAATGTTATCATCACTTACCACCTACACAATTTACAAGGAGGGGAAAAAAAGTTTCAGCAACACCTGTAATATTTCAAAAATTAAATAACCAGTCAGCCCAGGTTTGTTCTTAGGTGCAAAACAAACAGGCAAACAAAAAAGTCCAAATCTGACACTGAAATAGGAGGGAAGTTAGAAAAGGAATAGATTTAATGATTACTGGCAGAGCCACCCACTCAGACATATCAAATCTTCATCTAAAAATTTTCAATCACCAAAGAATATCTGGGTTTAACATCTCAGCCCCAAAAGCATGCCTACTAAGATAAGAATTTTAACTAAACATGCTGTGATCCAGAATGTTTTATGTATGACCAAACAACAAAATTTGCTTCTATCCACATACTATTCAACTGAAGAGTAGAGAATCATTCTGAATGAAAGTCACTGCCAACTTTGTTGGCTATAAAAAACAGTGTTTAAAGAATTATTGTCCTCCTGGAAAAACAGAAATTCTAATGAGCAATGATTGGTTTTTATACACCATTTTCCAAATATTCATTGCAAAAATCTATGTCAAAACAGCTTAATGAAGAGCAAGATAGAAAACATTCAATCCCAAGTATTAAGGCTATATTATTGTACTAAACTATGAAAGCCATTAAAGCCACTGTTATATTTGGTCTTTAACACATTTAATAGCATTTCACAACACAGACACAATCAAGCAACACTGCACAACTGAAAACAAATGTAAGAAGTCTTGCCACATACTGTTCTACTATTTGACAACTGTAGCTACCCATATTTATTCACACATCTCTACAACATGAACTACAGCAGCAATTAAGAGACCTGAAAACAGAAGATGATGCTAAGTGATACAAGCATCATTAAAAAAGATATGTTATACTCTAAACTAGCACAATCTAAACTAAACATGCATACAAAAGGAGCTTGCCTACCTGGCTTTTTCAATAAAAGTCCAAAGAACACCTAAAAAAGCAGGAGGGGATAAAAAGATTTATTTTCAGTGCCCACATACAAAAACTATCATGTCACTTTACCTTACAAAGAAAAATAAATGTTGGAAAGGAGTATCTATACGATTAGCTGGGGGGATGGATGGCAGGGCAGGGGGAACAGCCAAAAAAAAACCCAAAACCCAAACACATTAGAAGACTCTGGTTACAAGCATTGTCTTAAATTGTCATGGTTTCCACACAAAGTAACTAAAAGATTTCAGATTATCAAGAAAGGGGAAACAGTGGGACACAACAGCAAAAATCCAGAGATCTCTGTGAGTACAGAATTTAAATCAGAGGCTTCTACATGAAAGCATAAAAGGTACTATGTTCCAAAGATGGACCTTGAAATATCAGAGTTTAAGCCAAGCAACTTTAAAAAGCAAAATGTTGCAAAGTTGTTTTACAAAGAACACAAAGAGAAGCTTAAAATCTGAGTTAAAATTAAATACACTTTACATCAATGTCCTGTACATTGCATAGGTCTACTCTTTCTATTACAGACACTAAGAGACCAGCCTAATTACCAGTTCCACAACAAGACACAAAAAATGGCCATACAGCTGAAAGTTCAGATGTCATATACAGGGCTGGCTTGACATGACTCAATATTTGTGTTTGTCACTTGTTTATAACTCTACGGAGTTGCATTTTCTTGTTATAAACCAAGAAGGTTCTCACTCAAGAATTATCCGTAGGTGTTCCTCAAAAAGAAAGAAAGAAGGTAGGATAAAAGAAGAGAAAGAAGCCAGTACTTATCTTCTAATCAGGTTCCCACATTTTCTCAGAAACGTTTGTGTTTGACAGGATTTAAAATGTTTTAATCTGTTTTTACAATGAAGTGCTAAATTTCATCTGATGGGAGCACAAGAGCGGCTGGAAGCTCAGCGAGGTATCCTACAGAGAATGGGGGCCATGCTTATTTCTCACCCGGCTTTTCTTCCCCCCCTAAAACTGACTGTTTTAATCAATTCACTACATGGAGATTATTGCACAAGAGAGAATTCTTGCTAAAAATTACTTGGGCATTTTAGTTCTTACTTCTACCATCTCTACACACCTAGCACCTGTGTCAGTCCTTAGACTTATTTCCAAAGCTTGATATCTAACTGGGGCGCATCATCTTCAGTCTGTTACATTGACAACTTCTCTTCTTCCTTCCCTGCAGACCTTTGCTGCCAGTTTAGCCTTGTTCTCGTGAACAAAAGGTTTCTCAAGAAAAGAAAACTCACTGGAGTTTCAGAATGCAGCATAAACTGCAGAAGAGTTGCTTGCTGTCAAGCTTGCAAATCCATTTGGTGGGAAAGAAGGTCCCAGAAGCACAAGTAACGTATTTTGTGTACCATCTCATCAGGAGGCAGTAAAGCAGCTGCAGATTGTCTTTATCCTACTTGTGTACAGAAAGAAGTATTCTTTAAAGCTATTACCTAAAATAATATTATGTTCATGTACACTCCATATTCCCAAAAATCCAGATTCTCAGCATTCTCAGAGAAGAAACAAGGCTGAATGGATACACTGGGCACAAGCAGGATCCAGAAACTGGTATGAAAGGTCTGAAACCTTAAGATCATGGAGTTAGAACAACACACATAAGCAGTTAATTGCACAGTGAAGAGAAGCTCCCAACTTGTTTACTTGGCTATCATGATCAGTGGTAACAGCTTTAAACAAGCATGGAAGCATTCTCAAGTTCCTAATACCAGAGACCTCGCCAATACCTTTGGCTGCCTTCTGCACAACCCCCCATACTATATTAGCACACAAGCCTCTGTCCTACCTGCTTACCATACTCCTTATCTAGCAAAACAAGGCACCCCTAGCTTCAGTCACATAAGGCACATCCCCTTTCACCAGTTTCCTTCTCCCTACACACTGATACTAAAAGTCCCACATAAGCAGGGCAGGTTGCAGGCACTGTAAGAACAGCCAATCACAGAAGCCATTGCTTTGTGCAAGTTGTAGTCAATCTGCTCCTTGGGTAGCAACTCTGAAGGAAGAGCAGCTGTGATTGTATACTACTGTGATCCCTTATCCAAAGCTGGCAGTATTCTGCACCGTGGGAAACTCTGTCCCAGAGTACAGAGAGCACTTCTGAAACCTTTCACTTCTCATCCTGTGAAGAGCCACTGGGTGTGTGACCCATCCACTCAGAGACTCACACAAGTCTTCCTTACTGAAGATAAAGCACCTTGACTGATTCTTACAAAGATCTAGACAAAAATGTTTTATTTACTTTGAAAAGAAGAGTATGGTTTATATTCTAGAAGTTTAATTATCTGTTTAAAAATTTTGGAGGCAATCCTCACTCTTGATGAAGCTGTGCACCACGGCTGAAAGGGATGTAAGGTTCTTACACTGAACAAGGAAGCTTAACTATAAAGTTCTGACATTAGGAGACTTCTCTGAAATCCAGGTCTCCTAGTTTCTAGTCCTGTTTCCAAGTCTGATTATGCATTTTTTAATATCAAACAGCCACTTAATAAGACCAAACAACATTGGCAAGAGCGAACTCAACTTCTAACCACTAAGCTTCAGAGTTAAGTTTACTCTCATTCATGAACATGTCATTCATTGCTATAAAGTAACAGCTTCATCAGGAGGAGTGAAGGACTCCTTTAGCTTAGTTTGGCCTGGTATGTGGTGGTTATAAAAACAGAAGACTCAAGTGTGTATCTCTTACCCTGAAGAAGAAATTTAATTTGGCTTTTCTGCTTCTTGGGAGTGTAATTAAAATTACTATCAAAATAGGTAATAACACTGGGATTCCTTCATCAAAAAATAAACTATAATAAAATAACAAGGACAACCTGTAAAATGCAGAAATACCTACCAGTCAGAGACTTGGTCAGTTGTTTTCCAGATACAATGAAAGTTCAGAGACTTTTAAATCATGGTTTTGTATCAATTTAAGCACATAGTTCCAATTTTCAGGTACACTGCATCCAAAATCCTTAAATAAACATGACTATGTTTATATCTTTCAACATGGATTAAATGTGCTTGTGAAACTGTAAATTATAATTTAGAGGTCCTTGTACAGATAAATATCATACATGTAAATAAGTGTTCTTACAGTGTCACTGGTAGAAAGGATGCAAACTTAAGCCAATAGCACTTAAGTTCACAGGCACTGTAAGACTTAAAGTCAAGTTCAGAAGCATATTAACGGCAAAATTAACAAATATAAGATGAAATAAGTTGAGAAAGAACAATCTGGTACACTCATTGAAACCACATCTTTTTAATACTGTGAATCAATAGTGTACTCCTTTCAACTCCAGCTAAATTAAAAATGTCAGGACTGACTATATTTCTTAGAGTTTCAGTTGCTTTTAAATTACTTTTCAAAAGTGAAATTTTGTATTTAAACATTGCTCATAGGTCCTTGACAATGTACCCAAACCAAAAAAGTTGAAGCCCTGCAGTAGAAGAGATGGCAGAAGGAGAAGAGCAGCATTTAGACCCACTCTCAAGCGGTGTCGAGTCAACAGAAGTATGGAAGTACAACTCACTTTCAATTCCACTTCACCAATCTACAGCTTTTAAGCAAGGGTTTGAATGCAAATGCTCCATTGCAAGGTACAATGCACGTTGCAGAAGTCGGGCATTCAGAGGCTAAACTAACTTATATCACTGATTAAATAGAGGAAAACCAAAAGCATTTATTAATGAATAAAGCCTACCTTAACTACTCAAAGATAAAACGTTTGCCTGTGAGGTGTGTGTGAGCAGTAAGGAACACGATGCTATGGAAAACGCATTTGCCATAATAAATTCAAAATAACTTAATTACATCGTCTTTTAAAATTCTCCAGTGAAAAAGTTAGGACACACATTAAGAAACATCTACTATGAGAAAGTTCCAAGTCTCTAAAAGCATCAGCACTTTGTCTCCTCCCTCCCCTTTCCCCTACTCACCCTCCTCCCCAATTTCAAAATACATCTTCCCCAGGCCATGCTCTGGAATGGTAGTTTCTGTGAACAGACCATACCCCACCATACAGATTAGCCGTTTTTATCTTTTATGCTCCACTCTACATTGCAAACCCAACAGCTGTGGTCCAGCTAAGTTATGTACACGCGTTTCCCTTCCAGACATCCAAGCTAAAGCTACAACCAGCCCTGCGACATAATTACAGCCTTTCTTCACGGGCAGTAACAGATTTCTGTCAGCAGTGATTTGGCCAGAGGCATTTTCTCATCCATGCTGTGGTTGAAACGGTTGCTATGATTTCAAATGGTGCATCTACCCTCATTTCTGCTACTGACATCTATCTGATTGACATATATCTAAACAACGTTGTGGTTATAAAAACAAACTGGCAGTATGCACCCATGTTTCACCACTGTGGATTCACTTGTAATAAGAGTAGCTGGCAACGCGACCGTGGGAATTTAGAGAAACACCAGCATACATAAGGCCTAATGTTAACAACCCTCATCTCTTTACCAAGAATGAGGCTTGTGCTCTGCACTGCCAGGAGTGGAAAGTTCACTTAAATACCTATGCAGGTATCTGAAAAGGCAGATCTCCAGCTGCGTTCGAAAATACCCAGAGGCTTCCCTTGCAAATCGGCCACGGCACATCCACTAAGAAAGTACACTCGAGAACTGACCCGATGCAACACTCGGGAAACCGCTTTCCGCCCCCACCCCCGGTTGTAAGCTATGGCACAGACTGCTGCCCGCCTGCCTGTGGCCAGCCTGTCTGCCATATTTCACCGAGGAGTACCCCAAACTTACCGCGTCGTAAACGCAAACGGAGGGGGAGGGCGAGAGGCAATACCGCCGGAGCCCTCTCTGCCCCCGCTCCGCCACCCTTGCGGCTGGCGGCCGGCACCCGCCCACGGGGAGCTCAGGGCTGCGGGAGAGACTCCGGCGGGGGCGTAGGGGGTCCTGCTGCCCAAGGGCGCCACAGGGGAAGGAGGGAGGCGGGTGAGGGAAGGAAGCCGCGGGGCAAGCACCTGAGCGGGCAGCGGGCAGGGAGTGGGCAGCCCCCGGGCCGGAGATCCGGGCACTGCGGGGCGGCCCAGCGCGGGGGAGGAGGGGATGGAAGGGGAGACGGGCAGCCCGCAGGCCCCAGCGGGCCGGGCCGCAGGTGGGCGTCGGGCGCGGCCGTCGGAGGAGCAGCCACCGGGCAAGTCACCTCTTGACGCGGATGATCTGGTCGCGCATGGGTCGGATGTCCTGGAAGCTCTGCTGGTTGACCAGGCTGTAGACGAGGATGAAACCCTGCCCGTTCTTGATGTAGAGGTCCCGCATGGAGGCGAACTGCTCGGTGCCCGCCGTGTCCAGGATCTCCAGGACGGAGGGAGAGGCGTCCACCTCGATCTCCTTGCGGTAGAAGTCCTCGATGGTAGGGTCGTACTTCTCGATGAAGGTGCCGGTCACGAACTGCACTGTGAGCGCCGACTTCCCCACCCCGCCCGAGCCCAGCACCACCACCTTGTACTCGCGCATCCTCCCGCCGCCGCCAGCGCGGACCGCCTGCCCGACCCGCACCTGCAGACGACCCCTCCTCACCCCCCCGCCATGGGCCGCCCCACTTTGCCCTGCCCGCCGCCCCCGCTCTGCTCGCCCGCCCGGCGGATGCTGCCGGCCGTGGCGGCTGCTGGGCGGCGCTGCCGGCGGCGGGGCCGCGCTCACGGGCTGCGGCGCGCCTGAGGTGGGGCGCAAGCCCCGCCCCCTCCTTCCCCTGTCGCCACGGCAACAGCCAACCGGCCGGCGCGCGGAGGGGCGGAGGGACGGCACTGAAGAGGAAGAAAGAGAGGAGAGGTGGGCGGGCAACGCCTCATCACGTGGTCGCTCTCCGCGTCGTGTCCTCCCTCACAGAGAGTGCTGGCCAATCGGCGGGTGCGGCAGCCGCACGTGACGCTGACGGCAGCAGCCACTCGGTGGGTCGCGGCGGAGGCTGCCTGTCCCCGCCCGTCCCTCGCCCGGCGCTGTCGCTGTGGAGACAGCGACCCGCCCCCGCCCCTCAGCCGCTCTTAGGGCCTGCTCCCCGAGACGCTCTTCCCGAAGGGCCAACCAGCAGCCGCACCGTGGTCACGTGCCGTGCCTGGTGAACCAATGGGAGGGCGGGCGGTCAGTAGTTTCGCGGCCGGAAGTGTCTGTCAAGGGCCCGAGGGCGGTGGTGTCGGGGCTCGGTGGGTCGCCGCGGAGGGGAGAGGGTGCGGGTGGCGCCCGTGCCCCGGTTCCCTGGAGCGGCCTAGAGCCTGAGGAAAAGCTGATGTCACAGCTGCGGGGGTGCAGGGCGGTTGGGTGAGGCAGCGGTGGTAGCCCCTGCTCAGCCGCACTGTACCGGTAGGTGGGCGGAAGTGGGAGAGCGGCCTTTCAGGGCTGCCCGAAGGGAAGCCTAGTGCAGTTCCGCTTCACACTGTGCTGGGTGAGGGGGGTCTTGCTGTGTTAAATCTGCCAGTTCTCCGCAGGCCGAAGGCGCCTGCCGAGGGCCCGAGGCCACTCTGTTAATCCCACTCGTCTACACAAAAGTAAACGAGATGCTTAAAATTTAACGCATACAATCTATGAACGCTCCCTTTGAGTGGACAGTGATCGTCGTAATGGTGTGTGCTTGCAAGGGATGCCATTAGGTGTTTGTTACTAATGAGTGCCTTCCTTCTCATCCTGTTTTGATACAGGGCCAGGAAAGATAATGACAGTTTGAGAAAGATACTCCACCTAAGCAGTAGCAAAAATAAGGGTGACTGATGAGGTGCCATTAGCAGTTTCTGTTGGAAACCGATGTCACACTGAAACGATGCTCACATTTGTATGCTCATCTTCTTACTATAAGGCAGACTCCTTAACCCTTCCCTCAAATATCCTTTTAGATGCTGACAGTGTTTTTTTAATGCATTTTGCTTATATTCCTGTTTACCAAGGTGGGTGAGGAGGAAAAGAAGCAAACTTCAAGGGAGGAGGAATTTCTTGCCACAGAAAAAATATGAGTTGGGCAAGACTTGGCAGGCAAACATCTTGGTCCACATAGTGCTTTCCCAGTGTGACTTATTTTACAGCTTCTCACAGGAGACTCAGGAGTCACTTAGCCCATCTATGCTGTACAGTTGGCTTTTTTGCTGGCTTCCTAGGATTTAGAAATTTCAGTTTTATTGCTCACTTTTCAAGTCTTTTTATGTCTTACATCAAACTATCTTATTTCAAACCTCATCAGCCTGCAGCTAACCCCACTGGTTTATGATGGCTTTGGGTTTCTTGATACTGAATTTTTATCATACACAGAAACCAACATACTGTTTCATAGTTTTTTTGCTAGCTATTTAGTCTCTGACTGTACATTAGAGTATGTGTATGAAAGAGGAACAAAGCCTCTAACATCTGTTTTTATTCCAAAGCCAGGGTTTGCTAATTCATCAGTAGTAATAGTATCAGTGGCAATCACTGTCTCCATCCTGGTAGAGAGTGTGGAAACAGGCTTAACTTTCTGCCACTGAAAGAGCATGTCACAGAAGCTAGGTTCCATTAGCTTACTTCACTGCTTGCAGGCAGTTTGGATTTGCTGATTATTTGTTGTTGTTGTTTATTTTTCTTAAGGAAACATAAGCACTTGATTTCAAAGTTATTGTAGATGTGCTTTTGTTCTGGTGAAACCTAGTGTGACCTCTGAGTGGGATGACTTCTGTTTGTGTTAAGCCTTACAGAAATCAGAAGTGCTCCTGCAAAGGTGAAACAGCAGCTTTCCACAGACCTCTTTGTAAGATCAGAATCAAGATTTGCAGTGATGAATTGCAGTCATTGGTTGAGATTAACAGTTCTCTAAACACAAAAAGTTGTCCACGTACCATTCTGGGCTTAGCAGCCTAAGCTGGTGTAGTGGTTTAAGGCTTATTGGAACACTCTTAATTTTAAAGAGAAATTAGAACATTGGTTGTAAAATGATAATCATGATAAAGTCTATGTAATTCATTGGTTTGCAAAAAGGTTTGAAAAGCCAAAGGGCTTCTTTGCTTCTGGGTGCTGGCTCTCTTTGCTTCTCTCTCTAATCTCTTCCACTAACCTTGACTGACTAGATAACACATAAACCTTACTGGTTGCTTTCTGTTTGGGTAGAGAGAGGGTGGTGTGGGTTCCTTCTGAACTTTCTTTGTCTGGAGGGGAAGTCAAGCGTGCTGAATAGGCAGATCTTAAACTAGCTGATCAGAAATGTTGTGCAGCTCTTTTCCCTTCTGTTTAAATTACATGTAGCCTTCATTTAGGCATGTTTAAAGCCAGGGAGACAAAATCTGAAATGGTCTTTTGCACTTTCCGTGACTCCATAGGGTTGTAAGCAGACGCTGCCTGCCTGCTATGTTAGCTTCTCCACTCTGCCCAGACCCAGACTGCCTTTCTCTTACACTTCTGGCTGGGCCATTTCAGCTCACTGAATTTGATTTGTAGAAAGCGAATCTAGACTAGAAATACAAAACTGTTAGCTGCCAGGGACTCAGGTATGAAAGGAACAGAATTAATGTTCTCAGCTTGAAACAGTTTAACCACCCACCTATACCTTCCCAAGAGACTGTTTTGCGTTGTGAAGGAAAACAAGATAGATTACACTCTGGCAGACTGAGATTCAGTTAATGCATTTTACCTTACAACTAGAGAGCACAAGAAGTGTGAACACAATTGCTGTGGCTCCACCAATGGGTCGTCGTTAAATTGCCATACCTGCCACTTTGAATTGTGTGCTCCAGTCTGCAGGGTTTACCTGTTGTTTTTTTGTTGTTCTTTTTACAGTTTGAAAGAGATGGAGACAGATGTAGTCTTCTCCTAGGCATAATTTACTTTTCTAAGCAGAAAGGAGCATTAAAGCTTTGCTCCTGTGGGATTTTTTCAGAGGATGGCCAGTTTGGTAACTCTGCAGATTGGGGCAGGTTTCGGTTTTTACCATTTCATTAAAGTTCTTTCCTGATGTTGGAGATTAACCATTCAAAGTAAGGGGATCATTTGTCAAGGGGTAGGATTGATGGTTTCTTAACTACTTTATGTAGCCATGTAGTCATCCCTGTCATGTAATAAGGTTGTAGTGTTTAATTGAAGACGGTGGTTAAGTTTTAAAAGAACAATTGCTCCTGGCCCCTCTTTTTATTAAGAATGAAAATTTGGTTGAACTGTTCCCCAGAGCACCAAGAAATCTAAGTGAAAATTTTAAGATTTAGCTGGTGATCTGATTTTTATTGTCTTTAGGGATGTTTTTTGTGGACTTCCATTGATGTATTACAACATTTCACAACAAAGTTTTCTTTGCTTCCCATAAAAGCAAACAGGAAACTTTGGTGGTGTTATTTATTCTAATGAAAAGATTCAATTGCCTATCTATTTTTATAAGAAATACTGATCTGCCAATAAAATTAAGTTAAATAGCTGTCATTCAGATGCAGGTTCAAAACAAGGGAAATCAATTTCAGGATATAAAAAACACAATACAGTAAACTAAACCCAGCTAATTAATTATTCCATTTGACTATTTCTCCTTCTGGTGTTCAAAAATACATCAATTCAGCTGCAAGACTTAAGAGAAAATGAAGGTAGTGATAGTCTGGTTTTGTTAAGCTACAAAGGTCTTGCATTATCTGTCACAAGTCACAGCCATTTTTTTTTCCTGAGTCAGACTTGAAATAAGTTTAACTCTTTGTTTTTAATAACCAGAGTATAAGCACCAGGGACTTGTATTTCATAACCCTGAGATTTTGTAGGTGTCAATAAAAATTACAGTTACAGCAATATTTTATTTTTACATGGTTATTTTGAGCAAAACACTCCAAACTTAATTAAATTGTAAGGTGCTTTAATTACTGGTTGTTACACTGTAAATTAAAGTAAGATTTCCAGTAGACTTTTCACATTTGTTTCTTATATATGTATTTTTTTAAAAGGAGCAGCCTTTAGTCTTCATCTTGTGTAATCAAATCATAGTTTCGATCAGTTCAGTACATGTCGTAAAACTGAGCAGGTCATTTCTGGTGCATGTCTGAATAGACCATTCATTTTGCGTGTTTGGATTCACATCATCTGTTCTAGGTAGTGGAACTAGTTTCTCTGCAGAGTATTCAGATTAAACAATGAATGACTGGTGAAAGATTTCTGAAGAGTGATGGGTTTTAAGGGCAAAGCATGGAGATTTAGGCTTAAGGAATGCTGGCCACTGCCTCAGGAACATGAGATCCCCTGAAAAAGACTTGGCAGCCAGTTTGTCAGCAAATGCTGACCCCTCTGTAAACAAGTAGCTGGACAAATGTGCCCAGCTCAAGCATGGGCACACATTCCCTTCCTCAGTGAACATGCAGATGTAGAAGGGAGGTAACTCTGGGATAGGGGTGTGGGGAGGCAGGTCTCACCTGTAGAGTAACTTGTCTCTTTCTACCTCAAGGTCCTCTTCTGGATTTCCCACTTTCAGGAGCTTGTTGAGCCTAACCTCTAATTAACAGAACAGGAAGTTCTAACTGAATGTTTCAGAATCATGAGCTTTGTATATGATCATTATCAACACTGGAGTTGCTATCCTCTGGCCTTCAAAGATTAACATTAAAGGCCTGAAATATAATGAGGGTTTGTATCCCAACACTGACTACTGGATTTGCTTTTTACTCTTTTGATATTGTTGCTCCTCTTTGCTGTCTTCTCATACATTAAATGCTTGGGCTTTTTTAACAAAAGCCAGAAGTCTCTTGTGCTTTAAGGAGATGTAGTATTTTGTGTTAAAATTGGAAGCTTTGGCAACAGTGACTGTGGATGGAATAAAAAGGGCTTGGTGATTCTGATCCTGGAGAGAAGATGCTTGCAAGGGAAAACCAAAAAGAAACTGAGTTTGTGAGGTGTACGAAGCCCTTGTACCCTTCATTAGGTCTTCATTGTATGCAAATGCACCCCTATGACTACTGCTTCCATGCAAACTTTCAGAGCTGTGTTACAGCGGGAGGCCTATCCTACAACTGAAAGATAAGCATGCACTACTTTAAAAAAGAGCCACAGCTCATTTGCTTGAGGAAAATAATACAAACAGTTAGCTCCAGCCTTTCTTTGCATTTCCTCTAGTCCTTCAGTGAGGGCTGAGAATAACTGCAGGTAGATTCTTGTAAAATAATTTGGGAGCTACTCAGAACACACCATGCAAATCCACACCATCAGATTTTCCAGAATTATTCCAGGAGCTTTCATATAGGGCTGGTTCCACTGCACAGAGCTGAACTTTATCAGGATAGCTTTTTCTGAGGCAAATTCCAACATGATTTCATGATGGATTTGGGATGAAACATAGTGGCCATATTAGATGACTGAATCTGCCAGAACTGCTCAGTGACGGTCTTCTCAAGGTGGTCAGTGCCTGCTAGTTTTTGTCTTCTTTCTGATTCTCCTTTCATTTTCCAAATCAATGTTTTTCTCACACTTGGATATTTTTACCAGTTACTCAGAAATGAGAGAAAAATGCATAATGCTTGAAAGAGTTTGAAGAGGGTTGTCTTTTGGTCCATTTTTTTTCATGGTGGTGTAATTCTTGGTTCTATACTTGCTTCTAACTTCCTCATGTGGCTTCTTGGCTTCCTTCTCTTTTTAATGTAGTGTCCTCATAACTTCTCCAAGGCCATGCTTTCATAGTCTTTTAGCTCTGATAGGGAACTAGATAGCCTAACTTCTGCCCTAGGTCCTCACCATATCAGCCCACAGTGGTCTTATCCAGTTAGCACAGGACCTTTGGTCTCCAGTACACCATTGTTCCTTTTTTTTTTTTCAGTCACTGCTTGTGAGATTATTGCTGCAGTTTGAGGAGTTGTAGGAAGGAGTTCAGTACTGTTCTGTTTTTAAATTGTGATTGCATTTATGTGATTGATATTTTCTTCATTTTGGTACAAAAACCCCACCCATGTGGTTTTAGAAGTGTAGCATTTGCACACTTTTTTTGCTGTATCACATTCTGGTATCCCAGCCCTAGGAACACTCACTGTTTTGTATAGCTTCTCTGTTTCTGAAATGACCTGTGAAAAAAGGCTACCTCCACCCTGACAGAGAGACTGCACTAAAGCATTCTTACTCAGAAATCTCAAGGTCACTGCCATAAGAAGCTACAAATGAAAAATACTTTAGAGCCACAGAAAAAAAAAATTAGCTGATGAGTGGATTTCAAGAGATCACATGGGTCATGCTTTCCTGAGAGGCAGTTTGAGTGCATCATTCTCATTCCTGATGGACACCTGCACACTTCCTAAACACTTCATGCAATGGAGATGCCACCACAGCCTAAGAAACATACTGCTGTGTGTTACTCTCTACACTGTGTTCAAGGTTCAAGTTGAATCTCCCTTTTTGTAGTTTAATGCTCCTACACTTTGTCTAGTTCACTCCGATCACAAAGCTCCATGTACTCTTTTCAACAGACTTAATAGAATCAGCTTTCCTCTTTGGTCTTCTGCAGGATAAAAGTGCCATGGGCAATACTGTCTAGACCTCTGATCGAATTTGCATCTTCAGTGGAGCTTTTCTGATTAAAGCATTATTTTCCTGAAGCAGACCATCCAGGTTGGACACAGTACCTCAGCTGAGAAGGTAGGACACACTTACCTTCTTGGTAGGATACACCTCTGTTTGTGCCTACTAATGTAGTTTGGAACTCTTCTTCACAACCAAACTGTGGTAGAGTTGGTTTGTGTTAAGATTGTGATCGGTAATTAACCTCTCCCACCCAGCCTCTCCATGAAGAATTTTGGCTTGGCTAATTTGTAAAGCAGATCACAATGTCACAAAACATTAGGGGTAGGAAGTGACCTTGAAAGATCACTTAGTCCAGCTCCCTGCCAGGGCAGTATTACCTAGTTTAGGTCACACAGGAGCACATCCAGGTGGGCTTTGAATACCTCCAGAGAAGGAGACTCCACAACTTCTCTGGACAGCCTGTTCCAATGTTTTGTCACCTTCACAGTTAATTTTCTTTTCTTTTGTTCACATGGAACAAAAATGCTCCAGCTTCCACCCATTGCCCCATGTCCTATAATCAGGCATCTCTGAGAAGAGATGCCTTAACTAAGTGCAGTGCCTTGCAGTTGCCTTCACTGAATTACTTTGTGGTTTTCATACATTTTATGAAGACAATTGTTAATTCGAATTTTGTCTGACAGTGTACTTGCAATTCCTTCTCAGTTTTCTATCAGCCTCAGATCTAATAAGCATCATCTGTTCCAACATATGTAATACACGAATAACTGACTGGTTGCTGGATTGTTCCTTAATCTGGTAAGTATTTATTGTCTGTACTTGTTACTACATAAGAAAATAGATTTTAGCAAGTGTAGCAACAGTGTGTATCAGTGACCACAAAAGTGATGGCAATGCAGAGTATTGAGACCTTAGCCAGCTAGCATAGAAAGCATATACTCACTAAACTTGAAATAGTAATTAGTAACTTAATCTGCACTGCCCCATCTAATTCTGTAGGTAGTGGTGAGTTTGGGCTTTTTTCTCCTGAGAAACTCATATCTGCAAAAGCTTGCTGCCTGTTTAGGTATGGCTGCACCACTGATCATGCTCCCCCTGAAGTAATCATTTCAGTAAAAATTGTGACGACTCAATTTTTTCATGGGGTAGGTGTAACTCACCTCAACAGCCACTGTTTGCTGCTTGTTTGCTAACATCCAGGGTGCTGTTAGTAGAATGTAAATGTTTAGTTAAAAAGCCCAATTAGTAATAGCTGTCACTGTGTTTATTTCTTATATTTACTTTTGCTTCCTAAAATTTGCATTGCTGTGTCATCAAATGTATCCTGTGATCAAAGGTACAGATTGCTTTCAAATGAAATTCTTGATTTGCATCAATGCAAAGGAAAGAAGGCCCTTGAAAGAGAATCATAGTATAGTATGGGTTGGAAGGGACCTTAAAGAACATAGGTCAAATCCCCTGCAAGTCCAGAATTGTGTTTACTGTTGTCTTTAGATGCAAGACTCTAGTGTAAATACAGAAAGGCCACAGAGACCTATGGGAACCCTGGGGCAGATCCGCCTGAAATCCGAAGATGTGAGACTACAGTATTCAGTTTCCTGCACTCACTCTGTAGTATCTGCAGTTTTGAGGCCTGAAGCCATGCAGTGATCCTTGTACTTTGCTAAGGGAGTGAGTTTGTCGAGGTTCAGTGCCACATAGGCATGGTGTTCTTTGGCTGAGCTTCCTGCTTAGTGGTCCAGTGTTCCTCCCCCCTGGTGGTAGCAAATGAGATCTGTTTGCTGGATTAGAGCTGGCAGTAAATCAATGCACATTTGAGCTGCGAGAGCACAGGGTAAGGGACATTTCTTTCCATGTAGCCCTGGTGTGGAGGGATTTCCTGCACTACCACCCTATAGATCAGCCTTCAATGCCTAAACCACTTGTGAAGGTGGTTCAAGAGCCCCTAAGTCATTCAGGTGTTTGAAAAACATTATCTTATATAGCTTTTCAGACGCAGTGTCTAATGAGATACAGCAGGGAGTTTGTATCCCTGAAGTAATTTAAAAGATGTTTGGAACAAACCCTAGAAAATAACCATTTAGGTCTCCAGAATAATTCCTCACAAGAAGAAATAGCTGCAGTTTAACGTGGGAGGAAGAGAAACCAAGCCAGTACTAGTGCCAAATCAGCCAGGAACAAATGTGCTCTGTGTCAGATGATGATATATCCAGAAGAGCACTACACCTATATGTCTCCACCTTGGTGCAGGTATGTATGGCTGCAGTTTGTATTAGGGCTTGGTTTGATTTAAGACTATTTCTAACTGGTTTTGCACTTTGTCTCCTTTACTTTGGTATTTTAGCCAGCACCTAAGAAATGGATTTCTCTCTGATGCTGATACATTGTTACACAGAACCATTTGATTAGAGGAAACAACCCGTAAGGGAAATTAAGAACAAGAACAATCTTAGCTGCAGTATTTTCCATGGCCTTAAAAACCTTCAGCCAGAGTCTCAGCTGCCATAAATTGGCATAAACTCCAGTATCTAGAAGAATCATTGGTTTATGTGACCCAAGGAGATGACCTCTGGGATTTGAGGGACCACTGTATAAATATCAGAGCTTTCAACCTGCCAGGGTCAATATATAATGCTTTTGGTGCAGTCCTGCTCCCTGCTTGCATGTTGCTCCTTGATTTAAGCAGCATCACATGAAAAAGCAGAGAGGAGAAGGGAGCCTTCAGCAGCTCTTCATGTCTCCCCAGCAAAACCCCAATCAGGGTACTGCCACTTTTGATTCATATATGGCAAAACTGCTGAAGGGACAAGCTGTCTCCTCAGTGGCATGCTAAAAAATGCACATTTTTGTAGCCAAAAGAGGCAGTGGTAGAGGTTTTCAGTAGGAAGTGAGGGGCAAATCCTTCTCCTGGGAAGCTTCTGGCAGGATAAGAAAACTTTTATCCTCCAAGCCCCTCACTTGCCACGGGAGTGACAAGGAACTAGATGGAGACAAGAGGAATGATGGCAACAACATTCATGTCTTCCAGGGGCTTAAACTGAATGGGTGAAGAGCTGCTTAAGAGTGCTGCAGCACTCTCTTTGTACCCACACAGACACTTCATTAGTGTGTGGACAAACCAAATTAAATGTTAGGTTCTCACCAGCTCTACCTGTGTAGTTGTGTCAACCTGCAGTGGACACACAGACAAAAGTGGGCAAGGTAAATTGTTAGGAATGTAAATGCCTGACAAATAGGGTTTTAAAAATTATTCTGTTTCCCCCTGAGATAAAAGAGGAAATGATGAACCAAAACCATAGAAGGTGAGGACTGGCAAAAAGTGCCAGTTTGAGCATTATCCAGAGGAAAAACGTCTGAGTTGCCAGGGATACTACTGGCAGCAGCAGCAGCAGTGCACACAGCAATTCCTCCCTGTGGCAGACACAGCAGGTCTGCTGTGCCAGCAGGCGTAGCTGCAGGCTGCTATCACCATAGACCTCCAGCTATTTTCATTTCATCAAAACAAACCCGAAGTTTGCCTCTAAACGGGTACAAAATGCTCTGAAAGAGTCAGGCTTTTCCTAACATGGGAAAAACGCTGTGAGCCAAGCCCTGTGCCTTGTGCCCACACACGGACGGCCTGTGGAGGGACACTGGGAAGGGCTGAGGAGCTTTTCCTGCTGGGCGCCTTGGTGGAGCTGGGTGAGCAACTGAAGACATGAGCCTGTGCCGCTAGCATTATGTTAGCAGGGCAGTTGCAAGGCTGAGGGCCTAAGGCACACAGATTCAGATAGGTCTCACTTCTGAAGGGATAGGAGCTTTGGCAGCACCTTTGCTGCCGGTGACAGTAACAGAGCAGGTGCCGCTAATAGCCAAGAGAAATTCAGTGCAGGAACAGGCAAACGCATTGAAGGTAAGCCTCACTTCAGCTGCCTTCGAGGTCTGTAGGTGCCCCATAGGAACTCATCAACCTCTTAGGCCCCAGCCTTCTTTATTTTACTGATTTGAAAATAGCCTCAGGCCCCTCAAGGGGCTGCAGCTGAGGCAACTCCTTCATAACCTGGCTGGTTGAACAGGCCCTGTAATGCCCACCCACTCCCCTGTGTCCCTCACAAGGGGGTTTTCTACGAGTGGTAGAAATAGACATCTCTACATTTTTGTCTTTGCATGTACTCTAATTCTGCCATGATTTGCAAGAAAGAAACAAAGCAGAAGAGAGCAGCTCCAGGGCAGCCATGGCTAGCATCCACCAGAGACTTGGCAGAAGAAATCCCAACACAGAGGAAGCAACAGGATTCATTGCAGAGACCACAGACTTGACTGCTTCACACTAGCTTCTCAGGGGGAATCCTGCTACTGCTGACTGCAAAGGTTAGAGGTCTTGGGGTTTTATTTTGAACAGTGATACTCTTTTGCATGTGCAGGAACAGGATAGCAGGTGAGACTGCTGGGATTATGCCACAGGAATTGTAGAATCAAAATGTTTTAGGTTAGAAGGGACCTTTAAAGGTCATCTAGCCCAACCTGCCTTGCAGTGAGCAGGAATATCATCTAGATCAGGTTGCTTAGAGTCTTGTCCAACCTGACCTTGAGTGTTTCCAGGGATGTGGCTTCTAACACCAATCTGGGTAACCTGTGCCAGTGTTTCACCACCTTTCTTGCAAAAAAAAAGATGTTCCATATATTTAGTCTAAATCTAAGCCCTTTAGTTTAAAACCATTACTTCTTGTCATGTCACAGCAGGCCCGACTTTACTTCCTTCAGCTATGCCTCCAGCTCCAGTAATAAGTTTCTAATCCTGGTGAAGCCCAGTCACTTCAGGTCTCGCTGCTGAGGAGACCCACCACAAACTCCATTGGCATCAACCCCATTAATCATAGAATCAACCAGGTTAGAAGAGACCTCCAAGATCATCCAGTCCAACCTAGCATCCAGCCCTAGACAGTCAACTAGAGCATGGCACTAAGTGCCTCAGCCAGGCTTTTCTTGAACACCTCCAGGGACGGTGACTCCACCGCCTCCCTGGGCAGCCCATTCCAATGCCAATCACTCTCTCTGGGAAGAACTTCCTCCTAACATCCAGCCTATACTTCCCCTGGCACAACTTGAGACTGTGTCCCCTTGTTCTGTTGCTGGTTGCCTGGGAGAAGAAACCAACACCCACCTGGCTACAGCCTCCCTTTAGGTAGTTGTCGACAGCAGTGGGAGCTGCTGACTCCACAATACTGCTGCACACATTTCTAAGCAAAACTTACACTGTGCTATTTCCACTGCTGAGCAACTCCAGGTTGGGCAAATGCCACATCTTACCAGGGCTGATATCACAGAATCACAAAGTCTCAGAATGTTAGGGATTGGAAGTGACCTCAAAAGATCCATCACCCTCACAGTGGGGAAAAAAAAAAATCCTTATGTTTCTTACCAGTTTTATTGCAAATTGGCTCAAGTGTATGGACTCCAGGAGTGTGAAAACATATCCAGATACAGCTTAGAAACTGGAAAATAAAGGAGAGGCTTTTTCTTCTCTCTGCAGTATTTGTGAGGTAATAATAGTAACAGTAAGGGGAAGTAAAATAGAGCAGCTTCATTGTGATTTTTTTTAAAGGATTCAATTGAATGTAAAATGATTGATTTTAGGCACTTGGATGGACTAACATTTAATTCTAAGGGAATCATCTTCTGAGAAAAGCAGAAAGCTTTGTCAAGAAGAGACAACTTTCACTTTGTATAGAAAGGTGCTGCTGAGTAGCACTGCCGGAGTTCTTTAAGTAAGAATAATTATATTGCACAGGAAAGTTGGATTTGGAAGCAGTTCCTCTGGTAATTACTCACAAAGAAGAATGTATCTGCTGCAGCCACCAAAGCCTGAAGGCTGGTCTTCTGTTGCAGAGGATCATCTGCATTATGGCTAAAAATTCAAGCAAAGAGAGTGAAAAGAAGCAAGAAAGGACATAAAACTCCCAAATGCCTTGTCCAGAGAAAAGTCTTTTCCACCAAGAAGGGATGAAACATCTTTCAGAGCAAATATCTCATACAGATGGAGGTGAGTGGTAACTAAGAGAATAATTCTGTCACATTTGGTTTCCACTTGAAAAGGAATCCCTACTGGCACCTCACCGTACAATGTCCCCCTCATTGCTCTACGATTTCTGCTTTCTATTGTGTTTCCACCATGCCCACCATACCTGTGAGCTCTCATCAAAACCTTTCCTGTGGTCAACATTCACTGTGAAAGAATGACAAATTTCTCTGACAAAATAATTGCAGCAGCGAGCTGCTTCTGCTGCTGAAGCAGGGTTTGCAGTCAGTTTAGATTGCAGCCTGCCCTCTCCATCTTCTCCCTGATCTTAAAATGTTGGATGGAGTAGGCAAGCCACTGCCTGCATGAACTTTGGATCCTCCCCAGAACGGTTTAGACCACTCTACCTTCCACTCAAAAGCAAATCTGTAACACTTTAAATGCTCAGAAAGTTGTGGTTCCCCACTTTAGTTATGAAAATGAAGAGTGCTAGTCAGTTCCACTGGAAGTTGCTCTCACACAGGCTTTCATATGCTTGCATGGAACTCTGTGTGGTCAAGAGCAGTATGTCTTTTAATTTAGATCCAAAGGTCTCCTAAGGTAGGCCAGCAGTGGGTAAAGAGAAACGCTTCTCTGCACAGGTTCAAACAGGACTTCTCATAATTCACAAGAGGACATTTTCCCCCCTGGAAGCTTCTTTGTGCATTAAAGGATTCATGTGAATATGCATGTCTAGCAGTGGAGAAAGGTATCTGATTACTGCACAACAGGTCACTTACAAATCATCTTCTGCCTCTCAGGCTGCATGCTCAGTGTGTGCTGGGAAGAGAAATCAATTCATTGCAACAAATGGGCCTAGATGGACCATTCAAACACTGCAATAGTGCAAGGATTGAAATATGCTCCTCCTCAGCCATGTGATGGTAAAAAGCCTGTGGCATTTCTAGAATGAGAGGAAGAAAAGAACATGATGCTTTGAAAAAATAACTGCCCTCAAACTAAAATAAAGGCACAAGCTGATAGGCAGCACAGGGTTCCTGTGGTGATGTATGCTCAGAAGAGACGCTCAGGTGAAAGCTAGAGCAAGAAGCAGCTGGCTCTCTCAGTGCGGAAATGGGGATGCACAGCACCTTGCTGCATGCTGCAGCTTGATGGAGGAGGGGTCACCCTAGACATCTCCGTAGGCAGCTGGGTTGACAGGCTTCAGAAGAGGCAATCCTGCCTAGAAGTTGATTGTTGCCCTCTGGCAAAGCCTCAGTCACTCTGAGTTTGCTTACACAGGAAGCTTGAGGCTGAATGTGAAAGGCCTAAATTTTTGTGGTAAAAACATGATTCTGTTCTGCCTGTACCGGGAAAAGGATGCTCAAAAAACAACTATTACCACCATTTAGACAATCCTATAAATACTGTGCTGCATCTGGCAAATAGAGTGCTTGCAAGTAAGAAAGTGCAGAGAGGGCTGATAATTTGGTTTCATTTGCCTTATGTGCTCTCTGGATGTTGTTACAAATGATTATTTGGACTATACTTCATAAAGCAGAGTATTTGAAATACAGAAGCTCTGTGATGAGTAAAAGGAACTAATTTGGAAGACAAACGAGCACATGTAAAATGTGCATTTAACAATGACTGAAAAAAAAAACCCAACTCAAATGCAAGTAGCCTGCTCCTTAAAAGCTACAAAGGATGCATGATGAATCTAAGCAGGCGACAAAACCAGACAAAAACATTCCTGTAGCTCCAACTCCAAATACATTTGGACTAGAAGAAGTTCAGGCTTTCTCATCACCCATTTAAATGGAAATAAAATGAAAAATCCACAGGCAACAGGAGGGGTTGCCAGTGTGCTTCAAATGCCGCCCATAAGCACTTACCATGGATTCTAAGATGACAGCTGAGGAATGAGCAGTGCTCTCAGCCCACAGGCTTCTCCAGTGATTGGTCTTAGAACGTTCACACTCATGGAGAAGGGCAATGATTCTCTGTTAGATGGGTTCAACCTCATGTATTTCCACTAAAACAGGTATAAGGAAATCACTTTTAAGGTCACTAGAAAGGGGAAATACTTTCTATCACATCTTGTATTTAGAAAGCCTACTGAAATCTGCTCAAGGATCTGCTGACCACTTTTTTCCCATAGGAGACCTCATTTGCTTTCATAGCTTTTCTTTTGAACACATTTGGCCTGAGAAAGAACACAAAGCAGGACTCCTGTCTTTCACCACGTATCTTATATCTGGGACTGAATGTGTAGGCTCTACCTAATGCCTGTGCAAGGACAGCTTTTCATCAAGCCTTACAAGAAAGAGAAATTAAAGCAACATAACTACATTGGATAGAGTTGTGCACAATTGTGTCACACAAAACATAGAACAATTTATGTGCCTACAGGGACAGTCCACTCAAATTTATACTGATGGCATCTCACCTTAATTGGCATGATAACTGAGTGAAGCCCATGTGAAGATTAAGTCCAAAGAAATGACATTACATGCTGAAGGGTTACCATATTTCTTCATTCCTCCCTATTACATGGGAAGAGGTAAGAACATCTCGAATTTACCACATCTGTAAAATTCATGTTGTCAATTTTTATGACTTTCTCAAGAATGTTACTGGCTGCTCTTCAACTTGCCTCCATGAGCACGTGGAGCACATTAGGTGACAATGAAAGACATTTCTAGGTGTCATGGCAGGAGAGAAAAGGCTTAAAGCTCAATGTACTCCAAATACCTACAGAGAAAAATCAGGATTTTTAACTATCAGACCTGTCTGATGATTTTGTGACTTCTTGTGCACAATGTTTTAAAATCCATCAGAACCATTGTTAAGATAGACAAACCCTCATGAAACCACATGGGATTCATTGACCGAATACATCTGAGGTGTTATAGAACATATGAGACACCTGCAAAGGGCTGGAAGACTTAAGACATCCAGCCAGATATGTGCTGCTTCACAGACACAGCTTTAGGCCAAGTGCAATGTCTGAAATGATACTTGACAGCTACAGAGAGAAAGCTGAATTCAATCCTCACAGCTTTCCAAGTGTGAAAAACTTGCTTGCTTGCAGTCCTGAGCTGTGCTGTCAGCTACCGAATTCATCATCTCTGAACATATACTCCACTGGCATTCAATGTGGTGACAACCATAAACCAAGGAAATAAAAGCAGTTCTTCTCACTACCCCTCCATGAAAATGAGAGGCATTCATGGCAAATGTAAACATAGCTGAAGTTTAGAGTAGGTATGCACCCGTGCAAACCATCCCTGGGGCTGTTCCTACAAGGTGAACCTCACACCACTGTGGTCACCTTTGCCACCACCACATCCCAGCATCTATTTGCTCTGGTGACCCTCTGAGGAACTACTCACTGACTGGTTTGTGACTATTAGACTAAGGAGGACACTCACTGGTATTTGTTTTTTTTAAAGGTAGTATCCAAATCCAGCTCTTTGAAGATGAGAGGAACAGGGAAGCTTTCCTGTACTCATTTTCCTACATCATAAAGCCTACATCTTGAAGAAGCTTTGGTGGAAATAATGCAGCTGCCATACAACATTGCATAAGCAGCTCACACCAGTATCTCCCTTCCACATTTCTTAGTGTGTTTTTTTTCCCTGCTGCAGCAGCAGAGGGTCTTTTCATGTAATGAATCATGTAACTTCCTACAATTTCTACTGTTTCTGTAATAGCAGAATTAGGGTAAGAACTCATAAGACACTTCTGTGATTTATTCATTCACAGATGATCCAACTATATATTCTGTACCTCTCAATATTTGCTCAAAAACATTACATACCAGCAATATGAACTGTTTTAATGCAACAGCTGAGATGGTATTGCCCTGACACACGCCCATGCCAGCCACAGAAATCATCCTGACCCATACAAAAAAACCTCCAGAATTGTCAGTTACATGACATCATAAAAGCAGGTTACTCAACAAAAGGCTTGGCTAGAGGAATTATTTTAGGCACGAAGAGCATGGTATGTGTATGATCAGATGCCAAGGAAGGTTTTCAGCAATTCCAGGCAAGGCCTTTTTTGGGTCCTGTGAATTCATGTGACACATGCTACTAGCAGAAGACTCAGTGACCACACCATCAAACAGGCTTGCCCACAAGTCCTTTTTCCATCATTGCCCACAACAAAGAAAATTGGGTTGTTCCTAGGTTCTCTTCTGGAGTGAAACAATTCTTCCTGAAACAAAACCAAACTGCTGCTTTGGTTGTTCAACAGACACTCCCAGAATGCAGCATGGACAAGGCTGAACCAGTTTTGGCTCCCTATCCCAGCAGGCTCCAACCCCTCGAATGTCACATACCCTTTTGTTTCAAGCTATTAATTCCAGTGAGCTGCAAAACCCCCTGGCACTCACATTACTTCAGTCTTTTGAACTGAAAACCAAGCAAAACACGCTAAGTGCCTTATAGTTGTGACTACAGTATGTGGAGCAAGAGATGCTCCACAGCCAAACACTGAGTGTGGACCTGTTTTTTCTGCTTCAGAGAATGCTAATGTTGAGCAACACAATGCTGCTGCAATGCTCAGCTTGGGGTGAGGTACTAAGGGGAGCAGCCTTTGGCACCAAAGCTGTGGCCATGGCCCCTCCAAAAGGATGTGTGGGGGAGATAGCAAAGGTTCCTAAAGCCTGTTCTCCAGAAGTATCTTGCTTCATTTTGGAAACACTGATGTTACCTGAAGGGGATAGGCTCCTTAGACCGAAGTGTACAAAGACTGCTGCTGTGGTGTGACTCCTGAAAGCTTGTGGCTCCCACAAGTGCTTCTCTGCTGACAAAAAAGTGCCAAAGTCAGCATGAAACAAAGCAGCTTTTAGACAAAAAAGTCGACAGGTCCTGACCCTTCTTGGCAGCTGACAGCTGTTCAGGGGGTTGTTTAGCCTAAGAAAGCGTGAGCAGACAGGGTTTCCACTTCTGAATCATTAGGAGTTGAATTTGAATCATTTGCTGTTTCTGCTCTACAATGCCCTTGCAGGCCTGTAATGCTCTAGGGCGCCTCTGTCCATGCGAGCCATCCCTGTTTCTCCTCCCTGTCCCACATTCTCATTCTCAGCAAGATCCTGGCTCAGGACGGTTGTGGTACATCTAAATCTACTGGTTGACCAGGTAGTTTTCCACATCAATTGTGACCTTGGACTCTTTTCAAACCAGCCCTGTGCTGATGAAATGCAGTTTAACTACACTTACCATAGAGTCAGGAAGAGTTTGTGTCATACAGTTGTATGCATTTCATCTGTCCCGTCGCTAGCGTGCCAGGCAGCCTCTGCCCTTAGGCACATGAGCCCTCTGAGACGCAGGCAAGAAAAAAGGAGAATGCAGAGGATGAGCTGGCAAAAAAATTCCCAATGGTTAGGCATCTATAAGCCACACTGCTGAGATAACCACTGCCTGCCTGCACCCCAGCATGCAAAGGCAAGCAGAAAGGGCACAAAATGACTGGGGCTAAAGCCATGCAGCACTGTGTCCTCAGCACACTGCCTCCAGCAGAAGAGAATGTGCTTCCTTGTGTAGCACCTGCCTGCATCCTGCACCTGGGGATTTATTACTTGGAACATGCTATTTAGGATAGGATGGGATAGGAAATGGGAAAAGGGAAATGGCAAAGGGGAAAGTGAAAGGGAAAAGGAAAAAAGACAAGGGAAATAAAGGAAGAAGAGGAAAAGACAAGGAAAATAGGAGAAGACAAGGAAAATGGGGAAAAATAGAAAAGGGAAGAAAAAAGAAGAAAAAAGTAAAAGAAAAGGAAAGGGAAAGGGAAGAAAGAAAGGGGAGGGAAGAAAGAAAGAAAGGGGAGGAAAGAAAGAAAGAAAGAAAGAAAGGGGAGGAAAGAAAGAAAGAAAGGAAGGGGAGGNGGGGAGAAAGGGGGGGAAGAGAAAAAAGGAAAGAAAAGAATGAAAAGAGAAAAAAAAGGAAAAGGAAAAAGAGGAAAAAAAAGAAAACTTCTCCACTTTCAGTTAATTACTTTTGGCTGTTTCTGTTACCTCAGACCCCTCTTTCCCAGAGCCGCACCACAAGAAAGGATCTCCCCGACTCTGCTCTCCTTTTAAAATGCTTCCTTTTATTTCAGTGGTTGTACATTGGGTGAATGAGTTTAACGTCACAACAGAAATCAAATGGCTATTTAACAGACCACTAGTAGTTATATGCTGAAAAAGAGTGACTGGAGGGGTTTCTTTCTTACAGAGATAGTCATTGTACCTGCCGTCAATTATGTGCTGGATGAGAGAGGCAAACTAAAAGGTATTTTGGTGAGGTGCTGTATCCTCTGAAGAAAATAAACACTGAGACATCTCAAGTCACTTGAAACCATGTCCCAGCTACAGTATTCACTGTCTGTGTGTTGGCCCATCTCACGGTTCTTTTAGCAGGGCTGGGGGTGGGGAGGAGGGTTTATTTGTCGGCTTTTTCTTTAATTAAACAAAGCATTTAAAATCGATTCATTTTCATTAGACCTTTTTTTTTTTTTCCTTTTAAATATAAACAAAGTTTTGGCAAATAATATTTATACAGAAAAATAGTTTTAGATCTTCCCAAATTTTGAAATAGTCTATAAAATTACTTTTATAAATAAATAAAATGCAGAATCTGTTGTAGACATATTTGCACATCTCTTGTAATTGCCTCCTTTTTACTGTTAAAGCGTAGGTTTTGAACTCGTACGGTTGTCCAGGAATAATACAAAGTCATAAAATCAGAAAGTGGATCTCTTATTAAAAATACATTTTTCTCCCCCTTTTTTTTTTTCCCTTTTTTTTTTTTCTTTTTCCTTTTTTTTTTTTTTTTTCTTCTTTTTTTTTTTGTGTGTTTTTTTTTTTTGTCTGTCAGTTTATCTGGATGAAAAGACCTGATGTTTCTGAAGCTTCATCATCCATGGGCAAAAGAAAAAAAAAAAAATAGTAGTATTGGATTAATTGTAAAAAACATAGAATAACAGTTATTTGGAAACATAAAAAGTACACACGTTAACAATGCCTGGAAGAGTTATCTACAGAAAATATTTAAACAACATGGATAATTTACCATTTAGTATTATACAATAAGCTACCCAAATGCCTAAATTAACTATTATAAAAAAATAAAAACAACTTTGACAGATATAGGCAAGTTGCAGTGTCAACTACCTAGTTATAATGACTGAGAAAGTCTACAAATATTAGTGTTTTAATAGTATATAATGGTGATACCTTAACTGCTAAAGTAACAAGTTAAGATACGTTATTTTTCCCACAAATTAAAACTAACGCGACGTTACAAGCACTATGTTAATTTTACAATCAAATTGTGATCAGTTCTCTTTTCTCTCTTCCTTTTTCTCTCAGATGATCAAATCTCCAGCGTTATATATAAATAGAGAGCGGTCAGACAGCGGACGAACAAGATACAGCCTGGAAAAACATTTTTCCTAGACCAATAATTCTACGGTTAGTGCCTTCGGTCGTTCAGAACAGGCAGCGCTGCCGAAGTTTAAAAGAGTTTACAATCAATCTGAAGAGGTTAAGTTAAAATACTGCAATCACTAATAATGTCCACATAGAAAACCGATGCTGCAAACGATTATACATAATAATACCCATTTATAACAGCTGTTTTGTTCTGCTTTTTGTTGTGTTGGTTTTTTTTTTTTTCCTTTTAAACAATAATTTAAAACCTATGTCATTGACGTGATACGTGTGCAACATAGAAAAGGTGGAAACATGAAATATTTGGTACAATAGTGCTTGAAACAAACCTCAACCAAAAAAAAAAAACAAACCCACAATAATTCAAACAAACCCAAAATTGAATTATACACATAGAATTACCTTGTAAATCAACAAAGTGTTTTAAAAAAGTAAACAACATTAAAATCTGCTTCATCCATATATATGTATGTATGTATATATATATATATATATATATAACATGTAGATCATTGTATTAAAGATATCTTCATACATTTGTGACATAAAATATGTTTTTAAAGAAAAAAAAAAAAAAACAAAAGAACTGATTCTTTTTTTTCTCCACTCTAATCTGGTTACACTCTTATCATCCAATTAAAAAAAAAATGCAAATACAGTAATGATTTACTAAACTGAATCTCATTCTACATTCTTAATGTTCAGTTAATAGCCTAGATTAAAGTCACCTAGGAAGTTTCAGTGACTCAACAGAATTTTAATTAAATTAGCCTATCATACAAATCTCGTCCTCTACAGCCTTCTTTTTTGTCTTTTCTTCTCTGTGTTTGGTCTTTTTTTTTTTTGTTTGTTTGTTTGCTCATTTGATTTTACACTTTACAGGATCACAGATCACAGGATATTAGGGGTTGGAAGGGACCCAAGGAGATCATCGAGTCCAACCCCCCTGCCAGAGCAGGACAATACTATCTAACACAGATCACAGAGGAACACATTCAGACAGGCCTTGAAAGTCTCCAGAGAAGGAGACTCCACAACCTCTCCAGGAAGCCTGTTCCAGTGCTCTGGGACCCGCACAGTAAAGAAGTTCCCCCTTGTGTTGAGGCAGAACCTCTTTTGCTGCAACTTACACTTCTAGAAGTTACTTCTTAAGAGTTTGGATCTTTTTTGGTAACCTGATTATGAGTTTGAAAGATTATTCGCTTCTGGTGAGATTTCATTGTTGGCATCAGGCTCGCTTTCATCAAGTCTGATGTGACAAAATTTAGGCACTTCTGCAAAGTCTCTTTTAAAAACATTATAAATATACTTGTAAAATAATATTCTCAAGACCTTGTTCTTTTGGGGATGGAAAGGGGTACGAAGTTCACACTGTGCAAAATTTTAAACGTTTTCTTCTGCTATTCTGCTATGATTCAAATGCAACTTCTCCATACAGGTCAAACACCAACCATGTGCATCTAAAGAATTTGTGCTTCACTTTGGAATTCGAGCTAAACATACTCAGATTGGCAGGGTGATGTGCAGGACACTAGGCTGCTTCTACTGTCTCTTGGAATCAACTCACCGAGGGAGCAAAACCAAAATTCATTTTTAGTTTGGTTTTTGTTTTTTTTTTTAAACCAAGAAGAAAAACTCCAATCACAACTCGGGTGAAAATTAAACCTGCAACTGGGATAGGTTTTTTTTAGCCAATACAACTTAATTATTGCTGAGCTTGAAAGATTCATGAACACTGAATCTCAGGAGACTAAGCTTAACTGGACCGTTTCCCTTAGGTATAGTCATGGAGAAAAGACGGTAGTTCCAAGAATTAAACTATGCTTAGAAAACTCTTTTAAAACTAAATGTTACCCTTTATGTCTTGAAACATCACAGCTGGTATCAGGTAGTTAACTATTTTAGGTTGGAGTATAGTAAGCATACCATATTTAATATTCATATATGACATAGCAGCACTAGCTTTTTCGAGTTTGTGATTTGTCCGTAAGAACAAATTCTTGACTTAGCATGCAGTTTGTGGCAACTCTAGAGAGGAGGAGACGGGGTAGTATGTACAGTAGCCGTGCTTGGCCGTCCTCAAGGAGGCTTCGTGACACTCCGTTCCGCTCCTGCCGGTTATTTCAGGATTATCTGTCAAGAGAAAGGAAAGTGTGACCGTGCTTTTAGGTGACAGGGGCAGGAGAGCAGTTTGCCCAGACAGACGGTGCTACACTAGCTAAGCTTGGGGGGCAGCGCCCTGTATCCTCACGCTGCCTGCGAGGCGTTTGGGGTTCACAAACCTGCTTGACTTCCTCCCGTACGCACGTCCTCGTGTGTGCGTGTGAACAGGCAGAGAGGGTGTTTCATGTGGCAATATTACCGGGGCTGGCACCGAGGCCACAAAGGAAGGGTCTAGCCATAGGCGGGGTGTGCACCCCCGGCGCACCAGCTATCGGCAAGCAGGGCAAGCAGTCTTGCACCTCTTGAGGAAGCTTGAAAGTGCATCGGTGCCTGGTGCAATTCTCTAGTTCCCACAATATCAGGAACAATGAAGGGAAACAGTGGAGGCACGGCCCCTGACCACTAACAAGCAGAAAAATGTACTGGGGTGGCTGGTTTCAAGAAGCTGAAGTGTCTTTTGAATGCACTTCTAGCAGCTGCTTATTTCCTAAAAAAAAAGAGATAAATTATGTGCAGGTCAGTGAATTTGGGAGGTTTTGTCACACTTCCTTATGCCAGGGGGTCCAGGGGCCTGATTGTAACAGTACCTCTGTGCACCTAACTAGTCACTAACCTTGCTGCTTCAGTGTCTCAAACTGAGGGTGAAGCAACCATCTTACAGATACAAACTCTCACACTGCCAATAGAGTGAAGAGTAAATGCACGATGAGCCCAGCAACTGTCTCAAGCTGCTCAGAGTACTGGAAAGCAGTCCAGATTCCCATCACCTGCCTGAAACGGGTGTCGGTGAAAGTGGTGTCCAAAGCCAGCAGTGTGATGTTTTATCACCTCATTGCTAATCTGTGCTCCAGACTTAAGCACAAGTCAGGGAATTAGAGTGCATTGTCTACTCTTCCTGTTTAATTTGGCACTCAGTGTATTTTTAAGCTGTATTTGTAGGTGGTACGCAAAACAGCCATGACAGCACTTTGACCTACTTCTGTATGACTAGACTGCTGCTCAATGCAATATTTATTTTAAAAAGGGGGGGGGGGAATAGATGTTTTGAAAACAACTTCAGCAACATACTACCTCTGACATACAGAATGCCAAAAAATGAAATGTGCTTGCCTCTGCGTGGAAGGCGCTCGTGCTACTCCACTGCCCAGTCGCATCTGAACGCGCCTCACAACCTTAACTACCTCGCTCTCTGTACACAACTCGCAGCTCCCTGATCCCCCTTAATTTGCCAGCGTGCCAAAAGAGTCATCTTTGATTACCATCAGCATTGAAAATCTGGTGACACGTGAGGCCCCACTGTAATGACACGGTACAAACACCTGATGCTCCAAAGGGCTTGGCACCTAAATACATCATACGTAGAACAAGGGCATATATTTTTAATGAACTTCCACTCATTGTGAGTTTGTTAGCTTATTCCCTGTCTTCTGCTTCCTCTTCAAATAACAAAGAAATGCCTTTGCTGAAATAATAAAGCCCTGCCCGTGATAAGCCTGGCCCATCTGCAGCACAGCGCTTTGACAGTACGCACATAGAACGTGGCCATGCTGAAAGTAAGAAGTGACCAAGATTATCGGCACTGATATTTTTAGCATGTTTCAAGCCAACATGTCAATGCAATTAATAAAGCAGCTTTAGCTATATTGGGTTAGACATAATCACACAAGTGTATTTAAGGGAACCTAAGGTCTGATTTAATGGGACACAAATCTACTCAGTGTTGAAAGAACTTCAGAGACTGCAGCTGCCCCCACTGTCTGCCAACTTTTGAGAAGCTAAACTTCGTTTCCCTAGGGCTTTCTTCCTGCCTATCTAGAGAGACAGATCACTGCCCCTTATGTCGAGATGTCCTAAAGGTTAAACTGCTGCACAAGACCGATGCTCCCAATTTCCTTAAAATGTGCCTCCAAGACTGTAGAGGACCTAATCTCAGGCTGTTTCTTGGGAAAAGGGCAGGATCCTCACTGGTGCTTTGATTAACACATGTGCAACTCACCCTGCCACATACCAGGCAGGACAGAGGTGTCCTGGGCAGTGTGAAAGAGCAGGCATCCTTTCTCTGCCCTGCTCTGGCAAGTGCCAGACTCCAGGTAAGGACTTCAACCACACCATTCCTGTTCCTGCCATTTCTTCCCACTTTCAAAACTTAGCAAATAACAAGGACAATGCAAACCCTTTCCTTTTGTGCATGAGCATGTCCTGTTTACGTGGCTGTGGGCAGAGGAGAAGCTGCTGGAGCTTCCCTCACCATGCTTCTCCCACTGCCAGTGGCTGTGGAGCTGGCTTGCTCCCACCACGGTGTCCTTACCATGCTGCTCGTGCAGGGGATGTAACTAGGGCATGTTGCACCCTGGCTATTTCTGGTACACGTAGGAGTCCTCCTAGGGGAAAAAAAAAAAAACCTCCCTCCACCAGAACAAGTTTTTCCAGTGCAGAGATGCAGAACTACTTTTATTTTTTAAACCTTCACCACAAGGTGTAAAACATATCCATAGTCCTTAATGATACGTTCACACCCTAGATATCACAGCTCTGCCAGCGCTACATACACACGTAGCAGATTCTGCAAGTGGGTTTTTTACCACTGTGTCTGACAGAGGCATATAAAATGCTAAACTACTTTCTATGGAAAACACAGTGTGAACCTCTTCTGTTCAATCTACAAATGAAGTCATAAACTGTGATGGAGGCTGAGTCTGCGTCGCTGCTAATTGCTCCATCACTTGCATGCTGAAAAAGAAGAAGCTGTACAGAACATACTGACAAAGCAACATCTCTACACACCAATTACAGACTCTACACTCTCTTGCTACTTGTAAATAGGTCCAACCTTTGCATTCACTGCTGTTTGAAGAAATGTCCATGTATGTGGCTTGTATTTGCAGTGAGACTTCTGTATCGTTATACTTCACAGCAGCTTGATATGTGCTGACACTTTAACCATGGTATATATAAGCCTGTAAGACTGAAAAATAAGACTATACAGTGGGTGTGCGTTGTCCCATGTACAAAGGTCTATGGGTCAACTATGGGAAAGCATTTCCCCATGCTCTGTACAGTAAGTGCCACGGGTGTGGATACAGATGTGCCAAAGAACATTCCTGCTGCTGCTGCAGTCAGAGCTCTAATAAGAACACTATCTCTAGCATAAGGAGAAGGGTCTGGCACTTACGGTCTGGGGACATAAGATTTCATAACAGCAGTCAGAGACTTGGGATACCCTCTCCATTACCCTCTTGCTTGGTACCCATTTGACATGCCAGGTAGCTGGCTACCCTTTAGTCTAAAATCACCAAAAGTGCACCAGCGTTACTCACTGCAACTAGTAATACAGAATGCACCTGAATTTCTGCAAACTACTTTCTAACTGCCAAGAAGCTTTTGCTCTTCCAAATTTTCCATCTCTTTAGAGGTGATATTTTCAGCTCCCAAATGCCAAGACTTTCTTTTCTATCAGAGCCTGCCTCTTTTAGACATTTACTTTCAGGAGCTTTGAATAATCACAGTGGTCATTAAGTCCCCTGTGCAACACAGAACAACCTGAAATTCAGCCAGGGCAGCTCTTAGAAGTGGTAACAGTTCTGAAGTGTCATCCACAGGAATGACAGCCAAGAGAGATGTTACTGACAATGGCTTTAGCTTCTCACTGGACTACAACCCATGCTATGCAGAAGACAAATTGATGAAAGAGTTGGGACTGTTCAGTTTGGAGAAGAGGAGGCTCCAAGGTGACCTTCTTGTGGCCTTCCAGGATCTGAAGGGGGACTACAAAAAAGATGGGGAGGAACTTTTGAGGCTGTCAGGGAGTGACAGGACTAGGGGGAATGGAGCAAAGCTGGAGGTGGGGAGATTCAGACTGGATGTGAGGAGGAAGTTGTTGAGCATGAGAGTGGTGAGAGTCTGGAATGTGTTGCCCAGGGAGGTGGTTGAGGCCCTGTCCCTACAAGTATTTAAGGGCAGGCTGGATGAGGCTCTGGCCAGCCTGCTGAGGGTAGGGTGTCCCTGCCCATGGCTGGGTGGTTAGAACTAGATGATCCTTGTGGTCCCTTCCAACCCTGACTGATTCTATGATTCTATGTCAGCTTGGGATTTCCTCATCAAAGGCATCTATGATCAGTTTCAAGAATTAAAAAGCAACTGTATTTTAAATTAAGGTGCAAAGTCCACCTTTGGAAACTGTTTTCTGACATGCAGGTTACTTCGTGCACTGCTTTACTTGGTACTGTTTACAGAATTAATGGAATTATCTACAATTGTGACTGGACAATAGGAATTTCAAGAACAGGTTGCCCAGGGAGGTTGTGGCTGCTTCCTCCCTGGAGGCATTTAAGGCCAGTCTGGATGAGGCCTTGAGCAACCTGCTCTAGTGGGAGGTGTCCCTGCCTATGGCAGGGGGTTGGAGATGGATGATCCTTGAGGTCCCTTCCAACATAAACCATTCTATGATTCTATGATTCTATGAATATTATTTGGCTTGAAATGTTCTGTTTTGAAGCTACAACTCACAAAGCTTCTTTAGTCTCTTTGCATTAGATTCTGGTTCCAGTTCCTGATGTATTACACAGCGATGCATACAGGAAATTTACCATTCTGCATGAATTCAGTGTACTTGAACTCTTGTTCAACTGAAGGCCTGTCACAGTGGATCTGCTGGGAAACGTAGCTTTGTGTCTACCTCTGACATGTTTCTCTTTCAGAAGTTTTCAAATAATTTTCCCAGATCATACTTTGCTCTATAAACATGGATATATTTTAAGGGGTATTTCACCTCCACATTGCAAAGCACTTATCCCTCCAAAAATGAACTCATACGTAGTTAGCATTTTCATAGAATCATAGAATCAGCCAGGGTTGGAAGGGACCACAAGGATCATCCAGTTCCAACCCCCCTGCCATGGGCAGGGACACCCTACCCTAGAGCAGGCTGCCCACAGCCTCATCCAGCCTGGTCATAAATACCTCCAGGGACGGGGCCTCAACCACCTTCCTGGGCAACACATTCCAGCTTCTCACCACACTCATGCTGAACAACTTCCTCCTCACATCCAGTCTGAATCTATCCTCCTCCAGCTTTGCTCCATTCCCCCTAGTCCTGTCACTCCCTGACAGCCTCAAAAGTCCCTCCCCAGCCTTTTTGTAGGCCCCCTTCAGATCCTGGAAGGCCACAAGAAGGTCACCTTGGAGCCTCCTCTCCTCCAGACTGAACAGCCCCAACTCTTTTGGTCTGTCCTCATAGGAGAGGTGTTCCAGCCCTCTGATCATCCCAGTGGCTCATTTTAGATGACCCAGCCTTTCACTTTAAAAATGAGGTAGTAATGGGAGATTCTAGTAGACAAAATTAATCTCCAATGATTTTGGACATGTATGCCTCAGCTGGTTACCCTATTTTACATCTTCCTAGTCTACCTCAGGCAACTTATTTCATCCTGAGACGGATTACGAACTCACGATGCTTTCCCCCTACCCACTAAATGTAAGAGACTGCAGCAAACAGTTCACACTGAAGTATTTGAATTTTAGACACCTGTGTGGAAGGATTCATCTGTCCTGACAAGTGCCATTTTCTACTTTCATGGTTTCTGCTCAAGTAGCAGACTGGTCAGATGAATCTAGGGTATATACATTAAAAACTACAGATATTTTCAGACAGCTGGCTCATTTCTGGCTGTCTCATAACTTCTCCTGCTTTCTAAAAATAAAACTAACACCAAGTATTTCTTTCCTTTCACATGAAACCCAAGACTATTTATATTTCTCCATGCCTTTGGGAAATGTTTTCCATCTCTTCATATGTAATTTTTCTCTTAGAATCTTCATTGGTGGCATGCACCTTGCTCTTTGTCTTAAAAATAAGTAAGGTGGTTGTTTCTTTTCTTCTTTAATCTAACATTTACTGAGAGTAATCACTACTGTATCAGTTATGCCTGATCTTATTTTTTACACAGCCTTACAGATGGACTTTTTTCACCACCGTGACTTCAGCAGCAGTATGTCTACAAACCACCAACCCAAGTTTTCCAATCCAAACCCCACCTTTCCAATTCCCTCCTACCACTACGTTTCCAAAGGTTGGGATTTGCCCCTGTCCTCAATTGGTTAACAGCTAAGTCAGCTCTAACCCTTGCTTGTGTTCAAAGCAGCCTCCTTGCTCCCACCACTCAGGGTAGAAAGGTGTTCGAGCACAGACACCTCATCTCTCCCATCTTAGATGTCATCCTGCCCCTTTTACCACTCCTGGCACCAGCTGTAATCCCCTACTGGAAGTCTCTTCCTTGTATAGTGTCTGCACTACACCACAGGTCTTGCCACTGCCGCAAGAGACTCCCTTCCTCATCTGCACTGAACATATCTGCACATTCGTGCATCCATCAGGTCTGCCTCACTCATATCTCCCTTTCCACTTCCAAAACGTACAGTCACCAGCTTGCACTCCTATAAAACTAGTGCCAAACCAGTGCCTGCCTACAGATTCACCTGCAAACACTGTAAAGAAAAAACTCTGAATAAATGTATCCCTAAACAAAACCTAAAGGAACTACTAACGGAGTTGGAGTGACCTGCTGAAAGCAATTTGTTTGTGTGCTGAAACACTCCATCACTTTTCATAAGCTCACACTGAGCTCCACCCTGTGTCACTGCCGCCTTTCCTTTGCTGCTCCTTTTCTCTCCATGGCAGGAAACCTCATTCTTATTCCCAGCATATTATGATCTAATGTCTATGTGCTTAATTTTTCTCACTAACTGCAGACCTCTCTTTAATTGAGGTGTGAAAGAGGACTTCTATCATACTGCTTCTCCATTATCCCAATGCATCCCTAATACATTTGTCTACTTTGCTCATCAACAAGGTGATCTCTGACTTGTATATAAAGGGTGAGATGTCTGGGTCACAGACGATGTCCTTAGCTGCCTGACCCTGCATGACTAATACAAGGGGCATCAGGGCTTTCCTGAGGGGCTGAGGTTCTATTTGTTTGGCTTTCTCACAGCCCATCCTCTGATGTGGTAATTCTGCTGCCCTGCTCCATCCTCTCTTATCTCAATCTGAGCGTGCCCAGTTCTGCCTGCCCCCTATCTTGATAATATGCCTCTGGAAATTGCTGAGAGTCAGATGTCCATGCTGAAGTGGACACATCTACTAACACATTTTCATTGTACCAGGCACAAGCTTGTTGGTCACAGGGGTGTCACAAAGCTGAAAAAGACCACATCTGACTCCAGCTCTTCATGATGATCCAAAGAAAAGATCAAGGCAAGCTTAGCATCCCAAAGGGCTCAAGGATTTACACAGCATCATTCCTCTCCTTTAATATTCATAAAGTTCTGAAAGAGAGTCCAAAGCCACTTGTGCTGCCAACTCCTTAGCATGCTTATGAGTTTAAATAGGAATTTAGTCAAGTAATAATGTATAATATTTAAGCTCAACTTAATAGGTATTTACTCACTCTGAAGAAACAGGACTAGTTGCTTTAAAATAGAAAGAAATCTGGGTTTATTTATTCTTCAAAGTAATAAATAATGCAGTGTTAAAAATTGATCATAACATACTCTAAAATATTCCATCAAAAGTCTATTTTTAGCTAATTGCACTGGCAGCAGACAGGCAATGTAGAAATGAGAAAACCATTGCTGTAATATTTCAGGAGCACTCACACAGTGCCTGTCTTGAATAGCCACTCAATTTCACCTTTCAGCAGGCATTGAGCTACTGCCATCATCTGTGCTTTTGACTTCTTACTTACAGGTCATTTCCCTTCTCTTCTTGAATTGTAGAAACACCAGAATAGGAGGAACTGTGAGCACAAAGGCCAGGCAGACGTTCACAGAATCACAGAAGCAACCAGGTTGGAAGAGACCTCCAACATCATTCAGTCCAACCTAGCACCCAGCCCTGTCCAATCAACCATGGCACTAAGTGCCTCATGCAGGCTTTTCCTGAACATCTCCAGGGACGGTGACTCCACCACCTCCCTGGGCAGCCCATTCCAATGCCAATCACTCTCTCTGGGAAGAACTTCCTCCTAACATCCAGCCTTGACTTTCCCTGGCACAACTTGAGACTGTGTCCCCTTGTCCTGTTGCTGGTTGCCAGGCAGAAGAGACCAACCCCACCTGGCTACAGCCTCCCTTCAGGTAGCTGCAGACAGCAATGATGTCTACTGCTACACTGCTTACCGCTTCCTTCATTCTCTTCTTATCTGAATACTCTCAGAGAAACAGACAGGCACATGACTGCGTGGCACTGCAGGTAATACTGTGCTAAAAATGGAGTCAATCACTAAGTTAACAAATCTCTGCCTCAAGCTGAAAGTCACGACAGGTACAACAAGCAAGTAAACAAACAAATAGATGTTTCCACTGCAGTCAGGAGGACAGCCTCTTACATACTCAACCCAAACACTAGCATGTCTGCTGGGCAATAAATCATAGGCTGAGATCACAGAATCATAGACTTAATCAGGGTTGGAAGGGACCACAAAAGGATCAGCTAGTTCTAACCCCCCTGCCATGGGCAGGGACACTCTAGATAAGGCTGGCCACAGCCTCATCCAGCCTGGTCTTAAACACCTTCAGGGATGAGGCCTCAACCACCTCCCTGGGCAACCCATTCCAGCCTCTCACCACTCTCATGCTCAACAACTTCCTCCTCACGTCCAGTCTGAATCTCCCCACCTCCAGCTTTGCTCCATTCCCCCTACTCCTGTCACTCCCTGACAGCCTCAAAAGTCCCTCCCCAGGTCTTCTGTAGGCCCCCTTCAGATCCTGGAAGGCCACAAGAAGGTCACCTTGGAGCCTCCTCTCCTCCAAACTGAACAGCCCCAACTCTTTCAGTCTGTCTTTATAGGATAGGAGAGGTGCTGCAGCCCTCTGAGCATCCCAGTGGCCCTTCTCTGGACATGCTTCAGCATCTCCACATCCCTCTTGTAGTAGGGACTGCAGAACTGGATGCAGTACTCCAGTTGGGGTCTCACCAGAGCAGAGTAGAGGGGGAGAATCACCTCCCTCGATCACATAAAAATATGCCACTTGTTTAATTCGGGGGAGAATAGCTGGAGCAGCTAAGGATGTCCAGATGCAGCTGTTCTGAAGAACAGAATCTCCAACAAGTACATCTGGAGCTCTGCACTGTGCTGTTAAATTTTTATGATGGAAAAAGCCAAACTCACATGAGCTGTGTGCCCGTGCTTAGCTCAATGAAATGAATCTGCTTTCCCCAAAATGCCTACAAAAGAAGTTCACCTCAGAGGGTTGTTTTTTTTCCTTTTTCTCCTCTCTGTTTAAATATTAAATAAATGCCCCCAAAGGCATTTTTACTCAATTTCTCAAAGTACCATTTGTGGAAGAATTGAAAGCAAGAACACCACAGAATTATCATATCAAACATAAATACCTTTTTTTAATTACAATTATACAAAAGATAAAGCAGTCTGTAACAGGAAAGGGAAATACGTCTTGATTTTTGTTCTAGAAAAGAAGCTAAGTGTTTGCCTGTGCTTACTGCTCCTCTTATGTGACACTGCCATCTAGCAGGCTATCAGAAGCAGTCAGGTTTCAGGCCACTTCTGTAGGGGCAGGCCTGTGTGAGAGGAGAATCTAAAGAAACCCAACCCCCCAAAGAGAACAACAAACCAAACCAAACCAGATTTTTCCAGTTCTTCCCACTAGCATCTTGTCTATGAGCACCTGTTCTAAAACTTGGAAAAGCACAAACTGGATGTGTGGAGCACTCACTGGATAAGGAATTGGCTGGATGGTTGCATGCAGAGAGTGGTGATCAATGGCACAATGTCCACCTGGCGACCGGTGACAAGTGGTGTTCCTCAGGGGTCAGTGCTGGGACCAGTGCTCTTTAACATCTTTGTCAGTGATATGGACAGAGGAATTGAGTGCACCCTCAGCAAGTTTGCAGATGACACCAAGCTGTGTGGCACAGCTGACTTGCTGGAGGGCAGGGATGCCATTCAGAGGGACCTGGACAGGCTGGAGAGGTGGGCCCAGGCCAACCTCATGACGTTTAACAAGGCCAAGTGTAAGGTCCTGCACCTGGGTCGGTGCAATCCCAGGCACAGATACAGGCTGGGTGATGAATGGCTGGAGAGCAGCCCTGAGGAGAAGGACCTGGGGGTCTGGGTCGACGAGAAGCTCAACATGAGCCGGCAGTGTGCACATGCAGCCCAGACAGCCAACCGAGTGCTGGGCTGCATCAAGAGAAGTGTGGCCAGCAGGGCAAGGGAGGTGATTCTCCCCCTTTACTCTGCTCTCGTCAGACCCCACCTGGAGTACTGTGTGCAGTTCTGGAGCCCCCAATACAAGAAGGACATGGAACTGCTGGAGCGGGTCCAAAGGAGAGCCACGAAGATGATCAGAGGGCTGGAGCACCTCTGCTATGAGGACAGGCTGAGAGAGTTGGGGCTCTTCAGCCTGGAGAGGAGAAGGCTTCGAGGAGACCTTATAGTGGCCTTCCAGTATTTGAAGGGAGCCTACAGGAAAGCTGGGGAGGGACTATTTACACGGTCTAGTAATGTTAGGACGAGGGGGAATGGGTTTAAGCTGGAAGAGGGGAGATTCCGACTGGATGTTAGGAGGAAGTTCTTTACAGTGAGGGTGGTAAGGCACTGGCACAGGTTGCCCAGGGAGGCTGTGGATGCTTCCTCCCTGGAGGTGTTTAAGGCCAGGCTGGATGAGGCCTTGAGCAGCCTGCTCTAGTGGGAGGTGTCCCTGCCTGTGGCGGGGGGTTGGAGCTGGATGATCCTTGAGGTCTCTTCCAACCTAAACCATTCTATGATTCTATGAACTCAGCATGCAAACCTGCCAGAAGTCTTCAGCATCTACACAAAAACAACCTGCCACCTTAGAGAACAAAAGTTATTCTTAAAAGTAAAGTTAAAGTTGGTGTGAGACTTAAAATAGAACGCCTTTAAATTCCCCAGGGTGATCTTCTGGCTTTGCTTCTCTACTGCCTTACAGTGTAAGAAGACAAAATGTTGCCATGTATTTTGTAATGTCAGTTGTTTCCAGGCAAGTCACAGAGTCACAGAAACGTTCAGTTGGAAGAGACTCTCAGGATCACTAAGTCCAACCCATAACCCTACTCTACAAGGTTCGTCCCTACAAGGTTCACCCCTACGCCACAGAATCATAGAATCATATCCTCAAGCACCAGATCCAAATGAGCTTTAAGCACACTCGGGACTCCACCACCTCCCTGAGCAGCCCATTCCAGTGCCTGACCACTTGCAGCCCATTCCAATTCCTGACCACTTTTTCCATGATTTTTTTCCCCCTAATGTCCAGTCTAAACCTATCCATTCACAGATCAAGGCCATTCCCTCTTGTTCTATCACTATTTACCTGTGAGAAGAGACCAGCACCAACCTCCCCACAACATCCTTTCAGGTAGCTGTAGACAGCAATGAGGTCTCCCCTCAGCCTCCTCTTTTTCAAACTAAACAGCCCCAGCTCCCTCAGTCACTCCTCTTAACATTTATTCTCCACGCCCTTCACCAGCTTTGTTGCTTTGTTGCCCTCCTCTGCACTCGGTCCAGCACCTCCACATCTCTCTTGTACTGAGGTGCCCAAGACTGAACTCAATACTCAAGGCGTGGCCTCACCAGAGCAGAGTACAAGGGGACAATCACCTCCCTACTCCTGCTGGACACAGCATTTGTCATAAAAGCCAGGATGCCACTGGCTTTCCTGGCCACCTGAGCACACTGCTGGCTCATATTCAGCTGTTTGTATTCGAAGTGTCTGTTTTTTGACACTGCTTAAGATTCCTTCTGAGCTTGAAGTTTAGAAAATCTCTTCTTTGAACTTCAAACTGTTTAATTCTGAAAGTTACCACCACTTATATGTAACTCAGTGTCTTCAGACAAGATAACTTGATTAAGGGATGTGATTCTTGTGTGTGTAGTATGAAAGATGCAGCAAGTTGGTTTAAGTTTGTCTTTGCTACCCTGAGAAGCTATTACTATTCAAATACTTTCTCTAGAGAAATGAGTCTTTATGATAAAGTATCATTTAGGTTCACCTTTCTAGCCTGCTGTGGGTACAAGGCAAGATCTCTAGTCCTGCATCCCAGATGCCAAGGTTTACCAGTACCCCTGTATGAAACAGCATAGTGCCATACTTGGAGTTGCTAGATGCTCAGCCTCAACTCCAAACAGGGATGCAGACAGGCCAAAGAGTGTCCAGAGAAGGGCCACAAGAACGATCAGAAGACTGGAAGACCTGTCATATGATGGAAGGCTGGGAGCAATGGGTTTGTTCACCCTCGAGAAGCCTTAGGGCAGACCTCATAACCATGCACAAGTACACAAAGGGTGGCTGTCATGAGGAGGGAGACTTCATTTTTACCTTCACAGGGGAGGCGGTGGATTCCCTGATGTCAGACAGTTTCAAGGCCAATCTTGACAGGGTGCTGCAATTTCTCATTTGAACTCTTTTCTCATCCTGAAAGGTTGGACTAGATGATCCTTGAGATCTCTTCCAACCTGCTATTCTATGAATCTATGCTAGACCACTGTTCTGGCCAAGGGCCTGCTCCCTGCAAGCACCCCCCCCCTCTGATAATGTGTCTGAGAAAGGAACCTTTCCAGACTTTTTCATGTCAGATTCAAACTGTCCTTTCTATAGGAGTATTTAACTTGGGACCCCATAGAATTGCTAGACCAACATTTCAGTCAAGAAAAAACGACCAAAATTGTTGAGCTGTTTATTGCTCACAGCAAAAGCGCTCTCCTACCTGTTCTGCCATTCCCACACAAGTTGCAACTGAAGCTCTTCAAATAACTAACAGGAGTTTTGCATGGGCTCTTATTTGTAATGTTGTTGTATACCAGTACTAAAGATATAAATAGCATTTGTTTTCCCTTCCCACCTTCCTTCTTAAGAGCTTGCTTTTAACCAACAAAAAAGGCCATTTCTTACTACCTTACAGACTTTTCAAGTAATTTTCTCCTTGCACTACTCACATGAATAGAATAGAACAGAATCGACCAGGTTGGAAGAGACCTCCAACATCATCCAGTCCAACCTAGCACCCAGCCCTGTCCAATCAACCAGACCATGGCACTAAGTGCCTCAGCCAGGCTTTTCCTGAACACCTCCAGGCACGGTGACTCCACCACCTCCCTGGGCAGCCCACTCCAATGGCAAATTGATTCTTATTTTCAAGTTGAACAGGTTTCCACAGGAAGAAAGGGAACTTGAGAAAGAAAAAACCTTGTGAGCAGCACTGAGGACAGCCCTCTAACTAGCCAGAAGGCTTCTAGGGTTAGAAGGGTGCACTAGAGAGGAAGCCCTTCCTGGGGCCACAGGGAATATAGTGCCATGGTCTAGTTGATTGCACAGGGCTGGGTGATAGGTTGGACTGGATGATCTTGGATCTCTCCCAACCTGGTTGATTCTATGATTCTAAGAAGGAGCTTTATGTAGAAAGAGAAATTAACTTGAGTACGTTGCCACATGACATTTTAATCTAAGAAGAATTTGCCTCCTTTGGGAGTGGTGCTGCCTTTGTGGGTACCTTGGCAAGGAGATGTGTTCTGTTGCTGCATGTCTCAGCTCCCCTCCCTCCAGAGGGACCTGCCACGTGGAGCATCTCAAAGGCCCATTAAGCATTTGGCATGTTTGTATTTTATTCTATCTTGACTATTTCTTTTGAGTTCCAGGGCAAATATTTGTCCTTTTGTTCTTGGCACTTGACCGGAACGTAAGTATTTTATTTTCACTTCATTGTATTCTCACAGATTTTTGACAAAACTGAAGGCTACAGAATGATTTCATAATTAATATCTGCATAATTGCCACCCAGTTTAGTGTGAATGCTGAGGCATAATTTAAACCAGCTGTGCTGGGTAAATCACAAGCCTTAGCATGAGATAGCCTGTTGAGCACATTTTTAAGTTGGTTTTTTTTTCCAGATATGGCCTGTGAGTATTTCACTCTTCCTCTGCATCTGCCTTTTCATTTTTTCCTCCTTGGTTAAAGGTCATATAACCATTAAAATGATGTTGGCACTAAGTAACATCTTTAAGCATCGCTCTCCATAACGCCGTTTTTATAATGTCAGTCTTTGGCCCATTTTCATTGCTACAAAAACCAAAGCCATGTGCTGTTCTGTACTGATGTGATGTGAGCAAGTCTATTTTCATTTGGAATTTGCAATTGCCCTGTAATAACCAAGACCTAAGGAAGCACCCACTGAGCTTGAGGACACATTAAATCAGAGAAATGCTGGTGTCTTTGCCTCCTGCTGCAGCCAGTGGGGCGATACAACAGCCAGGAAGCCAACAGAGCCTAGAAATCACTTAATATGAATGCAGGCTCAGGTCATTTGCTCACCAGGCTTTTAGTACTGTTTGGGCTAAGGTCTCCTGCCTGTCATCCAGCTGCCAGTTCAGACGCATGCAGATTTGTCTACAGGTCCTCTGTTGCATCTGACAAGCTTGTCAAAATGTCTTGGATAACCTAGACATCCAAGGTTATCTCAGGACAATTGCAGACGTCAGTAGACACATGTTGAGGCAACTGAATCGAGGTCTTAATGAATTTTGAAGGGTAAGCCAGGCTGTCCTCCAGACTTCATCTGGCTGTGCTCCTAAACTTCACAGCCTGCAATGGGCATTTAAACTTCTAGCTTGCATGCAGACATCCATATTCAGACGGCAACACTCCGGTGTCTTAATTTCAGGCTAAGCCCTAACTTTATATCATCATAGTATCATAGTATCACAGTATCATCAGGGTTGGAAGAGACCTCACAGATCATCAAGTCCAACCCTTCACCACAGAGCTCAAGGCTAGACCATGGCACCAAGTGCCACGTCCAATCCTGCCTTGAACAGCTCCAGGGACGGCGACTCCACCACCTCCCTGGGCAGCCCATTCCAGTGGCCAATGACTCTCTCACTGAAGAACTTTCTCCTCACCTCGAGCCTAAACTTCCCCTGGGGCAGCCTGAGGCTGTGTCCTCTCGTTCTGGCGCTGGCCACCTGAGAGAAGAGAGCAACCTCCCCCTGGCCACAACCACCCCTCAGGTAGTTGTAGACAGCAATAAGGTCACCCCTGAGCCTCCTCTTCTCCAGGCTAAACAATCCCAGCTCCCTCAGCCTCTCCTCGTAGGGCTGTGCTCGAGGCCTCTCACCAGACTTGTCGTCCTTCTCTGGACACGCTCAAGGATTTCAATATCCTTGTAAGACTCACCAATGCATACACATAAATCAACCAATAATAAGGCTTTCTGCTTAGAAAATTTAATCTTTCCCAAAGCAACTGTTTGCATTACTCAAAACTGAAATTCAGTCCCAGAATTCAGAATTACACCTCTCTCACATAAAGCTAGGACAGATCATCCTCTGTGAAATCTCATGGCTACCTGTGCGTGAAGCCGATCAGGTAAGAGCTTCCTTCCTTGCTTGAGTACTGCTAGCCCACTAGCAACAGGAGTGGTAACTGAAAGCTTCGTTGAAGATCTCTGCAGCAGGCATTTGCACACAATTACTGTATTCTTATTTTAAATGCAATGTTTGACATACCTCTGCCCAGATGCATGCACTAGAGGGAGCCAGGACCAAGCCCTCCATGTACATGCACTAACACCGCTTCTCACTCTAGGATTTTGCAGGTTCCATTCTCCAAGCAAACACTGTGAGTATCCCTGAACAACAACTGAACATAAGTTCGTTAAATATCTAAGCCTGAAGTGAAATTAAGCAGCTTTAGCTTCCAGCCCCACTCTGATGAGAATGGCTGGAACAGTTTGAAGAGGGGTAAGAGGAAAAAAAGAGAAAGACATCTCACCTCTGACAAGTCATGCTCCCAGACTTCTCACATATCTTTGGAAGTCCACCTGCCTTTCCAGAACTGAAGTCCCCTCACTTCTCATCACAGCCTGGCAGCTAGAGTTAAGTGGGAACACCCCCTCACAAGATGTCCACAGGCAGTGAACAGCAGCACCACCAGCCCTTTTATCAGCTGAGTAATTTTTTAATCAGGGTTTGTGAAACAGGGCTTGCTAAAGCAGTTTTACTCCATCTTGTTTTCACTGCACTGAACTAAAGCAACTCTCTCTCACCGTGAAGTACACTGCAAGAAAATTATTTTGGGTTTAAAACCTAACTTGGGTGAGTCAGGGAAAGTAGCACACTTCCAGTTTTACACATATTCTTAACTGCTGTCACCCTGCACGGATGTACAGTATAGCCTTTAACCCTACACAACCCTCTCACATGCCTTGTGCCATACACTGAACACACAATGCGTAGAGCTGCTGGCCAAGCATGACTGCCTGCCTGCTTTCAGCTGCTACTGATGTCATTTTCAAACAGAAAAGATGTACTGAAGACAGGAGACGTAGTTCCTCTTTTTTCAAAAGACAAGATGACAGCACACACTGAATAATTTACTAGAGCCAAGAGAGTCGCTAGAGTTTTTCAGCCAGCAGCTCAGATTCTGTAACTTTTGGCATGCTGACTTTTCCTTCCACTGGTGCTTCAAGGACACTGGGATCATCATGCTCAATGCAAGGAAGTCCAGCAATCTTTCCCCAGGCCAGAATGCTAAGCCAAATGATATCAAGCTAAATGATTAAGCCCTGCTACAACTTTCTTTCCATGCCTGTTATTAGAAACTGCGGGAGCTGAAATGCGAGCTGAAGGCTGTAGGTTGATTTTAAATGTGTGGTAAGGACACTGCAAAGAGGAAATCGTATCCCATGGATGTGTAAAGCAGTGTGGCACAGACCCTGAAAGGAAATTTTATCTAGATGGGATATGAACCCAAGTTAATCACCTATTTTTTCTGTGTTTCTTGCACTAAAGAAATACTGAGAACAAGGACCACAGAACTACTATGGGGCCTTTCTCAGAGTTGTAGCTTAGTCTCCAACTCTTAGGAGTTGCAAACATACAGTAAACTTGGAGATTTGTCTGCTATAAAGAAGAATTAAGTACTACTACCTTATCCTACTTTCAAATACACAGCTTTTTACAGTAGCTTTTAAAGGTTTGCCATAACTCAAAGACAGGAGTGAGAAGAAAAAGACAGCGCTGGCACATGCTACAGACGCTAACGAGGAAAGCTGCTGGGGTTGGAAGCCATCTCCCCCACGTGCAGCAGCGCAGAACTTTGCTCACACACTTGTGCTCCTTCCACAAGCAGGAGAAAGAGGTAGGACCTTGCACAGCAATTCATCTTGCCCTAACATGGACTTCCACAAAAGCAGATGAGCTGGATGCTGAACTCACAAATGGCTGAAGTTAAACAAGTTGCAACTCATCTCCATGTTAAACTATCCTTTAATTTAAGCATGGAGATATATGCATACACACACATGGACATAGGCAACTAAATAAACACAGAGAGACATTTTTTATAACTCCTGCTAAATTTAAAAAGCTCTAATGCTCCAAGGCAAACAAAATCTGCACCAGGAAAGAAGGAGCTCTGCAAGTTATCCTGTTAGAAGAAAAAGTACATTAAGGCACATCTATGCCTCCCCAGTGGCACTAATTGCTTGTGTAAAAGTATTCCCCTTGACTGAGAAACCCCAAACCAAACCAGACTGCTAACTGGTCCTTTTGTAGGCGTATGTGTAGTTATTCTGCTGCAGACATAGTCTGGCACTCAGGAGGGGTGGTGGTGGAACTGTCCCAGCTGCATTCCCACAATTGAAAGGGTCCCCAGCTGGTCCTCTCTCCAAAGTCCCCCATTTTCTCATAGTCCCTTGGTATCTTCAAGTCACAGAATCACAGAATCTCAGAATCAGTCAGGGTTGGAAGGGACCACAAGGATCATCTAGTTCCAATCCCCCTGCCATGGGCAGGGACACCCTACCCTAGTTCAGGCTGGCCAGAGCCCCATCCAGCCTGGCCTTAAACACTTCCAAGGACAGGGCCTCAACCACCTCCCTGGGCAACCCAGTCCAGCCTCTCACCACTCTCATGCTCAACAACTTCCACCTCACGGCCACTCTGAATCTCCCCACCTCCAGCTTTGCTCCATTCCCCCTAGTCCTGTCACTCTCTGACAGCCTCAAAAGTCCCTCCCCGGCTTTTTTGTAGGCCCCCTTCAGATACCATAAGGCCACAAGAAGGTCACCTCACAGCCTCCTCTTCTCCAGACTGAACAACCCCAACTCCTTCAGTCTGTCCTTACAGGAGAGGTGCTGCAGCCCTCTGAGCATCCCAGTGGCCCTTCTCTGGACACGCTCCAGCATCTCCATATCCCTCTTGTAATAGGGGCTGCAGAACTGGATGCAGTACTCCAGTTGGGGTCTCAGCAGAGCGGAGTAGAGGGGGAGAATCACCTCCCTCAACCACTTCGCCTGATGCAGCCAAGATGTGGCTGGCCCTCCAGGCTGCAAGTGCACACTGCTGGCTCATGTTGAGCTTCTCTGTAACTAAAAATCCCTCTGTAACTACTTTGGAATCACAAAACTACACTATATTCCAGAAAACAACGTTGTGAACTAGATGCATTTCTGGGAAGGACAGTGAAATGCATCATTTCTCTGCTGCACTTTCTTGCTTGTCTCAAGCATTTTTTTCATTAAAACAAGCTAGCTCTTGGAAAAGAATGCAGAAAACGACAGCCCTTTTCTGATGAAAATGCTAGAAGCACAAACACCACAATGCTGGCAAAAAAAACCAAACCAAACACGCAAAACTGACTGGTTTGTATTTCTTTAAGAAAGTAGGATGTATTTCAGAGGTAGTATATTTTCCCTGAATCATTATAAATAAACTCTCACACCAACTTCTGTTTTTCCATAGGATACTTAAATAGTTTGGAGCCAGGCAGTGAAAATAAAAACAAAACTGCTGGTATGACATTATTAAGCAAAACATTTTCACTGGCTTCTTTGTAATTCCTTGGCAGGTGGAGGGGAACGAATCAAAGAGCAAGCGTTTCTACTAAGGCTGCAATAGCTTGGAGGTCTGGCCAGAAGCAGCACAAGGAAAGGTGATGGGGACGTTGCCCTTTGCTCTCTCTTGGTGAGCAAATCTGCATGCTTCCCTCTCAAACCCTGAGGGAAAACGGCTCTTAGGTGGAAGAGCCCAAGCACGTTCTCAAAGCAACAGAAAAAGCCAGAGTGACCAAACCGCTGTGCAAACACCTCTTCTGGCAAACGCCAGGTGCGTCAGGGTGGGAATCTCTACAGCCATAATGGAGGAGTCAAAGTTGTGCACTCTAAGCTGCAACAGGTATGTCTTCCCAGGGAATCAGGTCCTAGAGGAGGAAGGGGAAACTCTCCCCATATTAAAACTGTCATTAACACAACAAACCACAGAAAAAAAAAGGAGAAAGTATCATCTTTCCTAGCCTGTCTCTGCCAAGAACCTTAGGGGTGCTCTGTGACAATGTCCTTCCTTAGGGAAATAAAATTCCCAGGTTAAAGACACACTTTCAAATACAAAGCAGGCATAGTCATAAATATCTCAAGTGCTGTTTTGATCACAAGCATTTACAGAAAACATTCAACTTTGTTTCCCTTTTATTTTCTTTCTATTTGTTCTGTGTTTGTTGCTTTTCTGTCGTTTCTCCTTTGGGTTTTCTGTTTGTTTGTTTTTTTCCCAGCTGCACATACGATTTTGGACAGCTTCCATGCTTACAAATTAGTCCCACACAACATGGAAAAAGGCTACGTGAACACACCTAAACATTTGAAACCCTGTGATGATCTTTCTCTCGAACTTGGGAGTTAATAATAGACTTTGGTAAGTAGTCCAGTACTATGGCGATTCTAACTCCAGATGGGTTAATTACACATTAATTAGGTACAAACATCGCAACACAGAACACAGCTACGTCATTATTTGCAACAAATGTTAACTCTAAATAAGTGCAACCTGTCCCACAAACACTTGCTATAAACGACTCAGAAATAAAAGTAAAATTTGATGGGGTAAACACAGAAAAAAAAAAAAAAATTCTCTGTGAGAATTTTTTTTGTTCAAAAATAAAAGAAAAATCGAAACAAAAATCTCAGCACTCATTTAGAGTTCGGGATCTCGTGAAAGAAAGCTTTAAAAGGAGCAAACCTGATTTGCTGTGGCTGTTGCGGCGAAGGGAACACTTGTTGCAGGAGTTGTTGCTGCAGAGACAGTGGCGGCCGTAGCGTTGTGCATCATGGGTACTTTCAGGAGGGGAACCATGGAAGCAATGAACAGGAGGGTGCAGCATTATGGTAAGAGAAGTGGTATTTTTGGCATGGTGAATATCAAGAGCGGGCAAGCCATCGTCATGGGTTAAACCGGCAGATGGCATGCAATCACAGTGCAAAGCGAGAAAGCGTGGCGGAGAAATAAAAACAACAAACAAACAAACAAAAAAAAGGGAAAATAGCTTATTACAAGTACAATTAAAGGAAGGTTGTCAACACAATCGGCGATTCCCAGAAAAAAAAAGAGCAAGGACTATTGAAAACGTGGGCGTGATCTCTAAGAAGGCTATTACTTACGCAAACCAAGTCTCTCAAACGACAGCCTGATAACTGAGAATTGTTACCAGGGCAGTTTGCTTTCCCCCAGTATTGGTATAAAGCATTGGGAGGGGAAAAAAAAAAAATAAATCAATCAACAATAATAGCAAAACATATTTTAATAAAATAAAATGCAGTGGTTTGCACTGGGAAGGAAAATTAAAAATGTTTATCTCATTTTTAAAGGCAATTAAGATATTTACTATTTTCATCTGTCTTCATTCTGAAGTAAGCCAGATCCTGACTCTCTGCCTGTATAATCCAATTTATGCCATTTCTTTTTTCTACCAGCACTGCACGACTGTTACATTTTAGCAGAGTTACACTGCCATCTGCTTTGAGGCACAAATCAGGAGGATGATTATAATAATTTTCCTGATTTAAATAGTACTTTGTGCCATCCAAAGGGGGGAAAAAAAAAAGCAGGGTCGATTTTATAGAAGTCACTGCTTTTGCTCATTTTGGGAACGAATTCTAACCAGCGTCTTTTTTAACTCGCTGTTTTTAAAGGCTTGCCATTTTAACTGCTGAGTAGTCCCACAAAGGGAAATATCTTTAAAAACTAAATTTAAAAACCACCCACTGGGATAGGCCTATAGAATAGAAGGAAGATTACTTTTCTGTCTTAGAAGGCTGTTGCATTGGACTTCCATTCTGCATGCCCAAAATGTTAGTTCCAAGCTGCAAATATATTTAAAGGAGGAGGAGCGAGACTCAGAGCACAGGTTTCAACAGAACCTCTGTGGCTCAAAGGAGGCATTTCTGGGAAACGCCGATAAAACTTTCTAAAACACACAGCAAAAAGGAGAAATAGGCACACCACTATGAAACTTTAAAACACTGATGAAATTTGCTGGCTTTTTTTCCCCAGTATTTTATGTTTTATAGTACTAGACAATAATAAAAGATAAAGAGAAATAAAACTTTGAAAGCTGAAAAGCAGACTGGAATTCATGGTATTATGCTTTTGCAGTGTAGTTGTTATAGCAGGTGATATCGCATCTCAACTGTAACTTTCATCTACGAATCTAAACACTCTGTAAACTCAACCAGAAGGACAAGTGAATCTTTAATTCTAACCACCACCTAAATCTTGCCTAGGACTTTTGAAGCAAGTGAATATACATCATTTACAGTACAAAAAGAGATCAATAAAGAGATTTGGAACCTACCAATACTGGTAGCGGGTGTCATGCACAAAACTGACCCTGCGTGTCATGCAATGATAGGTGAAAAAAGTGGATAAAGGGAAGAAACAGGTTAGCTGTTTAGAGTTAACATTCAAAGTGAGATTCAAGCATAACCACAGAGAAGTAAGTTAGTTAAATGAAACTGTAAGGTCATTCATAGTTTTTCTTTAACACAAAAAAAAGGTGATTAAGTTGTCACTGAATTCCTGGTGTGTTGCTGTGTACCTACAAGGTACTTCATAAACTTTTTGACTTAGCACTGTCATCCTTTCGATTAGTACTTTTGCAGCAACAGTTTTGGCTCATAGAAAGATCTTTGGTTAAGTATCATGCTATTTTACTTTAGCAGCAACAGTTTTTGCTTATAGAAAGATCTTTGGTTAAGTATCACATTATTTTACTTTAGCAGCAACAGTTTTTGCTTATAGAAAGATGTTTGGTTAAGTATCACGCTATTTTACTTTTGCAGCAACAGTTTTTGCTTATAGAAAGATGTTTGGTTAAGTATCACGCTATTTTACTTTTGCAGCAACAGTTTTTGCTTATAGAAAGATGTTTGGTTAAGTATCACGCTATTTTACTTTTGCAGCAACAGTTTTTGCTTATAGAAAGATGTTTGGTTAAGTATCACGCTATTTTACTTTTGCAGCAACAGTTTGTGCTTATAGAAAGACCTTTGGTTAAGTATCACGTTATTTTTCTTTTGCAGCAACATATCTTTGTTTAAATATTGTGTTATTTGGAAATCCTGCAACTCACTGGATAATTCAGACAGTTCAATGTTGCATACGTAGGCATTCACCAACTTTCTGATGTGCAGAAGAGAAAAAAAAGTTGAAGTGGAATTAGTCGATATCGTTCTGTGGGGGCTTTGCCAAATTCACATTTGATGGTAAGGTACTTGTCCTTAATGCAACACTGGAGGCACAGAGGTGCTTCTCAATGAGGAAAACACTACTGGAACAATTCCCCAAGCTAAACACCTCAAAGAGTTTAGCAAACACTCCAGCGAAATATTCCCATCACACCTCAAAGATGCTCTGGAAGTACTGCTCACCTGCCACACAGTTCAGTTTTGGTGCCTAATTCACCTTTAACCTTTCTGAGAAGGCCAAATGAAAAAAGAAAACCAAAACAAACCTGAAAAAACCAACAGAACAGTGCATTTTCAGGACAGTGCATACTGCAAGCTGGTGAAGGCCAGCAGGTAAGGAGACTCGTCCCAGGGACACACATATTTGATATAAAGTCAAACATGCTTTCTGTATTCCTGCTTAACTACTATTGCGTCCCCTTATCAGACCATCACAGTAGCAGTGTAACTATGAATGACCTTACCCAAGAACATTCCCCAGAGAATACACGAAGTTCCTTCTCTTAGAGGCTATAGAAACACTAACAAACAGCAATGGGAAGAGAGAAAAGACCTGCTGTTTTCAAGATCATTCACCAAACAGTGAGGAGAAGGTGACAAAGCAATCAAACTGATGTAAAACAAACAAAGTGCAGAACTTCGGAGCTAAGCCATGCTAAGTCAAGCCCCACACTTTTTATTAGGGGAGCAAGTGGTTAAGAAAGCAGAGAAGTTATATAAAACAATTAAGTTTTATATATATTCCAGCAGCAAAACCTGTCTCAAATTTTAACTTCTCACACACACACACAAGGAACACATTTGAAAATTACACCAGTTCAGAAAATAGCACATAATAATTTAAAATCCAACAGATAATGTCATGCACTGCTCCTTAGACCCGGGTGGCACGACACTCCTCACACCCACCAAATCCAACCTTCCTAGGAAATGTAGGAATATCAGGCACCCACTCATATAGAGGGGGGTTCCCTTCTCCTAACTTCCTCCCACACACCACTCCTTTCTCTAATACCCCTTTGAGGTGCTGATGGTGTTTGCAAAGAGTAGCACTTTTAGAAAGGTTTTCTACTCTGGGCTTGGGCTCCATCTGCTATACTATTCCTCTGTTCTTTCCTCTTTCATGCACTCGTTTCGGGGCTTGCCAGCAACCTGGCCCTTAAAATTTGGTATCAAGATCCACCCATCCCTGTCCTCTGAAAGTTTTAAGATGAAACTATAATTATAACCATTATCTGAAAAGGGGGATGGACAATAAAAAGCACAAAGAATGAGCTACTTAAGGAAGCATGAGCACTCCAAATGTCTGGAAAATTTCCAGACGCTGTTTTGCTGAAAAAGGTTTAAACTACTGCATTTTCCACAGTTAATTTAGAATCCTTGGCAATTGCAAATAATAGCAATAGGCCCTGAAAGGGAATGATAAAATAAAGGAACAATAACTATCGCACTGCAAAATCGCAGGGTTAGAATGTCAAATCGACTTGTGGAAATTTCTGTATGTTCATAAGCACAGGGCAGTCTTCCATTCATGTCCAAATAAGCAGACTTGCAATTTATCTTTTTTTTTTTTTTTTTTTCCTCCTTTCCCCAAGCACTCCCATAAATGTCAGTGTGTTTCTACCACAGATATTCTGGTGCACCAACGTGCTAAAAATACAGCAAGCTATAACTCACTATTATAAATACAGGGGCAGGCTCCAAGGTTGTTACTCAGGCCTTATAGTAAAATTCCACGAAGTCAAAGCCATCTGTGTTTGTTTTTATCTTTAAACACATATGGGAATGCTGATAGATTGGGAAATGATTATGTGTTGCATTTCAGGCCTTGTTTAACCGACATTATTTCTATAAACTAAAAAAGCATTGCTGAAATGTCAAACGCATTTGCAAACACAGAGTTTTAAGTGACTCTGGAAGTTCACACTTGGTAACATTCTGGTACTAAAATGTGTAATTTTGTTAATTACAAATGAAATCGCAGAATTCACTAGGCAGGATGTTTACCTTTGGGAAGTCTGGAGAGGGAGTGACTGACATAATTTAGAGGGTTATGTTGTTATTGTTTACACAAGCATTTAGAACATTCTTTCTCTCACTGGTAAAGAGAAGCTCTGCCACCAGCCACGGTGCAGTTCAAGCCATCTCTGAATGATCTGATAGCTACAAACTCTGAGCACTGAAATGCAAACTATGGTCACTCACCTTCAGATCACCCCAATGAAGAATTATAACCCCAGCTACTAGCCACAAGCGCTAGGAAAAGTTCTGGTGGCATTTCAAGGTAACAACCACAAAAACACACCCGATGCCTTCAGTGCAGCTGCAGGAAGCAATGTGTTTGGCCAGGGTTTCCACACAGGTACCCACTGAAAGGTTATGGCTAGTGCTCCCCTTTTATTGCTCTGCTCATGTGCAGGTGGGTTTAGCCCTGTGGCTCCAAAGCAGCCCCTGAGGGAGAAGGAGGATGTGCCTCGGTCACTGCACACTTTCTGTGGCACCTCTGAAGCGCGATGCTTTTCCCAGCATTTCTGCTAGTGGAACTTTGCCTTTTCATCTCCTAGGAGAGCACTGGCAGATAAAAGCCAAAACACAGCCAATTTCAAGTAGGGAGAAAAGGGTCAAGCTGTGGACAATGATCAACGAGGCTATGAACATGAAAAGCAGCCTAAAGGCACGTTGAAATAGTTCTGCTTCAATTCTCGTACTTTGCTGAAAATAACATGTAAATATCTGCACAGACTTCACCTCAAGCAGGGCAAGGAGCATAATAAAACCTTCTGTTAAGAGCAATTGCCTGGCATGGAGGCTGCCTAGGAACAGAAAAAGACAGGTCAACGTGGGTACAACATACCTGTTGGGATAAAGGCTGCATGTTGCTGCAACTGAGCATTGGCAAGAGCCTGTTGATAGTGCAAGACACTGGGATTGAAAACGGCACTGGCACCATTGCTTTTTTCAAGTGCTTGTCTCTTTGGTAAAGGGTGAAGAACACCAGGAGGAAAGGCCTGTAAATAAGAAAGTTAGTTAAAATGGAGCCATTTTTTAAGACTTTGTCTGTAACACATACATCAATACAAAAAAAAAAAAACAAAAAAAAAAACCAAAACCAACTTCTTATTTTTTTAAAGCAGCTAAAGATGCCTCGCCATGCATATTAACTCAAAGCACAGCAATGTAAAATGAGTGAAATTTTGTTATTGGTAGCAAAAGCGTGGTACTATTAACCTAAAACTGTAGCAGCACAACTACTGAAAAGAAAGGCCTTTTATAAAAGCAACGAAAATGGCATTGCCTTTAAATAGGTTTTCAAATATTAACAGGGAGAAAAAACCACTTGTGTTTCATTGCCAAGTCTTTGCCGTTCTCTTTTTTTTGTTGTTGTTGTTGGTTTGTTTTTCTAATTCAAATGCAGTTTCCTACGATTACACAGATTAATGGATTACGTTCAGCGTTTTCAATTACAGAAGCAGTTTTATCTCAATTCGACATTTTTCATGAGAGGACATTTAAAAAAATGAAACCATGTTAGGAAACCAAACTAAATCGTCTGCGTTTATTACGTTATGGGAATGAGATGGATAAATAGGATTTCCGCTAAATTAACGAGGTATGTGAAATCATTTCCGGTTGATGTTCGAAAGTAAAGCGATACAAATTTCATTAGTTGCTTTCTCTGAAGTAAATAAAGAAGAAATAAATAATAATTAAAAAAAAACAAACCAAAAAAAAAGCTACATGCAAAGCAAAAGGTGAAAGGTCAAAGTACCAGGTCTACAGTTGCTTCGAGAGGTCGCTTCATTGCTTTGGCAGTCGACTGAGTCTTTTAATAACAGGCAGCGAGCACATGATGGCAGTGGGCCAATGGGATTCAAGCGAATTAACATACAGGTAAACAGCAAGCAGAGGTGCGTCATGGGAACGGCATTGCATTTGTGGATAGGTGAGAAGGAAAAAAATATTCTGAATGCAATATACAACATACAAAACACTAGGCATGCACAACAACAAAAATGTCTTCTAAAGAAATGAATATTACATTTCAAATTAGTACCGAAGCAAAAATGCATCTACTATACCTTAGTTAAAAGCATATAAGAGAGTAAAATATAGATGTTTGAAATTCAGGAAAGTTGAGTAAAAAACAGCAGCTTGCAGACACTATTAAGCATCGTATAAACACTTCACAGAGATGCAGAAAGCTTTAAGGATACTCCTATAAGAATTCCTGATAAGTTAGTTAAGTCACATTTTAAAAAGCAGAACAATCAATTTGGAAGGCTACTTTTTCACATACAAAGCACTAGTGAAAGTTGTAATGCATTACAAATACTGTAAATATCAGTGCTCACAAGGTGAGGGCCTTCTAATTAAGAGAAGTGCGCCGTTCAATAGCTCTGGGCTTCAAAATGAGAGAGGTTCTCTTTTTCCAACACAAAGCAGAATAAGTAGCACGTCTAGTTACACTAACTTATCATTAATTCTCTTTGGTTTTCTTTTTTTTTTCCCCTACAGCTGGGTCATTTTTTGCAGATTCCTTGTTTCTTTCTTTCTTTCTTTTTTTTTTTCATCTTGTAACTTACCACATTACATTGAGAGGGAAAAAGAAATCTTTCAGGATTTAAAACATCTTTTCTAAGTTTTGCTACAACCTTCAGCAGTAGTTTCGGGAGTAGGGAGTAAGAACGCTTCTCCCAGTTCACAAGCAAGCACTAAATTATGAGTTATAATACTAGTACAGCATTATGATTTAAAAATAATATTTAGGTGTAGTACATAGGCACAAACATTTCTGTATACTTCTGTAAGAGGATGAAATTTATAGCTGATATGATGGCATTCTGTTAAAAAAATCATCTCATATAAAAGATTAATTTGTGTAATATTATGTGGTGTAAATAGTTGTTGCAAAACTTTAGAAAGGAAAGGAAGACTTCCTTGGAAATCAGAATTCTTGCTTTTGTTCTTTAAACACAGACTGATACTTAGCTCTTTGTAAGAAATGCAGATTATGTCTATCTTGACGTCAGTATGTGGAAATAGGGAACAAAAGCGGAGAAAAAAGGAGCAAAAAAAGGATAAGGCATAAAATGCCTAAAAAAATGCTTATGGTTACAAGTTTAGCTTGTTGCCAACAGAGTGTTTTGAAGGACAGCTCTCACTTTGCCTATTCCTTTGTCCTGGCTCTGTTGCACCTACATTGCATGAGGCTTCCAAACATCCTGCCCATCTCTCCTTCAGCACACTTCTGGATTGCATACCCTGACATACAGGATGTGCTCATCTGTCTGGGCCCAAGACTCAGACATAACAAGAAACACCTGGCGCAAAGTGAAGATCTAGTGAGCCCTCTTGCATCTCAGCAAGGTGCTGTGCAGCTGAAGTGCAGCACCCTCACGGAGGACACCACTTGGTCTGCACAAGGCACAGCCTCAGATCCACTTCTCATACACTATGGATGGAAGACTACAAGGAGATGAATCACTATGTCTGAATTCAGTGTTAAGTCATGATGAAGTCCACAAACTCAACACAGAATCGTAGAATCAACCAGGTTGAAAGAGACCTCCAAGGTCATCCAGTCCAACCTATCATCCAGCCCTGTCCAACCAACTAGACCATAATTAAGAGTAAAGCATTTCAGGTAATTATCTTTACTACCCAAATGTAGATCTTATCTGATCTCACTTGTAAACTTATCGTCTCTGTGTTTATGACTGCCTTCCTCCATTTCTCCACGCACTTCTTAACCCCCTGTTTTGAGCCTTTTTGCTGGTTTTCCCCTCATCTTCCACATCAAGTTCAGTCACAGAGTTTTCCCAACCTGAAGGCTTTAACTTGACCTGGTTCCAGACCTACTTATCCATCAGCTTTTCTTCCATGTAGTCACTCCCTCTTTTCAGGCCTTCGGACCAGTTGTCCATTTTTCACTCCCATCTTCATCTTTTCTCTGATTTTGTCCCGATACCAAAACCTCCTTTGTCTCTGTTCCATCAGGTTATCTTCTGCTCAACATTTGATCTCTTATGTAACCCCCAACAACAACAACAACAACAGAATAGCTATAGATTGGAGATAAAAAGGCTATGGAAAGGAAATAAAGCTAATAATAAAAATGATCAAGCATATTAAGGCAAAGAGTTTGTCTGCTGCACGTCTCATTGGTACACTATACTATCTCCTGGAATATGAAAAAGAGCAGAGGCCTGCACAGATGTGCATGGATCTCCTAACTAAAATCAAATGCAAGAGCTGGAAGCAGGCATGGATGGCCTGAAATGAGGATGCCACGGGCTGAGCATAGAGGGATGGGTTAGGAGAGTCAAAGACCACTTGGAGCTGAATCAGGCAAGGGATATGAAGGCCAACGAGAAGGGCTTCTCCAAGTCTATCAGCAGCAAAAAGGAGACTAGGGAAAATGTGGGCCTGCTGTTGTGTTGGGCAGGTGATGTGGTGACACAGGACACAGAGATAGCCGAGGTACTGAACATCTTCTCCACATCAGTCTTTACTGGTATGAATGGCCTTTGGCCACTGGGAGACTAAGGAGAAAATCTGAGGTGAAGATTTACCTGAGGAGAAGGATCATACTAAGAAACATCTAAACAAACTGAATACACACAAACTCAGAGGACCTGATAGCATGAACTGATGGGTGTTAAAGGGAGCTGGCCAATGTCCCTGGAAGCTACACTTACTTAATTCTGAAAGGTCCCTGCCACTAAGGTTAAGTTCCCAAAGACTGCAAGAATGGAAATGACACTCTTACCTGTAAAATGGGCAGGAAATAAGGTCTGCCAAAGAACAGGTTGGTCAACCTCACCTTAGTCTCTGGGAAAGCAATCAGGCAAATCCTCCTGAAAACTATCTCCAAACACACGAAAGCAAAGCAAGTGATGAGGAGTAGTCAGCACAGATTTACAAAGGAGCCTTCTGCAATGAGACTGGCTTGGTGGGTGAAGTAGGAGCAATGAGCATTGTTTCTCTTTTCAGAAGGATTTTCAACACTCTCTCACATTTCACAGGTCAGCTTACTCGGTATGGGCTAAACGGGAAATGGTGAGGTGGGCTGAAAATTGGCTCAACTTCCAGGCCCAAAGGGCTGTGATCAGCAACACAAAGTCCAGCTGGAGGCCAGTCACTAGTGGTGTAAAACTCAGGACTTGTTGACAGACAAGACAGATGTGCTGCCAATCACAGAGAGCTGAAAAGGCCAGAGAAATGGGCACAGAGGAACCTCACTAAGTTCAACAAAGAGAAATAGCAAGCCCTGCACCTAAAGAGTAACAATCCCAGGTACCAGCACATGCTGTTGGACATCAAGGCTTGGGCAGACAAGGCCCTCCTCCTCGTGGATGCCAAGTTGACATGAGACAGCAACATACTCTCACAGCAAAGTTAGATGACAGATCCTGGACTGCATTAGCAAAAGGATCACCAGCAGGCTAAGGGAGGTGAAGCCTCATATGGCATACTATGTCCAGGTCTAGGCACGCACTTCGGTACAAGAAAAACATGGACATACTATAAAACAGTCCCATAAAGAGCCACAAATAATATTAAGGAACTGGAGCACCTCTCAGAGAGAAAGGCTGAAACAACTGGGACTGTTCAGCTTGGAGAAAAGAAGATGCTGAGGGACTTCATCAGTGTATATAAATACCTGACAGAGAAGTAAAGATGGAGCCAGATTCTTCTCACCGATGTTCAGTGAGAGGACAAAAGACAACGGGAACAAATATAAATATACTAAATTCCATTTAAATATAAGACTGATTGATTACTGAAAGCATCATTTAACCATGAAGCAGGCTGTCCAGAGAAGTTGTAGAGTCTCTATCCTTGGAGACTTTCAGAAGTCACAGAATCACAGAATTAACCAAATTGGAAAAGACCTCTAGGATTATCAGTCCAACCTATCACCTAACCCTTCTAATTAACTAAACCATGGCACTAAGTGCCTCAGCCAGCCTCCTTTTAAACACCTCCAGGGATGGTGACTCCACCACCTCCCTGGGCAGCTCATTCCAATGGGCAATCACTCTTTCTGTGAAGAATTTCTTCTTAATGTCCATCCTAAACCTGCCCTAGCACAGTTTAAGACTGTGTCCCCTTATTCTTTCAATAGGTGCATGGGAGAAGAGACCAACCCCCACCTGGCTACAACCTCCTTTCAAGTCAATCAGGTACGTCCTGAAGCAATTGGCTCTCACTCACTCTCTTGAGCAAGGTGATTGGACTAAGCAAACTTCAGAGGCCCTTTTCAACATCAGCTGTTAATTGACATTTTCATTTAGGCTGTACAGTCTTCAGTGACCTTCTGTATGCTCTGATGCACCATAGGAATATGTGGAGCTCCCTGAGTACAATGATCGATGACACTGTCCTCTAACATGCTTCACATTTAAGCCATACACTGTCTATAGCCTCTTCTACAGCATCTTTTACTCTTTCCTTCAGATTGTGAGGTCACACAAGATATCTGAGTAAAAAATCCTGAACTTCAGCACAGAGAAATACAGGCAGGGCATTTTCTGCAAGGTCCCAGACTGCAGAATTTTTTGACCTTCAGCAGTCTTAGAGGCCACAATGTCCATGACTATGAGCAGCCTCTAAACCAGACCAACACAACCATCACCCCCAGGAAGGAAAACCTCTTGGACACAATTTCAACTTGGAAACAAACTGAAAGAGAACTCTACAAGTAAACATTTGGGGGTTTTCTGTATTTTTGTTCTCTAGATCCAAATGAGTGGTTTTGAGGAGAGGCTAAGGGAGCTGGGGTTGTTTAGCCTGGAGAAGAGGAGGCTCAGGGCAGACCTCATTGCTGTCTACAACTACCTGAAGGGAGGCTGAAGCCAGGTGGGGGTTGGTCTCTTCTGCCAGGCAACCAGCAAGAGAACAAGGGGACACAGTTTCAAGTTGTGCCAGGAGAGGTCTAGGCTGGATGTTAGGAGGAAGTTCTTGCCAGAGAGAGTGATTGGCATTGGAATGGGCTGCCCAGGGAGGTGGTGGAGTCGCCGTCCCTGGAGATGTTCAAGAAAAGCCTGGATTGAGGCACTTAGTGCCATGGTCTAGTTGATTTGCTACGGCTGGGTGCTAGGTTGGAATGGATGATATTAGAGGTCTCTTCCAACCTGGATGATTCTATGATTGTTCTTGGGTAGCCTTGCAGGCATGTATCCTATCTATCACTTTTTTTGTCTTGTTTTGTTTTTTTTTTTTTTGTTTTATTGCCATTCCTGTTATTTTTTCATTCACTCCATCTGATTGTTTCAAATCTATACTAAAAATAGATGGATAGTAAAGGATCTTTTTCTGTTTGGTAGCCTAAATATGCCATTAAAATATTTTGTAAAATGTTTTCCTAAATTAGAGGTTCCTGCTTCTTCTTCTGTGACATTAGAATGCTAATATTTCAATTCTGTGTTTCCAAAGATGCTTCATCTTGCTTTGAGGCTTAATGCAACTCCAATTATGGCTTATTTAAAAATCACAGGATATAAATTCAACCATTACTGAAGCATAAAGAAATGAATCCACTCTTCTCTCTATTTTTTTCTTTAGTATACTGCCTAGAAATATTACATTCTCTCAATGGACAATAAATGTTGCACAATAGAAGGTAATTAGAATTAAAAAAACAGTCTCCTTTCCTTTAGTTTCCAGATGGTATTCAATTTCTGCAAGGCCAGGGAAGCTTAACTAAAAATCACCCAATCTGAAAGAAAGACTGGGGATACGCTAAGAGAAATAATACTAGAACTGAAGGAATGTTCTTCTATTTGGAGGCTTACTTTCTTGCATGACTTACCCTTTGTCCCTCAAAAAAGTCTGTTCTTTGCTAATATGCTAAATACAATAGCTTGGGCTTCTTATATACTGTACTGTATTGTCTTTCTGGTAGGCTTTTTGCACAGAGAATAACTGTATTGTCTGTAACTATTGTAAGCACTGCCCACAAGTCCACAAATCACATCTGCTTAATTATTCGTCCACTGCCAGCACTAAGGACAATGCCTCTTTGATTTGCTGCCAGCAATTTTTGTCTTGCAAGTCAGATTCTGCATGCCTGATTTATTTAACTTTATCAATACCACTCTATTTAAATTTATCAACTTTCCTGGTACCAACCATAGGAGAGATCCAATACTGGTGAATGGATGGGATGACTTGTCTGAAGAGTTCTACTAGCAAGCTTAAAAGATCTGAAAATGGAAAGCTCTCAGTCTCTTCTCCTCTGACTACATTTATTATGCTTTTTTCTTCACAATTCCCATTTTAATTTAATACCCCATAATTCAAATAATTTCCAGAACAGGCAAGGATAGTATCCAGACATGACATTCATCTAACAAAATTTTAAAACCATACAGTCAGCAGTCTTTAGTCACTGGGGGTAGGCATGTATCTTTCTCATCCTTAGACAGGCACTAATGGTGGATCAGAATAACGTGCAGTTTTTTCTCCACTACCTATAAAGTTAAACCAAGGCAGCTAGGGTAGACTCAGATATCCAACTGTCTGACATCTAGGGTGGGGTGAGCTGAATTTTTAATACAGGTTTCTTTTTCTACTACTGATCTCTGAAGCAAAAGCTGTCCTTGTTATTATTCCTTTTCTTCCAAATTTCCACATGTATATATCTGTCATCAAAGAGCTAAACCAGCATATCTGCCCCTGTTTTCCAGGGAACACTGAAGGCTACCAATTTTGTTTCTGTTTGGAAATACCAGAGGCAAATTTAATGTGTAATTGAGGCAGGGAACAGAAGTGGTATAGAGTGTCATTTGCTTCACTGTCTTGGATAGAAATACAGCATTAAAATAAGGGCATAAAGGAAAAAGTGCTTCCTCACATCAAGCAACAGTAATAATATTATTAATTCTTCTCTTCAAACAAAAGAAAAAAGAAAAAAAAAAAAGAGGCAAAAGAGAAAAGAAAGTATAAGCCAACAGCATTAAATTGAAGCAAAATAGGTATCAAAGAGCTTCTGTCACAAAAAAAAAAAGGCAGCCATATATGCCAGCACTTACCATCACAGTCGCAGCTGCCGCAGCTGCCTGGGCTGCCACTGCAGCCTGGTTGGCTTGGTGTTGCGCCGCTTTGATTTTGGCCTGCAAATGTGCAGGAGGGTGAAAATACTTGCATTTCTCCCTCATGCAACGACCTTTTATGTAATCCATACACACGGTTACGGTGTTGTCGTTTGTGTCAATCATTGTGCTGTCTGCTGGGTGCGCAAAGCGGCAATCAGTCTCTCCACGCGCACAGTTTCCCCTCTGGAACTCCCTGCACACCTACGTGCAAAACAACACCCGTTGCAGGGGAGAAGCTCAGCACAATGCAAAAGGACAGGGAGAGCCCCACGTCCCCAAAAGCCAGACCTTCCCCAGTTAAGGTTTTTCAGCAAACTGAATTTGACAAACTCTCCATCTAGTGGAGGGCAGTGCATCTAGTTTACCCTAGCCAGCTTGGCTCCTCAGGTAGCTCTGCAGTACAGTGGCTAAATGAACTTGCAACAGAAGCATACCCAAGTACCTTTTGATTTGCCTGTCTAGAAAGCACTTGGAAAGGATACTTACTGAAATAACTGCCCCTGCATAACTAGATGGGAATCACAAATTACTCATTCCCTTTCTGGCTACACTTTATATTCATGAAGCTTCACTAGTAGGCAAGGAGTTTCCTTTGCTTAGACCCAGGGATGCATCGGATGTGTGTGATTTTTTTTATGGAGTCTACAAACAAAACAGGGAGCCTCCTTAAAAAACAATTTTCAAATATTAACACAATGAACACACTGATTTATAAAGAAGATATTTGCTCTAGACACTAGCGCTAAGGCTTTTGGGAAAGGACGTTCATTTCTGCAAGAGCCATTTGGCCTTCTCGTTTACTTGGATCACAGATTCCACTGAGCCCAGCCATGCAGAGATCTATCAACACCAGGGAGACTCTGCACACAGCTGGCGGCTTGCCCCTTTAGCCTGCTGCAGGGTTGGTAACATTCGATGTTTCCATTTGCAGCTCAAGGCTGAAGGGCTGTAACATTCCTCTAATATTGATCCATAAGGCTATAAAATTCCCCTCCTATCAATGCATTTTTAAAAAGGGGACAGAATTAATACTGCAATAAAAATGTGCTTGTTAGATATTTCATCAAGATATACATTTCAAGGTGTGTATACTTGAGATATTTTGGAGGACACGGATTTTACCAAACAAAAGAAAGAAAATTCACATTGATCCCCTGTGTATTAAATTTGAGTGAACACACTACCTTTAAAAAAAAAAAAANTGCTTTCTAACCTCACCCTCCCTTTGCTTGGCTGCTTCACCTTGCTTTTTAACCCTCTTGGCCAAGCCTCCATTCTTCCTTAGGACTGGGGTAAGGTTGAGAGGGGTAGGGGGAAGGTGAGGGGTGGTTGAGAGCCCCTCCTGGGGACTCAGGTTTCTGGGAGGGGAATTGTGTTTGTATTACCTTTTTTCCCTTGTCTATTTCTGTCCATAACTGTATATACTGTAAATATCTGCTTGTAAATTGTGCCAGCTGTAAATATAAGCTTCATTCAAATTTTCAGAGCCGACTGAGTCTAGTCTGGGTGATTTCTAAAAGTGTGGGGGGGCGGGGAACACCCAAACCATCACATTACCACTGGCTGCAAGTGTAGAAATCCTGCCTGATTACAAAGCCTTTATTGGTAGCAACTAAATTCAAGCACCATTTCTAAAGCAATAGATTTCTTTTTTCCCTCCAGGATCTTTCACACAGTCTAACCAAGGATTGTATTTCTAGTCACGGCGGTGTCTACAGTACCTCCAATTTATCAGTCCTGAGGAGTTTCTGGGTAGTAGTTGAACTGGGGACCGAAACCGGCGGACTTCCAGGAACAATGACAGGTGGCGTGGGTAGGATCTCAGTCGGGACTAAGCCAACTCCTGGTGTTACTGGCGTTATGTAAGGAGCAAAGCTAATAGCCGTGTTCGATCCTATTGTGGGACCCACTGGAAATGTGGGCTGCAAAAGGAAAACACAGAACAAGCTGAAAAAAAACAACTCCTTAATCAAGAGCTCGCTAGCTGTCTTTTGCATGTTCTTTCTGGCACCAACTCATTTCCTTAACGAAAAAATTCCAAACAGCTGGAAAAACACACAGCATACTTTCTTCTTTTAATCACGTAACACATTCCAGCAGCACGTGAAGAACCCTCCTTGTAGCTCTATTATTGGAAAAGAGGCTACCCATGCAAAGGAAGTCGTACTTTGAACCTGAATCTCTGTGGAGGTCCAGCTTATATTGCTGGCTTATTTACACATCTAAAAGCAGAAATAACATAGACTGTATAGTCTGTTTTCCTTGGGAAAAGAGGCTGCTTTTCAAAGCACCAGATTTCACAGGTGAGGCATTATTAACTATATTAAAGCCATATTTCTAATAGGAGTATATATAATGAGCTCTTTGGCATGTAACGTCCATCTGTTTCCTTGCTGTATTTTGTCACCTCCTGCAATTATATGTTACCATGGCTCACACATCAAAAAACCTCACCTTTGCAGAAGTTTGTGTGCTCAGCTGTCACCAGTGGCAAGCAGAATAAATATTATAATCTCAGCTGGACACAATATTTAGAAAGGGATTATTCAGGCTTAGCCAGAGTTCATCTTACAAAAAAATTTGATTGGAAGGAATGATATGGGTCTAAAAATCTGTTCCATGCCTTCCTACAGTGAGTCAGTGGAGTGATGACCAGAAGAAAGAGCACTTGTGTGATGCTAAAACGCGTCCCTGCCAAGGCAGAATGGTGGGTTTGTTACCACCAGCTCCACAGGGGGTGAAGGCAGAACATTACCACGGTCAGAAATGGAACGTGCTTTAGTTCTGCAGAGCTGACATTTACCCCAGAGAGTGAAGCTATAATTATAAATGAGGAAAAACTATGCAGGAAAGCAGGACACATCTCAAAGTAGTTTTGTCAGAAATTAAGTTCCCAAGTAAGCTCGCAGCTAGAAATTAACCACAAAACAGTAGAACATTAACGAAAGACTCAAAAACACTTAATGAAGTAGGAGTGTCTTTCTTATCTCTCTGTTCAAGAAGGGATGGCAGCCACGTGCAGTATGTAGAAAATACGCAAGTGAAAGCACAGGAGCTAGAAAGTTATTTCTGTTTTGGTTTGTTGTTTGGTTTGGGACTTCTTTCTGCCCTTGGAATAAATTACTAACTTATAAATGTACGTGAGTACTAAGAAGATGCTTTGAGCAGGAGATTAGCCAGGATAGCCAACTGTATGGAAATGGCATCTACTCACCCTGAAGAGTTAAAAGTGAATAATCATGTTCTGGTTTTATCAGAGATCAAAACTGATTGATATCGAATGGCCATTTATATGCCAAGTGCAAGCTAAATTCTTTAGAGCATAATAATGAACATTCATATAAAATAATGCCTCATCTATGTTGAGGACAATGTGTTACGTAAAATATAATAAGATACAATTTTAAGAATAAATCCACATGTTAAATGATTTCTATGGAATTTTCTTTCAATTTTAAAAACCAGTCAAGACTGAGTCATCTTAATCTGGCAATTTATGTGAGACAGGGATATAAATCCTGACATTTTTATCACAGCGATCAGTACAGAAGGCATTACGTCAACGATACTGCACAGTCCAAACGATGAAATGGTGAGTGGGAAAAAAAAAACCCCAACAATTTTGCCACTTCAATTTTTCTCAAAATACTAAGAGGTATTTCTTCACCAAAACCTTTCTCATGAAAGCTCAAGCACTAAAACCCCAGGAAATACCAAAATGCATGAGACTCCACTTCGAATACTTCGTCCAGTTCTGGTATGAGGGGCATACCAGCGCTTAGAGCTGTTGGAGTGAGTCCAGAGGAGGGCCACAGAGATAACCCAAAGGCTGGAACACCACTGCTATGAGGATAGGCTGATAGAGATGGGGACATTCAGCCTAGAGAAGAGAAGGCTTCCTTATAGCTGCCTTCCAATACCTGAAGGGATCCTACACGACGGCTGGAGAGGGACTATTCATAAGGGTGCCTAGCAATAGGACAAGGGGGAACGGTTTTAAGCTGAAGGAGAGTAGATTTAGACTGGATCTTAGAAAGCTCTTCAGTACAAGGCTGGTGAAACCCTGAATACCTTCTCCCTGAGGACGGATGTTCAAGGCCAGGCTGGATGAGCCCTTGAGCAGCTGAGTCTAATTTTGAGGTGTCCCTGCCCATGGTGGGGAGGTTGGAGTAGATGATCTCCAAAGTCCTTTCCAACCTAAGCCATTCCATGATTGTGTCAACATACTAAGATACATTTTGACAAACATGTACCAGAAATTCAGGGACTCCTGACTTTCAATTTTTGTTCATACCTCCCTGCCTTACACCAAATGTTTCAGGTGTCAAAATACAACTGAAGAAGGCATCCATGGTAGGCTTCCTGTGACGAAATACAGATGTCTTTCTCTGAGTTGCTTACATCTGACTTATGTGATAGCACATGGAAAGAAAAAGGCACTTAAGCCAACAAGTGTTCTAATCCAAATGTAGATGTCCAAAACAAGCCAAGCAAATAGTAATTAGGAGTGCCTATGTCTTCTGATAAACTATAAATGGACTTTGGAACCCCAATGCAGAAGTTGATGCCAACACTCCAGATGCCTCGAGTTAGAGAAAGAAATCCCACTCCAGTGAGATGCCTTACACTTGGCACTCAGATTGAGAAAACAACATTAGCAGCTGTGTGTGAAAAGCTAATTCAGATTATTTGTCTAACCATGCTTTCAAAGTCTGGTAGCAGTGAGGAACTGAACTGCAAAGCAGCCCAGAGCAGTCAATGATTTTAATGTATATACAAAGACGCTGCTCATGCATGCAAGACTCAGGTTTCATGTTTCATATGCATTCCCTCAAGACAAAACGCTCAGTTCTGTAAAGAAAATGTACCAGCAGTTATTTGTCTTACTCTGGGGCAATTCAGATTTTGAGTAAGAGAGTGCTACTCAGAATGACATTAACCTTTGTCACTGGTAACGAGATTAAATACTAAATAAAGCCATTCAAACACACAGACTCCCAAGAACCTGAGCATCCATTCTCAAATATCTTACTAGCATCACAGTATTATTACTACCCAAATTTTCACTTCCAGAAGGAATATTATGAATAGCCTTGCAAACCTAGATAAAATGTGACATAAAGTGAAGGCAAAAAAAGAAAGGGAATAAAACCTGCATATTTCTTTGGGAATGAATAAAAAAATGTATAAAATATACAGCAACACTCCATTATATCTTCAAATGCAAATACAAATAAACACATCTACTGCTTAAGCCAATAGCTAGGAAGTATTTTTACTGATACTAATTTAGAGAACTTTTGCAGTTCAGTATAGTCTTCCACTTTACTTACCATTCACACCATCAGAGAAATCTACTTACCACTGGTTGTATTGGTGTCCCTGGAAACATGAACTGCATTTGCTGGGCAAGCATTGCTGCTGCAGTTTTCTGTTGGATTAAGTTGTTCCTGCCATTGATTTCCAGTTGAGTTTTTAAATGCGTTGGTGGATGAAGGTACTTGCAGTTCTCCCTTGTACAACGACCCTGGAAGAAGTCGTCACACTAATTAGACTCCTGCTTTTCATGATAGTTTGATGACTTTGAGCAAAATATTATGCCATGAGCTAAGGAAGAGTTGATGAAATACAGGGTGTTTCCTGGGAACGATGTGGCCAGCTGAGAGGAGCTGACGGCCTTGAGCTCTGCCTTAGCCCACTACCTCTGATGGACCATTCCAGCTATTAGCCAAGAAAAAAAAGGGAATGACTTTGAAACACCATTTTCACTGTTAAGTACAGACTGCTGCTATACAGTTAATATTCTGAGTATCTTCTGAACTGCTTCTCATGGTATTTTGGCTAGATTAGCTGTTGTTACCATAACAGAACTATGTTGGGTTTTTGTTTGACTGTTTAATAAATGACATTACATTATGAATAACAAATGTAAATCTTCTTTAAGAGAAGTAAAGGTTTTAAGTACAAAATACTAAAAAATAATTGTGCCTTCATGGCAGTAAGGATCTAAGTTCACTCTCTGCTTGTGTTCTCTCGCATGCTCACCCTTATTCCAGTTCAATGCCTTCAAGCCTCCTGTTTTTATTACATCAGCACAATTTTGAGCTATTTCCATTGAAGTATAAGAGAACAGAAGTCAAGCTGGTACTTTCACAGCCTAAATTTAGAAGCAGTGGATAGAGCTAAGTCTGAAGGTACATGGCAAAAATAGAGCTCCTGATCAACCTGAAAGCCGGAATTTATAGACAATTATATGACAGTAAGTGACAAAGAAGATAGGGGTGGGCTTGTTTTGGTGGAGATGGACATAGAGCACACTTTTACAAGCAGTGTATGCTGACTAAAACGTAGGCAGAGCAGCACAAAGTGCACTGATAGGTTTTCCTTCAGAAAGGAAAACTGTAGAATGCATCAGTAGGTGGTACAGCTGCAGGGCAGGGCGTGCTGATGTCAGACGCTCCTCAATGACAGCTGAGTCACCAATTTTTTAAGAGCTGTGACCAGAGGACTTCGAGCACTAATCAAATTGCATTTGATACAATCAACTTGTACAAAGGTAAATTTATGAATTTAGACTTTTCTTTTTCAGGGTTCTTTAGACTTTCCATTCACTGCTATAAGGGCTTTACAACTCGTAGCCAAGCAGGAATGTCCTCCTATAGCCAAAAAAACCCATTAAGTTCCCTGTGCAAGAACATCACACAGTGGACATGTACATTGCGTATGCATATGCACACACATGCTGCTACCAAACCACCAATATGCTTCCAAATGTCCCAGAAGAGCAGCACTAATACTATACTTTGTATTTCAGACACCAAAATTCTGCTGGTTCTCCCTCTAATGTGCCACAAGGACACAGTAACTACTTACAAAGCAGTGAGTTAAACATGTTCAGGAAAGTTCTCCCACACCAATGCCAACAAGAATGCAAACAACTATTTTTACATTATTGAACTATTGAGAACTGCCTATTTTCTGGAACTGGCTATTGCTCAGGAGTGTGTTCATTTTTCTGGCAGTGGCGCGGAGGGAAAGCGGAGGGAAAGCGGAGGGAAAGCGGAGGGAAAGCAGGTCTCAGCTCTCAAGAACAGTTCCCGGTGCTGTACAGATGCTAGTATAAATGCAGTCATTTTCAAGACACCATATCTCCCTTCCAACTTCTGTTGTGCAAAACTAGTCTAATAAAGTATGCAAAAGGAATATTACTTTGTCAGCTGGAAGGAGCAGAACCAGAAATAGTTGTGATGTGATGGGAATGGAAGAAGATTGGCACTTCCATTTGGGAGAACAAGGCCATCACCTTCATAATGCTAAACTGCAACATGCTTAGCACAGGCAATGAGCACAAGCTTTTGTGTTGGCTAATGTAGCCAACTTACTAAGACATTTTAAAGTAAGATCTATTTAACCTTAACCTATCTCGTACGTGAATGGTTCACACAGCAAAGCTGATAATTAAACTGGCAAATTCAAATCAAATTCATAGAATCATAGGGGCAGGGTTGGAAGGGACCACAAGGATCACCAAGTTCCAACCCCCCTGCCATGCCCAAGGACACCCTAGCCTACATCAGGCTGGCCACAGCCTCATCCAGACTGGCCATACCAATCACCTCCCTGGGCAACCCATTCCAGGCTTTCACCACTCATGCTCAACAACTTCCTGCTCACACCCAGCCTGAACCTACCATTCTCCAGCTTTGCTCCATTCCCCCTACTCCTGTCACTCCCTGAGAGCCTAAAAAGTCCTTACCCAGCTTTTTTGTAGGCCCCCTTCAGATACTGAAAGGCACAAGAAGGTCATCTCAGAGCCTCCTCTTCTCCAGATTGAACAGCCCCAACTCTTTCAGGCTGTTCTTATAGGAGAGGTGCTCCAGCCCTCTGATCACCCCAGTGGCCCTTCTCTGGACATGCTTCAGCATCTCCATATCCTTCTTGTAATGGGGGTTGCTGAACCGGATGCAGTACTCCAGGTGGGGTCTCAGCAGAGCAGAGCAGAAGGGGAGAATCACCTCCCTAAACCTGCTGGCCTCACTTCTCCTGATGCAGCCCAGGCTCTGGTTGGCTCTATGGGCTGCAAGTGCACACTGCTATGGAAATATCTATCTATGGAAACAAAAGCGCTCCTCAAATAAGAATTGAGAGGGACACTCAACCACAGTGCCTTTTGAAGTGCCTTAAGCCTGAAGAGTGCCTTCAGCCAGCCCTCTCAACTCTGAAAGCACACAGCTAGGACGTACCATTGCTTCAAGCTCTGCAAAGCAACCCACAGTGCACAAAAGATTGGTTATTTCAGAAAACTTTCCAAAATAATCCAACCACACAGAAATGTACTGTCCTCTTTAAACTAACCCATGTCTGTGCCTCATTTACTAGTATTTTGAGCTCCTGGTTGGCAAAGAACATACTATAAAAGAGCTGTGTGGCCTCGTCATGCTACCATAGAATGTGCGATAAACAGATCAAGCCTTGTTGAAATTAAATGACCCAAAATAAACCACAGCAGAATGAACAACGAAAATAGTGAGCAGATTAATCCAACCCTAGCTACCAAAATTAAATAAACTCTGAGACAAGCTTTCACTTTTTGGACTTACAATGGTTGTAGGAAAAGGCCTATAAGCAACTTTTCATTCATTTTTTAACCAATGCTCCACGTCCCTGTGACCTCATGAGGTTAGTTTAAGAGAGGGATGAGGCTGATTCCCAGCTATTTATCATGGCAAGAATGCTTGTAGTGTCATCTGGATTTTTTTGTTCATTAAAAAGTCAAACATGAAATCCAACTGAAACAGCAGCACATATCAACCAAACTGCAGGAACAGACAATAGTAAACAACACACAGCAACTTGCTGGCTGGATCAACAGCTACAGTAAGAGTCCACATCAGATTCCTGCAAAAAACAGGAATGGACTGCCCAGGGAGGTGGTGGAGTCACTGTCCCTGGAGGTGTTCAAAAGCCTGGATGAGGCACTTAGTGCCATGGTCTAGTTGACTGGATAGGGCTGGGTGCTAGGTTGGACTGGATGATCTCGGAGGTCTCTTCCAACCTGGTTGATTCTATTCTATTCTATTCTAAATGCAGAGGGATAAATGAGTGTTTTAAATTTAGGATGCCTCAGTATCAAGTCTGCGGAGTGAGGTTTGGTTTGTAGCAGCTCTTACAATCACAGCAACTCAGGCGCTGCTCTACAAAGACATTCAGTCTTCCCAGCATCACAATGGCACACACTGTCAGCTGGATGAGGCAGGCAGCAGGGAAAATAATTGTTTCATGCAACTTTTAACCTGCTCCCATGTGAGTCCAAGTCCTGAAACAGAGGGTGCAGGCAGATTGCTTTGAAACTTGGTCCCTAGAAATTCCCATCACCTATGAGGTTACCGGTGAGCACATCAGAAGCTGTTGTTCACATCTCATCCAAGTTCATTTGAAAAGAAGAAAAAAAAAAACCTAATTAAACAAATCACTTTCACTGAGCTGTCTCCTTATCTCTGATGGCTAGTAATGATGCACAGACACTGCAGTGTGTGCTTGCAGGCTTATCCTGCAAGGATGGTACCTATCTCTGAGCTGTCATTTCCCCAACTCTGTCCTTTACAACTAGCCTAGCCTAATGCACAGGGCCACATTTCAGGTGGGTAACGGAAAGTTTTAGCTGAAAAACTACTTTTCTACTTCTCTCTATCCAGACCAGGAATATGCTCACATCAGGGGTCTGCCACAAGCTTATTTCCAGTAAAGAAGTGGGAGAGAGAAAGAATGCACCAAGGAGCTGGGAACTCAAAGGATTCCAGTGCCCATCACCCAGGCACAGAAACGAGAGGCTTCCCTTCTGCAAGGTCAATAGTCTTGGGAGCTGCTACCTGTTTGGCTTAATATCAAAACTACAGGCCTCAACAAGCCATGTCACACCATTGATTTTTGTTTTCATTTAAAAAAAAACCAAAGAAATCCAAACTAAATAGATTTGCCTATTAAGAGCAACAGGTAGTTTGGCTAAAGGCAATGGCACAAGACAGTTCACAGAGTGCAGTATATTAAAAAGCTAAGTATGTGCTAAGAATCATAATTTTAAAACAGCAGAACAAGGTGAGTGGAGAAGTAACACCCCACAACTGTACATTAAAATACTAAGAACTCCTTTCCTGTCTACAACTTGTACAGACACATCTCTGTCTGGAATATTTTATAAATCCACAACTTTCTTCAGCATTTTCCTGTTGCTCTAATAGTAATAACAGTAATAGTTCATCCAGGCCCAGGCTAGGAATTGCTTATGCATGATAACGAGTTAATTTTTACTTACTAAAATTACCTTTACCTTTCATAAAGATAAGGTATTGGAATTTAAGAAAAAAAGGCAAGCAAACAAAAGGGCAAAACAATCTGTCTTTCACCTCCTCAGTTAAGAATCATCCACCACCATTTCACCCAAGTACTGAATTCTGCTTTCAAGACAGGAGTCAATGCGCATTCTAAGCAGGCTTATCACAGAAGTCTAACAGTAAACATGACAGTCCCAATCCCTACAAAACTTCTGTAAGATACCTTTCTGCAGCACAATATGGTGGAGTTGGTTTTGGTTTTGGTTTTTTTTTTTTTGGCAAAAAGAGAGGCTAATACAGACCTTGAGAGGTCCCCAGTCCAACATGCTCAGAGCAGGATCCGTCTTGGGGTCAGATCAAGTTGCTCCATTTGGGTATTGGAAACCTCCATGAGCCTGCATAGCCTTTCTGAGCAATTTAACCACTGCTTGGCTGTTCTGTCAATGAAGATGATTTTTCATATAGCCAGTCTTAACCCATCTAGTTTTGGCTTATGCCAGCTGCCTCATGTCCTTGGACCACACACAGCCATGAGGAGCTGGGCTGTACCTTTGGACAACCTTCTCTCCGAATGCTGCGCTTACAGGAGGAACATTGGCATGCAACATCGTTATGTTGTCATTTTTTAGTGTACCTGGGTCAGGTTTGAACCCTGCAGGATATATGCTAGTTTTTTTTTATAATGATACCAGCTAAAATAAAACTTCCTCCATGTGTTACCTCATGCTTTAGGATGGCAGCAGCCATGGTTACCTGCCAGCCTATCAAACCAGTAGTGTTATTCATCACCAACCCAATGAAATTATTTATCATTCTCTTAAATAGTTGAAATAGGGAAAGTCCGGCTGGAATCTGAGCATATAAATTCAAAGTTCATTAAGGCAATTTATTGATACTATTAGAGGAAAACATCAGAATATGCCTCCCCCATCTCACAGCATAGCCTAACATCTGACATGGGAGACCTCGTCACCTTTGAAAGACAAGTTATCTAACAAGGAGCAGAAAAAAGGGAGACCCACTTCCTTGCAGACATTTGTTCTTTACCTCACTCCCCAGGGTGCTTCCAGCTCCCGCTACTGACCTCTTTTCTCCCTATATTCTAGGCTTCCTCCTGTATTTCACTTTCCTCTTCTACTCCAGAACACCCTCCCACTTTTCCTAACTATAGTCCAGGAAACAACTCACGCGATAAATATAACTTGCTCAAGCTACGAATGTCCTGAAGGGCTAGCCAAAACGTGCACGTGGGTGGCAGACCACACTCAGGAGCAGCTCAGAGCACACTCTAGCTTTTTCCTTAAGAGGATTCTTAGGCTGGGTCTCTCTCTTCTACCCAGACACTGCTTTTTTTCATAACCCTTTGTCTTTATCGTCTTCCAGTAACTTCACTTTAAAATTGCCCAGTGTGTTCAACAGTTATTAGGGCACAAGGATGTTGCTGGCAAAAATATGCATCGTGCAACTATGCAAAACCTCTTTCCTTAAGAAAATGAGCTAAAACTAACAAAAGCAGATTACACTGTATGATCTCTCAGGATTAAATATGCAGCCTTATGGGGGCAAGTAGTTCTACGATGGCAAAAAAAAAACATTCTCTTGTTTCCAACTAGACACTCTGAGATACAAATATTTATAAAAGAAACACCAAGACAGCCCAGCCAGCAACCGTGTGCTGGGCTGCATCAAGAGAAGTGTGGCCAGCAGGGCAAGGGAGGGGATTCTCCCCCTTTACTCTGCTCTCGTCAGACCCCACCTGCAGTACTGTGTGCAGGTCTGGAGCCCCCAGTACAAGAAGGACATGGAACTGCTGGAGCGGGTCCAGAGGAGAGCCACGAAGATGATCAGAGGGCTGGAGCACCTCTGCTATGAGGACAGGCTGAGAGAGTTGGGGCTCTTCAGCCTGGAGAAGAGAAGGCTTCGAGGAGACATTAGAGTGGCTTTCCAGTATCTGAAGGGAGCCTACAGGAAAGCTGGGGAGGGACTATTTACACGGTCTAGTAATGTCAGGACGAGGGGGAATGGGTTTAAGCTGGCAGAGGGGAGATTCCGACTGGATGTTAGGAGGAAGTTCTTTACAGTGAGGGTGGTGAGACACTGGCACAGGTTGCCCAGGGAGGTTGTGGATGCTTTCTCCCTGGAGGTGTTTAAAGCCAGGCTGGATGAGGCCTTGAGCAGCCTGATCAGTGGGAGGTGTCCCTGCCTATGGCAGGGGGTTGGAGCTGGATGATCCTTGAGGTCCCTTCCAACCTAAACCATTCTATGATTCTGTGATTCTATGAAATATTTATTTAATTGTTAAAAAAATTAACACTCACCTGATGTCACAACCACCCCTCTTACTGGGAAAAAAAAATTAAAAGCAAGCTTCTGTATCATGCAGCTTCAGCAGCAGATCTGCACATGCTTGCAAAGATTAGCTCACATTTTAATAGAGTACTTGTAAATACATTTTGATTTTATTTAGAAACGTTTCAATAAATGCATTTGTAACCGTGGCCATGCTAGTTAACTAGGTATCATCCACTTGATACTGATACTAGATACCTGCTGTTTGTTATATGCTGTTCAAATCTTGGCAGAGCGAGAGCTAGCACAGGTCAATGTCTGGGGTGGTGGCAGTACACGGCAAGAAGAGCCACAAAGAGAGCAGTGTCAGCAGCGGTAGATGTACCTAAGCCGTAAATACTCCTCTGGAAGAGTTTCTGACAGAAGCAGAAACTGTTACATCTCCTTTGGGACTCCTCCTCGGCAGCCCCTCAGCAAATTTTAGTTGGGAACATGTGTGGCCTCACCCAGTCAATTTAACAATTTTACCATTGCATAAATCAGGAACTTCTCAATTCCAATAATCCTCATCTCCCTAGGGCTAAAATTAGACCCAGTCAATAGAAGGGCAGGGTATTTAGAGATACTTAAGCTTCTGCTCCTGTCCACACACTGCCACACTAACGCTCCAGTTAAAACATTTTTTCTCAAATACAGAAATACCAAAAAACCCCAAACCAACCTACAACAAAACCAAAATGTAAAGAAAATGCTGAGGTTTTATTCAGATAGGAAAATGCATTTATGCATCGCCCTATATATTTCAACACAAGAGCTCTACCACCAACAGTACTTTCAACACTAGGCTTCATTTTGGACTAAGTTAAAAAGTATTTTCCATCTAGCATCACAGTGTGGAAATTCAATTTTCCTAAGCAAGTCTATCTGCTTCCTAACTTCTCCCAGAAAATAAAAAAAACAGGTATCACACCTCCACTGAAGTATTCCCTTTGCTCTCGCTGTGAATGTATGCACCATCTCACACAGCCTGTGGGACTACACATGCGTGCAGAGAGCTAAGCATATGTGCAAGGACTTAGGAGATTTAGTTAAGCCTTAAGAATGACTAGTCATAGGTTTTTTTTAAATGTAACAGCACGTTATTTCTTTCTTAAGGTACACAAAAAGCTTCACAGGTTGAGTCTTGCATAATTTTACATCTCGAGTTGGAGCGCAAATACTGACGTTGATGAAAATTTTGTTGTTGATGCTACCTTTAGCCTAAGTAGAATTGCACCTAATTTTATAAAAAGGAATAGAGATCAGAATAAGATTCCTCATCAAAAAAATGAGATATGCCTGAACCACATGAGGAAACAAAAAATAATTTCAAAAGGAGCTAACTGTACTTTTAAGAGAAATAATTGGTGGAGAGTTCTGATGCCTCAAACTTCGCTTGTTGCCGTAACACTTTAACAGCACAAAAACTCAAAGAAAAAAAAAAAGGTAAAAAAAGTATTCACAAAAACTCAAAGAAAACTAAAAAAGTAAAAAAGTATTCATAAAAACTCAAAGGAAAAAAAAAAAAAGTAAAAATGTATTTTAAAAAGCCACAAGCACCTTTTGTATTACACTTGAACTACTTCAGCTGTAGAATCTGTTTTCCTGGAAAAAGAACTCCAACACCAAACAAACAAAAAGACCACCAACAAAAACAACTTAAAAACTTTGCTGGGAATTTAATTCTGTATGTCTAAAAAACCACCTTGCAAGTCTTCCCACTGACATTAGTGAGCATGCATACATATTTATACACACCTACACACTTCCACTTCAGGAAAAAGTAAAGGCAAATTCGATTTCTTAAAGCAGAAAAGGAAAAGAAGGCAAAAAATTCTCAGGTGACTTCACCTTGATTCAGTCTCCAATCAGCTAACAAAACCCCTTAGCTGCTCTTGCAATATTCCTTTTTTCTTCTTTTTTTGAAAGAAACTTAAAAGTTGATATTACAAAAATGATCATTTTTATTCATAAGGTTAGAGAATAAGAACTGCCTGTAGCTGACAGAAACCCCAGAAAAATATTGAAGAAAAATGGAAGTCTTACAAAAAGCTGAGAGATCTAAATCATGTAAGAGTCTTAACACTAAATACTTAATAGGAGGTATTTATTTAAATGGGAAAAGCCAAAATGTTCTGCTGAAGTGCACATTTGCAGTGCACAAAAAGCTCCAAGTCTCTCAAGATGCTCTTCCAAACAAATGTTGAAAAGGGTGGGCTACAGAGAATAGTCTAATAATTTGCCTTGCAACATCAAGGGAAGTACACTCAATATTAGGTTGCTGAAAAGAGAAAGAATTCAAACAGATACTGCACATACCAATAAAAAAAAAAAGAGGAAGCTTATTAAATTGTAAGTCATTTGACATCCTCCAGATTACTTCTAAAAGAAAAGACAGAGTAAATTCAAACAAAGAAATGGCAGTTTAAACCAAGACTGATTTATTTTATTTCCGTGTTTACTGCCATGAAAATAATTTGAGAATAACAGGGAAATAAAGATGATTTCTTCCCCAATCACACAGCTCCTTTTTCTTTTCCTATTTTTACCCCTCATTAGCACTCAAAGTCTAAACCAGTTGCTTTTCTCTCAGCTTTATGTTTGGCTAGCAGTATTGTGCAGTATACCCTAAGCAACCAGACAACCTTTGAAACAGATCTCTAATATACACAGGCAACTTTCATGAAACAAGAAGCAAGTGGCCAATGTAAAGGAATAGAGGAAGACTCCTATGGAATGAAAATAAAGAAAGCAGAGGGAAGCACGGCCTCATTTAAAATTCCCCAAATGTCTCATTTCTATTATACAGGTGGTGAGACTCTTCACAGGATGGAAAGTTGCCTTGTGCAGGGGTCTAACAAAAACACAGCTCCTCCCATGGAAGGACAAGATGCAGCCCGTCATGCAACTCAAGATGATGATTTAAGCCCTCCAACTCTGCCCATTACGAGAAGTCAACGTATCTGCAGATTCCTGCATTATACAAAAAAATGGCAAAATCTTTATGTACTCTCATGATACAGCATTACAAACAGGGCAGCTTTAATGTACCCACTCATCATGAGGATAGAGTGCTCTCGTGAAAGTCAGAGCTATGCAAATTGCAGGTGGGACCACACAGTGACTCAAGGTGACATGGATTTTTGGCTGGCAAACAACATACTCTACCATTAAGTTTAATTTGACTGAACTGTAAAAGAAGATAAAAGCTTGGAAAGAGGCAATTTTCTTCAACTTGTCTCAGAATTTCAAGAGCAGACAAAAACAGCCATTCCAGAAATAAATCCAGTAAAGGAAGGTAAATTGTTTCACTGCAGGTCAGCTCATAAGAGAACAGGCAAGAGCAGCATAGCAGAAGACCAAGCCAGAAGTTGGGTATGGCATGATACTGTTTTCTGATGTACCTCTTTTCCCTCTTCCTTTGCAATTCCCATAATAGCCTTCAAGCAGTGGTATGCTGGCTTTAATGCAAGTTTGCTCATATGAACGTGACTGAGATGAAACTCCTTTGGTTTGTAAACACAACTGGCAGTGAAAAGGTAGGCAAAGATAACTGTGAAACTGACAGACAAGCCCTGAGACATCTTATTTCTCTCTTGGTGGCCTGTGAAGGGAGGCTACCATGTCTCAGCACATGCACTATGCCCTGCAACATTCAGGCCACATGTCCTTCACTGTAAACAGATTAGAAAAGAGAGTAAATAGTGAGGATAGATCTTTGCTGCTGGGATGCCCATGGGCTTAAATGAGCAGCCCAGCAAGGATCAGGCAACAGGCTAGTAAGCTGACAATGATTCCCTCAACTATACAGCAGGAATCTTAAAGTGCCTCAGACAAAGCCATAAATCTGTTATATAGCATCAAGAGGGAGCAGTAGAGATGCCTTGACAGTAAGAGGCCCAGATGACTAGACCAGAAGGAAACAAGAGGAGAATGACATAAAACCAACCACATCAGCTTCATACAGCAAGGTACCTGCCAAAGGAAGCCTTGAGAAGATGCTTCACTTGAGAGTGGCAGAGAATCAAAACAGATTTGAAAAACACCCATTATTTGGAATATTTCCACCATATGGTGAAGGTATCAGCATGATGTATTAAGTCCCTTGTGTACCAAGAGACCACACTGGTGTGCTAGGCAGAAGTGACAACCTAATGTACTGGGAGCAAGTGATAACCTTTTCTATTGCCATGTCACAGCTCCTCCAGCTCTCAAGCTGGATGCCCAGCAGCCATGACAGCTACAGGGATGACTTGATCTGTGACTGGCAAGCCCTTCTGCTTCTCCTTGCAGGGACATTTTCATCCCAGCTAGGCCACCCTGCACTCGTGTGAGCACTGAACAGTGAGTCAGAGCTACTAGTCCAGATGGACCTTACTGGGCCTTTTTCCTGTAGGAGATTTCACACTTTCTGGGTCAGCTGCTTTACAAACAAAGGGAAAAAGCAATCTCTGAGTTCAATACACAAATTATGGAGGTCACCTTACATAACCATGCAGGTGGAAACAACCTGTCTTGCCCCTGTGCAGAGGAGCAGTGTTTCCCCACTCTCAGCAACAGTGCCAGAACCACAACCACTTTATTAATAAATCTTTGGCTTCATTCTTGGAACAGCCCAGCAAGGGCTGGAGTCTGACACCATCTTTCCACTCGCTGGAAAGCTGCTGAAAATACACAGAAACATCTTGGAGTTTTAGAAACTCCACGTACTTGGAACTGCATTAAAAAGCACAAATTAAACATTCCTTAAAAAAAATAAAATATATTTGCATTTCCAAAGAAGAGCTACATCTTAAATGCCCCATACTACCCATAACTGAAAGACAAGTGGCAAATAAATTGCCAAGATTACGAGAGACTTTATCATTATGGGACCACCTAGCAGAGACCAACCAAGTGTGCCTGACCTGCAAAGCAAAATGCACAGAATCAACCAGGTTGGAAGAGACCTTCAAGATCATCCATCCTAGCACCCAGCCCTATCCTATAAACTAGACCATGGCACTAAGTGCCCCATCCAGTCTTTTCCTAGAATCATAATTATAGAATCAACCAGGTTGGAAGAGACCTCCAAGATCATCCAGTCCAACCTACCACCCAGCCCTATCCAGTCATCTAGACCCTGGCACTAAGTGCCTTAGTCCAGGCTCTGCTTGAACACCTCCAGGGATGGTGACTCCACCACCTCCCTGGGCAGCCCATTCCAATGGCAAATCACTCTCCCTGTCAAGAACTTCCTGACACCCAGACTAGACCTCCCCTGGCACTGTGTCCCCCTGTTCTCTTGCTGGTTGCCTAGCAGAAGAGACCAACCCCACCTCGCTACAACCTCCCTTCAGGTAGTTGTAGACAGCAATGAGGTTTGCCCTGAGCCTCCTCTTCCCCAGGCTAAACAACCCCAGCTCCCTCAGCCTCTCCTCATAGAGCAGACATCTTTCCTATCTCTTCTACAGTCAGCTGATGTCCTTCCTCTTCTGGGAACTGGTTTCTTAACATCAGTGATATGTTTCGGTTCCTATCTTTTCTTGCAATCCTCAGCTTTCCCTCATCAGGAAAGGAGAAAACAAGCACTACCAGCAGAAGGGGCAGTGAGACCTCTGCCTCAAGCAGCAGGACATGAGACTTAGGGGTGAGAAATACCCAGACAATCAACAAGTTAGCTCAAATGACAAAAAAAAAAAAAAAAAAAAGGAGGAGGAGGAAGTGGTAAAGAGGTCCAGAAATTCAATCAAGTGGAAAGAATGAAGACCTGGCATCCCAGTAACCCAACAAAAACCTCACTGCTTTTTGCTAAAGTTCTATCTGTCCTCCTCCACCCAGTGTTAAGAGGCTTCTAGAAGATCCAGCGAAATTTGCAAGAAGTGTAATTCAGCTACATTTATCTCAAATGCTGGCTTACAGAATCAGGCAGCTAAATCATGGTTATGAGAAAAGATAAGACACATTAAGATGTCTTATTACCTTCCTTGAATGCTATATTCATTTAAGTACTAGAATATGTGATTGTGGTCTTGAGAGTGCTTATACCTTCTCAATACTGTGTTGAAGGAGCAGATAATTATTCTCTTCCTTAATATAGATTCAGCTCTGACTAATTGAAATTCTAAGTTAATCTTAAATTAAAATGGGTTTTACAAGACATATATCCATGATTTTCAAGGCAGTGTACACACTGGACTCCCTACCATTTATTATACTATGATGACATAGTCGGTGTATTCCAATGTCCATGGTACCTGTCTTCATTAGGTCCTGAGTAAATGTGGTGATACCAACCTCAATTACATGACTGCACCTATTATTTTACACAGCCTCCTTTACACTGCCAGTTGAAGGTACTTCTTCTAATCCTGTCAGTGGATAGTAGAAGTCTAACGCATGTTCATCTATCTCCTGGCTCAAATGCAAGATATTCACTGCCTTTTGGGCCTATCCATAGGGCTAGCTCTATAGGATCACATCAGCAACGGCTCCATTAAAACTGTTAATGGATTTTTCTGCCTTCTTCTGAGACCAGACAGCACTACTCTCACTCTACGCAGAATAAACTGAGACCAAATAAAGAACTGAGAAGTGTCTGTGGTTTTTGGCTGCAGATCTCTGCCCTTCTTCCACTTTGCCAGTGTATCCACATTGCACATGTAAGTGCTCCACTGGACTTGTACTGCTTTTGAGTTTGGAGAGCCCAGCCACTGAAGAGCTAGCAGTGAAGATGCTAGTCGCAGGGACTCACCTGCTGGTCTACAGAAGAACAGTGAATGCTTGACTGGAAGACCAACTCCTGCCAGCTCTGCCACTGCCCGCTTTGTTTACTGCATCAGCACCCTCTGGATGGAGATGTGACCACCTCCACACACCATCACAACTCCAAAACACCATCTGTGATGCACACTACTGAGGTGGAGAAAAAACGTAAGGCTGGAGAGGAGTGCAAGGAAATGTCACCTGGACAACATATCCCCAGCACAATTGCCTCAGCTCTTGGCTTCCACTCATTGATGCCCAGGGAGGTGGTGGAGTCACCATCTCTGGAGATGTTCAAGAAAAGACTGGATGAGGCATTTAGTGCTATGGTCTAGATGACTGGATAGGGCTGGGTGATAGGTTGGACTGGATGATCTTGGAGGTCTCTTCCAGCATGGCTGATTTTATGATTACAACTGGGTGAGCTCCCACCTTGTCCCAGCTCTGTTCTTGCTCTATCGCTCCTCACCTTTGGTATCATCTCTTAGACACTGCAGGCACCAGTGCCTGACACCTAAATGGAGCAAATGCATTAAGAGCTGTGCTCGGTCCTCAGCTTGAAGGCAGCTCTGCGCACAGAGTCTGTCTTACATGCACACCAGCCCACACACAGCCTCTACTAGTTGTGCATAGATGGTGAGTTTTCACACACAGAAAATGACCAAACTTGGGTGAAACTTCTCAACAACAGCATAAGGCAGATTACTGATATCAGAGCAATGCTGCTGCTGCTGCTGGATCTCAAGGTTCAGCTGTAAACAATGAGAAGTCAAGTTTATTTTTGAAACAGCTTTAAGATGCACTTAAAAAGGAGAAACAAGTTATTTGCATCTTGACTGTTTTTCAAAAATGCTTGAAGAGTTTCACTGAAACTTTAAATAAACACTGAGTAAGCCACTCATGTTTCAGCCCAGATAACTGCATTTTGAGAGATTTAGAAACCACAGAAAAGGAAGATCTTATTTGGAAAAGTGATGGGACAGATTAAATTCAGGTACTGTAATAAAACACTCATGCGTGCCTCAACCAAAGGCTAATAACCACAGAAACTCAATGCACTTATGGAGAAATAAAAGTATTTGAACACAATTACAATAAACAAAATATTTGGCAGTATGTTAAAGATTAAACCCACAGGACCATTTGTCTAGAAGTACTTTAATCATAGAATCATAGAATCAACCAGGTTGGAAGAGACCTCCAAGATCATCCAGTCCAACCTAGCACCCAGCCCTATCCAGTCAACTAAACCATGGCACTAAGTGCCTCACCCAGGCTCTTCTTGAACACCTCCAGGGACAGCAACTCCACCACCTCCCTGGGCAGTCCATTCCAATGGCAAATGCAAGTAGTCATTTCACATCCCAGCTGATGCACTCCACAGATGACAGTTACCAAAGAGTGTTTTGGAGAATATAATGCCTATAAGCATTTAGACATAATCTCAAGACAAATTCTTTGTTCTGTTTCAAATTGCATCAGAAGGGATTGTGCAATAGTGTACCAAATCTTTTCAGTATTACAGCAAAGCTCTAATGATCTATGTGGGAAGGAAAAACACCATGACCATTTAAGTCTAACAAGGACTCCTCTGATTTGTTTTCTTCAGCATTTTGAAGATGATACCTTCCTACCCTAATTCTTAGCAGGTAGAAGAATTTTATCAAGTATTGACAGGCTATTACAAGCTCTACTATGAAATATGCAAACTCACTTAGATAAAGGAATCATATTTGTGACTTGTTTTTCCTTCCCCTTGAAGTTTCCACAGAAGACAAGAAGGCTTCCCTGGAACAGGGACGACTGATTGCTTTCAGTGTCTATATCTCTTGGAAGCCTTCACAGGTTTGGCACCACTCTCATCTGTTTCTCAGGAGAAATTAACACAGAGACTGAAATAGTGTTCTCCAAAGAGGAACCAAAGGACCATATGATTTATGACTTTCTTTTTTTGGGCAAAGAATTTTCAGTGCCTGAACCTTATCTGAGCAGCAGTCACAAAATGCAGATTCCCATCAAACAACTTTTTGTCAAATGCTTCTCTTTTTTCAGATGTCAAGGAGAAAGAGACAAGATGTGGTTAGAAACCAAGCACATGGCCAAGGCTCCCATTACTGCTTTTCACAACAGAGTGGCAACAACAACCAAGTGAGAAACTCGAGGTAAAGACCAACTATGTCCTGGGCTGCATCTAGAGAAGCATAGCCAGCAGGGCAATGGAGGTGATTCTCCCTCTTCACTCTGCTCTCATCAGACCCCACCTGGAGCACTGTGTGCAATTCTAGAGCCCTCAGCACAAGAAAGACATTGAACTGTTGGAGTGAGTCCAGAGAAGGGCCACAAAGATAAAGAGAGGGCTGGAGCACCTCCTTATGATGACAGGCTACAAGAGTTGGGGCTCTTCAGCCTGTAGAAGAGAAGGCTTTGAGGAGACCTTATAGTAGCCATCCAGTATCTGAAGGGGGCCTACAGGAAGGCTGGGGAGGAACTACTTACAAGGTCTTGTAATGACAGGACAAGGGGTAATGGGTTTAAACTGGAAGAAGGGAGATTTAAACTAGATGGTAGGAAAGGGTTCTTTACAGTGAGGGTGGTGTTGCCCAGGGAGGTTGTGGATGCTCCCTCTCTGAAGGTGTTCAAGGCCAGGATGGATGAGACTTGAGTGACCTGTTCCAAGCTCCCTATGGCAGGTAGTTGGAAGTAGATGATCTTTGAGGTCACTTCCAACCTAGACCATTCTAGGATTCCATGATTCTATTATACTACCTATGGTTGACAGACTTCTCTTTCTCTTCCCAAGCAGAAAAGAACAAAAGTATTAAGAACCTGGTCTCTGGACCAGGAAGCAGAAGACCACAAGCACCAAGTCCTCAAAACTAAAGGACTTCAAGAATGGATTTGGCTCACTGCCTGGCCTGGCAGAGTGTCTGAACCACACCTTCCTCATTCCCAGGAAAGTCATTCATCACAGATACATTGCAGGACCTTGGTTTGAATATTATTTACAAATGTCAGAAGGCTGAAGAATATATTGAACTATAATTCCACAAACCAAGGTTTAAGGAGGGAGGAAAGGAGGGAGGAAAGGAGGGAGGAAAGGAGGGAGGAAAGGAGGGAGGAAAGGAGGGAGGAAAGGAGGGAGGAAAGGAGGGGAGCGGAAGAGCACA
>WAAF01019226.1:134602-148669 GCA_013400475.1 Tricholaema leucomelas
CTGCTGGCCACACCATTCCTGATGCAGGCCAGGATGCCACTGGCTCTCTTGGCCACCTGGGCACACTGCTGGCTCATGTTCAGGCGGGTATCAATCAGCAGCCCCAGATCCCTCTCTGTCTGGCTGCTCTCCAGCCACTCCGATCCCAGCCTGTATCTCTGCATTTTGCTCCTCTCTGGCATCCCTTTCTTCCTCTTCAGAGTGCAAGCCCCATCTTTCCCTGCCATTGGCTTCTCCATCTCTTCTCCTCCTCAAACATTAAGGCTTCCTGGAAATTGCACATTGTATTGCAATACACAGTTACTGTGTCTGCATTCGTCAGAAGGTTACAATCAGGAACACTTCTGTAATTACTTAGATGAGCTGTTGTACACCTCTAAATTTATCTTCATACTCTCAAGAGCTAACTGCAGGCTCTGCTTCTTAAGAGCCACTGCAGCTGCATACAAGCAAATAAGTAAATAAATAAAAATCACTTTTTTCTGACAAATGATTCAGCACTTAAGAAAATAAAGCCAGCTGTACTGTGTTAGACTAAGGTACATCCAGCTTGGTATCCTGTTTCCAAAAAGCAGTCAGTAGCGGATGCCTAGGGAGTAGCATAAGAACAAGGAAGCCATTTAATGATACATATTGAAAATATTTTTCCCATATCCTTCATAAAAAAAAAAAAAAGAGACGGAATTTTGAGAGAAGATGGGGGAAAAGCAGAAGAAAACAAAGATTCAAACACACACCCCCTTTGCAAAAGCATGAAACACTCATTTCTAAACAAAAAAGAGAACAGAGGAGAAAGCCTGCAGGAGCAACAAAAACCAGAATCTCACTTTCTGTTCACAGAAACAGTGTAAGGATATATTGATGCACACATCACTAGCCAGATAATTTCCACAAACCCTAACTATGAGTGTCAATGACTTTTCTCTTGTGAAAGAGTTCTCACAGAAACAGATAGGGATTCATGTCATGATATCACAGCTGAGAGTTCTCAAAGTACTTAAATTAATGGATTTATAAATACAACTTCAAAAAGTATATGCCTCGGTCAGAGGGAGAGCCTGTTCCACTTGATTCCCTAGGTAAGGTAACAACCATTGAAGCACCACACTGGAAACAGGCAAAATAAATTGCACTTAGAAAAGTACAGAAAGTGTGGAGACAGTGAAGTGCCCCATTAAATCAACTGGAAGGTTACAATTGGCTTAGCTGGATGTAGAATCAGACCCAGGAGAAATCATCCCAGATCAAACACAGTTCAAACAGGGCCTTGAGCAACCCAGTCTAGTAGGAGGTAGCCTTGCCCATGGCGGGGGGGGGTTGAAACTAGATGATCTTTAAGGTCCCTTCCAATCCAAACGATTCTGTGATCCATGGAGACACAGGCTGGAAGGACTATAAAAGTCACAGATGTAGAAACCAACTGCTTTGATTACATTGTTAAGCTTTATAACTCTGGGACACTGCATCTGCTCATTTGGCAATGGGAAGACAGAAAAATTGGTGTATGACAGAATATGATGATCTTGAAGATGAAGGAATGAAAACCAGTAGGAAAGCACAAAGTGAACAAAGTATTTCTAATCAGCAACATGAACCCCACATATCAGTGGAGACATAATAGGGAAGTGCTTGGTTATGACCTAAGGATGGAGCTGGCCATGGCAGAGAAGAACACCATGGATCCTTTGTTCACCTGCTGAATGACTGTGGAAACACCAGTGTGACAGACTGGAAAAAAGCAACCACAGCCTCAGTGACCATCAAACCAGGATTGTCTAGGAAAGGCAGTAAGCTGCTGTGGCAAGGTTTGTTCTTTTGCAGCAAATCTCTGCTTGCAGTGCTGTGTGAGCTTCTGGTCACCAACATCCAAATATGATCAATCTGGCCTGAAGCAGGCACAAGAAAGGGCTACCAAAGTGACTCAAGGAAAGGAAAGCCTGTCTTGCAAGCAGAGAAATAGAATGTGGTGGGGCTTTTTGGCTAAGTAAAAGAAAGGCTGAGGAGGGGCGTGTCTGTTTCCAGTTAACGTCCCAAAAGTTGAGGTGGCAGGAAAGGGAAGCACTTTCGCCTCAGCTGCAGAACAACAGTGGCATTCATCTGAAGAGAGGTAAATTGGCAGTGTATAAATCCACAGTGGAAATAAGGGCATACGTGAGATGTGAAACTATAGCAAAGTCGTCTGAAGGAAGCTGGGGAAAAAAAAAAAAAATCTACTGAAAAACCCACCCACATTTAGTGCAGAGATTAGTAACTAACTTCAGTGAGGAGACGACATATTTGCCCATGATAAAAACCAGCACTGAAATCTCTGACTTCTGTAACTCCCTCGAAGCTATCTTTCTGACCTGTCATTAATAGAATAGGTATCTGCTGATGTACTGGAATGGTTATCAGAGATTCAGAAGTCCTTGCTCGATAGAGCACTAATAAACAAAGTACTTAAGTGGGCTCAGGTCCCTCCTCCTGCCTCACCCGAGCACTCAGAGTAAAACACTGCAGAGCAGAACGTGTAAGGGAAAATCTTTGCTGAGCAGCATGCGAGGAAAAGGATATACATATAAAAATCGGTATGAGACATATGTGTTTGTGTGTGTATATTGTATTTTATAAATAAACAACCAACCTCATTGGATTTTTGAGCCTCCAATTTCACACCAAAGAGATGCACTACAGGTAAAATTTTAGAAAGGTGAGCAAAGAACATGTTTAGATGTTACCATATAACCTTCAAGGGTCAGTTTTGATGACCAGAGTGAAACTCAACAAAAGTGCATGTTTTACCACTCATAACGTAACAGAGAAGACTGTGTCAAGCTTCAGCACGGAACCTAGTATGAAAACAAACATACTGTCTGCTTGATAGGTTTTAAGAATGTCTGGCATGCCTTCTTTTTAAAAAAGATAGAAATAAAGTCTCAGTCCCTGCAAGAGCAGATTATAGTGCAATGCAAATCAGCACTTGCAATCTACTCTCTACAGAGCCCTCAGTGTAGCACCGGTCTGTGGGTGCAGCTGTGAGGTGAACAGGAGACATCACTCAAGAGGCTTCTCACATAATCTGACTTCCCTTTGGTAAGCCCAAATTTAAACACCTGAGCCAACAGCTCAAGAGGGAGAGCCCTGTCTTTAGACACTACATCCAAGGGACCTAAACTAATTACCTGATTTTTCCCCTGATCTTTGGATTCCAACTTACACTTCAAACACCAAGCTGCTAGAGGTAGACAAAGGTCCTTCTACACTTTTCGGTATGAATCTCTTCTCTGAGTTGCAGAAGCCATCTACATTGCTCTTAGTTTCTCTTAGTTCTACTATTTCACCAGAATCTAATGTTCTGGGTGTCAGGAACTCACAGGCGAATTGCACTGCAGGAGTGAATCCATGTCCAACGTATTCTAGGTCTGCCAACTCTAGCGCACAGCACACACTAAATATTCTGCATCTAAGTATGTGCTCTATGCATTCATGGTCCCCTATGTGAATAACAAGTTGGCTTACAGATGTCACTGTTCTCCAAAACTGAGAATTAACCAAACCGGCTGAATTGAATTAACCAAACAAAACCACATGATCATCACTTAAGCACCCTCAAAACACCATTCCCATGCTGTCTGTACCTGTTGTTTTTTTATCATCCTATCAAACCAGGGTGTTTGAAGAGGTTGCATAACTTTACACACAGCAGCAGCTCAAAATTCTGCTTGCAGCTTTCTCCTTTCTACATGCCTGCCTGTAGAAGTGTCAATAAAAAACAGTGCAGCATTTTCTAAACTGTGTTGTCCTTTCCATGGTCTTCTCCTGGCATCTGAGATGATACAATGCACCAGCGTCTACTACTGGCCTCTACTGCCTCAGCTGTGTCACTCTCTCTTCTTTTGGGCTGCTCTACTACATCTTATTTCAAGCAATAAAGAAGTCTAAGATCAGATGCATGCTGAAATCAACAAAGCCTGTCAGGTATTTCAGCTAATTAAGTTCCCCTGAACTGAACCAAACCTCAAGTTCTTTATGGCACCTAAAGAAGCTACACTTTCATTAACTTACTGCACTTCGTTTGACATTTCCACATCTGTATCAATAGGTAAACCCGCTAAATAGAATTTGGCCATGTATGCAGATACATTATGAATTATTTCACCTTCACTTGCTACATAATTAGTTGGTGATAGTATTTCTCATCTTGCATATAAAATTCGCTGCTACTTTCAGAACCCTGTTCTTGTGTGCATCACTGAAATGCACAGCTGCTTTACAGCAAATCAAAGCACACCAAGACACAACTTACACAGATCACAGCAACATCCAGGACTGAAAGGCAAATAACTAATTAGGAAGAACAGCCTTATTCAATTGCCTAATAATAAACTCCCTTGCTCATTAAACACATTACATACAATGTAACAGCTGGCAAGCTGAAATATGTGATAAAGGAAAACCTGCTTATAGTACTATTGGTGCTTTAGGGAAAGCTGACTAAATTTGTCGGGGTTTGCTTTGTAGTAGTACTTGTTTAAAAGATCAGCTATGTATGGAACAGTAGAGGACTTAATTACACTGCCAAAAGTTTTGGGAAAGAAACAAAGAAAGAAAAATAAGAGCACATATTTCAAAGACCACCTTGATCCTCCACTGGGATACAGCAAGAGCTTTGTGGGCTGCTACTCTGAAAATGAGAGCTAAGAGCTCAAGAAAATGGCATATGGTCCTTACATAAAATGTAGTCACCTCTGCTTCCAGAACAGGTGGGTGAGTTGTTTTTTTTTTGTTCTGGTTGGGTTTGGTTGTTCTATTTTCATCAACTGACTGTATAAAGAAAACATTGCTCAAGAAATCTAGCAGCAGAGATGGTAACTGTAAACTCCCTCCTTTTAAATGAGCTCCAACCACACAGTCCAGAGAGTTAGTTACTGAAAGTCGTAACCAAGAGAAAGTCTCCAAACCAAATTACAGTTTAGAAAGCAACGCTGGTGTTGCACAAGGTTGGGTGCTAGAGGGTATTCTCAGGAAGCTAGCACACACCTTGAAATTCCTGCATCTGGATCAAGGCAATCCCAAGCACAAATCCAGGGTGGGCAGTGACTGGCTGGAGAGCAGCCCTGAGGAGAGGGACTTGGGTGTGCTGCTGGACAAAAAGCTTAACATGAGCCAGCAGTGTGCACTTAGAGCTCAGAGGGCCAACCGGATCCTGGGCTGTATCAGAAGTGTGGCCAGAAGGGCGAGGGAGGTGATTCTCTCCCTCTGCTCTGCTGAGACCCCACCTGGAGTACTACATCCAGTTCTGGAGCCCCTATTACAAGAGGGATGTGGAGATGCTGGAGCGTGTCCAGAGAAGGGACACTGAGATGATCAGAGGTCTGGAGCAGCTCTGCTATGAGGACAGACTGAAAGAGTTGGGGCTGTTCAGTCTGCAAAAGAGGAGGCTCCCAGGTGACCTTCTTGTGGCCTTCCAGTATCTGAAGGGGGCTTACAAAAAAGCTGGAGAGAGACTTTTTAAGATATCAGGGAGTGACAGGACTAGGGGGAATGGAGCAAAGCTGGAAGTGGAGAGATTCAGACTGGATGTGAGGAGGAAGTTGTTCAGCATGAGAGTGGTGAGAGCCTGGAATGCGCTGCCCAGGGAGGTGGTTGAGGCCTCATCCCTGGAGGTGTTTAAGGCCAGGCTGGATGAGGCTGTGGCCATCCTGAACTAGGGTAGGGTGTCCCTGGCCATGGCAGGGGGGTTGGAACTAGATGATCCTTGTGGTCCTTTCCACCTTTGTGTTCCTCTGTGATCTGTGTAAGATAGTACTGTCTTGCTCTGGCGGGGGGGGGTTGGACTTGATCTCCTTGGGTCCCTTCCAACTCCTAACATCCTGTGATCCTTCCAACCCTGACTAATTCTATGATATTTACACAGGGAAATGTATTAGCTACACCTCCTGTCAACACCTATTAATTACCTGTCTTTGTCAAGTTGCATTAAAGGTCTGCTTTCTCTTAAATTCACTGCACATGCACATAGAGTGAGGGGTTTATTTCGTGCAGTGGTCTCCTAGCTAGGATGTGTGGGGTTTAACACTATAATGAGGCTAGTTTAGCCTAGGAGACTATTTTCAAGCCAACAGCTGACTATGTTATTCAGTAGCATTTTTTACAAATTGGTCTAAGATGTTTCAGCTGTCAAGGATAGCCCAACCAGAAGTTCATTCTGTCATTGCTCCAGCTTAAGCCTGAATCTGCATGCTTCTGTTGCTTTCTTACTGCCTCTTACATTCTGTATGGTGCTCTCTATACAACAGCCAGCTCCAGTGGAAGATGTCACCTTTCTCAGTGGTCACCCAGGGTCTTTTCCTTGTGCTGTGGGTTGATTTGCATCTGCTGCTATTATTCATACCATGCCGCAGTCATGCCAGGTTCAGTTTAACCCGCTGGTTTTCGCTTTAAACCATTACACCTTGACTTGTACAACCATGTCAGATCAGACCTAAATGTACATGTCTCATGGAGCATTCCTCCTTCCTAAAGACAAGGAAGTAAAGGTAAGTACCAACAACTCTGTAAGATAAATCTGCTGTTTCTGAAAACTATTCTTACAAAGCAAAAGGAAGCTAAAGGTAAGAGGGTACGACTGCAAGTAGTCCTCTGCAATAGCTCTGCTCAGCGTGAAGGGTGTTAGTATCATTAAACAGGTAGTGCTGTAAGCACTGGCACAGCTGAAGGCATGGGCTTTACACATTCACAAATGATTGCACATCCCAAAGACTGGCTTCTTTGTGGCTGAGTTTTAAGGATCTCCTCTTGCCTGCACTCTCTGAGAACCTCTTCCTTTATTTGGGAGGTCTTAGAGGTCCCTCCCTCTTTCTCCATCTTACTATTTGACTGTTCCTTGTAGGAATTTAATTATCCTTGAAAGCTCAATCTCTTTGTCAAACTTGGCTGAAACAGGCCAGTGGGTTCACAAGTTAGTCAGGAAGAAGCTAAAGAGAGGCAACCTGACTGCATAAGCCTCATTTCCTCAAAAATCTAGGCTAAAAACAATTATAGCCAGAAGGTTCAATTAAAGAAAAAGAACCACAGACTTTTCCTGCACTTCAAACACAAAAGCTGTTCATGCATGCTAATCAGCTAATGCTCCTCTCACTGAAATAATGAATTTTGCAGCAAAGTAATAATTGTGTTGATTTATACTGAGGACTGTCACAAGCTAGAACCCCAACAGCATGAACATGTTCAGCATGAAGCACAAAATCACCTTCATACCAGCACCATAATTTATAGATGCTCACAATACTTCCCTTACCTATACCCACACACCTCCACCTCTGCACATACAGTCTCACACCACCAATTTTAATAACACTGACATATGTTCTGTGATCAGTGTTATGAAAAACACAGCTAACACAAAATATGTTTGGGGAGTAGCCTGCATTTGCATGACATTCATGGTTTTCCACTATCATAGGAAAATCACCATCAAGAAACTCCTTGAAAAGCAAATATTTGTTCCCCATTTTGCACCAGAAATGGACTACATGTGTATGTAGTACACACAGGACATGTTCACAGCTGCAAATGAAATAATGGAGAGTTGCACTTCAGGGGAAAACGATTTCTTTGTTGTAACTCCCATGGCTTTTCAAATCCATCGACCACTATTCTGGCTAATTCCTCGCTTTAAAATCTTCATGGAGAGGTAGTTACGGGTGCTATTCAATTTACATTTGCAAAAATGCTGTCCATCTTTCGATTTTATATAGACTAAGTTCACTCTCCTAACATCCCTGTGTTTGGAAAGATTTTCTTGCTTGTCATACGTAAGAAAAAGACAAGCTCAGTTAGCTCGGTCACAGCTATTTCAAATTAATGAGTTTACATTAGCTGTTAGCACTACCAATGGTGAATTATAAAGTGCACACTGGAAATATTAATTCCTCTCTTGATACTCACAAGGGCATTCTTCTGCTACAGAAGACAGCTTCTTCTGGGTTTGGCCTATAATCTAGTTTTCTCCTCAGCCAGGTCTCATCACTGTAGCAAATGCAATGTCCACCTTTTTACTCAAAGCAGTTGACGTCAGTCTCCAGTTAGTACAAGAACTAATGCTGCCTCCCAAGAAGGGCTTCACTCTGTTGCCATAGAGAAGTCAGCAGGACCATTTGGAGTACCCTGGGACATCCTGGACCTCTGTGTGATGCCAGCACATATGACACACTCCTCTGGCATGTCACTGGAAAGCCATCAAGAGCACTCTAGGGTATTTCAAATAGTATCAGATGCTTCTGTTTGGGCAACTGAATCAAGCTCCCAGGTTCTATCCATGGCAAACAGAGACACACCAATTTTTAAATGATGATCTAATATAGAAAACAATCTCAGGGAAAAAAAAAGGGCATTATATGTCACTTGATTTTCACATGTTACATCTTGCTTAGAAAGCTGGGGTTTGTTGAGTTTTTTCACTTGGCTGGGGATTGGAGGCTAAGGGACTGTTTCATACAGGCAGTAAGATGCACTGTGAATGAATACAGACAGTCCTAGCAGCTCAGTTAGCTTCTTAATGACACCTGAGCTGTTCTTCTGGCCACTGCATATTTTCGCAGGTGCCACCAGTTTGACACTCGGCAAGTTCCACCCCTGACAATACATGGCACACAAACCTATTTAGTCAAAGGCACAGCACGGCTGCAGAGTATTCATGGCTCAAATGTGTTGTGGGTTTTTTTGTTTTCAAATGTGTCTGTCCCACAGAACATGTAGGTGAGGCAGCAGCAAAACAACTGATGGGCAGTTAGCCTAGGCTAGGACTCTGCACTATAGGATTCCCTCTCATTCACGACAAAGAAACCTCAAAGGCTGAAGACTCGCAATGCCTCGTGAAAATGGGGACATCTACACTATGATGACTGTACCAGGTCATCTTTCAGTCAGGAGCACAACACTGCAGAGTGCCACGTTGTGGAAAAATGCATGGGCCTGAAGGGTGCCTACACAGGCAGCAGCACAGTTCCACTGGTCCTGCAGCCAATGTGCACACGTGTCACACCACAGCTGCTACATCTTTCCCAGATTTTCATGCAGTTTTCCACTGACTGTCTACTTCTTTATACTGCTCAGTGATTTGCCTTCCCAAGCATTGGGGCTATCTGACTTTTGAGGCACTGTTCACACCTTGATATACAGCTCACTGACAAAGCAGATGAGAAGGCAGTTTCTTTTCCCCACTATTAAGCTGTTACTTGTTGTGATAAAGACCTTGCAGGAATCTACTCCTGGGTGGCACGAGAAACACATTAATGTGAAAGAAAAATCACGCTTATGACTTCCTCTTGTATTCCAGTTGTGCCTCAGGTACTTCACAGCAGGTTTTCAATGGTATGTCCCAACACCTCTAAAACTATGACAACTTACTGTATTGCAGTAGGCTTCCAACACAATCCACCTCCTCAAAACCAAGGAGCCATCTTCATATCAGATTGGGAGAGGCTAAGATTGTCAAACAGCCTTGCAAATAAGCTCCCAAATTCTTTCTGTATTTTGTTTTGGGGTTATTTTGTTTTGCTTATCGTTTGCCTTGTTGTTGCTATTTGAAATCTGGAAACCAAAACATCTTTCCAATGCTGAGGCTGACCTGGACTAATAGGAACATGAGTCTTGTCTTTCCCAGGCTTTTACATCGGGTTCTGCCCTGCATCTGAGCAGAACCCTGTCTTTTGTATTGATGATGCAGTCAAAGTATATAACTAACAGCTTGGGAAGAACAGCTGATGCCTGAAGTGAGAAAAAGCTACATATGCAGGGCCAAGGAAATAAAATAAAATTTAAAAAATAGAAAAAAGAGCCAGGAATGAAAGAGAAACCACCTGCCAGAAAAATAAAGGAGTAGGTGGGAAGACCTGGAGAGAGCAAGCCTGTGGGAACAGTGAGTGACCTGAGTTAATAGGGAGTGTGGGGGAGGAGTGGGCAGCAAGCAATTGCTCTTGTGTTCAAAATCCTAGTGATGGGATGAGTCAGACACTCTGATTGAATTTTGCCTTCATTACACCCACAGACTGGTTATTATAAAGCTTAGGGAGCAACAAAAACTACACAGTGAATCAATGGGTATATGAAGCACACCCAAGTGCCTGAAAATCTGAAGAAAATCTGCCAAACACGGTGCCCTTTCACCTAAGGTTTCCTGCAGCTCTAATTAGTCTGCCTAGCTGCTCTTCTTCATGTAATATGACTGAGACTGATAACAGAGTGGCAGTTGCATCTGAGATGAAGGGGTATATCAGGCTACCTGGGAATACTCTCCACGAGTCTCTCCTAGAGCTTCTAGAAGCTGCTAGCTCCAGGAGTTAACCCAGCAAGCCCAACTGTCCAGGAACTACTAAATACTCTTTCACTCCCTCAGGACAACACAATTCAGTGAACAAAAAGATGTATTTGTATTACATCCTTCAATGACCATTTAATCACTTCTTTTTCCACCTGTTTCTGCTCTTACTGCTTATTCCCCTCCCCAGGCCAAGGGACAGGCAACCTGTTCAGCAAGTTCTACTGCACTGAAACCAAAAGTGAAGAGTGCTGGTAAACACATACTTGCTCCCATCAGGCAATTCTAACGGGCCAAAGGAGGCACAGGCTGTCATGACTGGTCTCTTGCTTGCAAAATGCATCTACCCTGACCACCAAGAAGCTTTGCCATTGAACCATATGATGGGGAATAGGGACTTCCCATACCTCCCGAGGGAAGGAGGGTCTGGGTAACCTTAGCAATCAGATTCACAGACTGCACTGGGTTGGAAGGGACTCCCAAAAGTCATCCAAACCCCCTGCAGGGAGTAGGGACACATATTTATAGAAACATTTTTTTTCTCCTTACCAGCAGTGGCCAGCCTAAGTTCTAAGTGGGCTTTTGCCTCTCTAATTTTTTTCCTACAAGACTTAACAACATCCCCTGCTGTAGAACAGGTCACTCAAGGCCTCAGATGGATATTCCCCTTTCTTAAATCCCACTGTATCTCAATTTATGCTAGATGTTGCTGCCCAAATGAATATGTTCATCTTTCATTTAATGCAGTTCTTCCTCTCATATCAACTCAAACAAGCTGCATAGCTACATGATCACCTGTTCAAGTAAAGAAAGGTAAAAAGAGGACCTAGCTGTGATAGGACACAGGACTGGAAATAATCTTTTTAGCAGCAGCTCAGGGCTGCAGGGTTGGGTATTAGGTGAAATACATTCTCAGTAAATAAGATGCCATATTTTCACAAGACACCTGAAGCCTTGCACTTTATTTTGAGCCAAAAAAACATCCCATAACCTGAAAAAGTAGGGCCTTCAGGAATCGTATTTGTCCTAGGAACAGTGTTTTCATGGCACACATTTAAAACAATGTCTTCTCTCATGAGACTTTCTTCGAACTCACTGGAGAGAAACATGTCCCTTCCAGAAATAAGACAGCAGAAAAACCCCCACCCATATTCATCTTATGAGCATTCAGAGGAGATTCTCTTCTGCAATACAAGAACTAAGGGTATCCATGAGACAGGAGGCCTGAAACGAACAACAGAAGTTGCTTTCCATGCTGTGCGTAATGAAGTGGTAGAAGTTCCCCCTGTGATGTGCTGTAGGTGCTGAAAGCATACACGATTCAAAAAACAGCAAGGCACATCCAGGGGAAGGATAGTGGCTTGGACCTAATAAATACAACCATCTAAGTCCCAGCTCTCGAGGTTCCCCTGAGCAGCACATCATTAGAAGCTAGAAAAGCACTCCAGGAAGCTGTTGTGTGTTTGCACATCACCTCCTAAATATCCACAATTGGCTATCACTGTGTCACTGGACTAGACAAGACTTGGGTCTGCCCCAGGGTGGCCACTGTAATTCTGAATACAGAGGGAGACTACGGAGTTAATTCTCACAGAATGGTTTAGGTTGGAAGGGATCTCGAAGAACATCCAGTTCCAACCCCATGCCATAGGCAGGGACAGCTCCCACTAGAACAGGTCGCTCAAGGCCTCATCCAGCCTGGCCTTGAACACCTCCAAGGAGGGAGCATCCACAACCTCCCTGGGCAATTTGTTCCAGTGTCTCACCACCCTCATTGTAAAGAACCCCTTCCTAACATCTAGTTTAAATCCCCTCTCTTCCAGTTCAAACCCATTACCTCTCATCCTATCATTACAAGACCTTTTTCCTCAGGGCTGCTCTCCAGCCATTCACCACCAAGCTTGTATTTGTGCTTGGGATTGCACTGACCCAGGTGCAGGACCTTACACTTGGCCTAGCTGAATGTCATGATGTTGACCTGGGCCCACCTCTCCAGCCTGTCCAGGTCCCTCTGGATGGCATCCCTGCCCTCTAGCAAGTTGACTGTGCCACACAGCTTGGTGTCATCTGCAAGCTTGCTGAGGGTGCCCTTGATTCCTCTGTCCATATCACTGACAAAGATGTTAAAAAGCACTGGTCCCAGCACTGACCCCTGAGGGATGCCACTTGTCACTGGCCTCCAGGTGGACGTTGTGCCATTGATCACCACTCTCCGTATGTGACCATCACGACAATTCCTTATCTAGCCAGTGCTCCACCCATCAAGCCTGTGTTTTTCCAGCTTGGTGACCAGGATGTCACGTGGGACAGTCAAATGCCTTAGTCATCTAAAACTGGCCTTGAATGGCACTTTCTCTTCATATCTACTAGAACTCAGAAAAAAGAAAGATTGTGCCAGGTGGTGTTTTCAGACTAGCTGTAGTTTATCAGACTACAGAAATAATGTAATCAAACTTGTTGCTTTGCAGGAAAAGTGAAATCTGGATTCTGCACCCCCCACCAGGAACGTTTCAGCCTGTAACTTCCACATCCCCAGAGCCCACAACTACTGAAAAGGGCAGCCTAGACCCTCCCATTCTGCTAAAATTGGGTCACTGCAGCAAAGCAGGCAAAATTCTGGGCCCAGAAGGAATAAGCTACTCTGTTGCCCAGGAGAAATGAGTCTGCCCATTTCAGTCATCCTTCTCCATCAGCTACAGGCACAGCCCTTGAACTCACCTTGTCTTTGAACAGTGTCACATCACATAACCAGGCAATGAGCAGAAATTCAGCCAACTAGGATGCTATAAACACCCATTTAAATGCTTTCTAGTACAGACAGAACTAGTCGGTCCTCCCTGCATATGGTGCTCATCTACAGCCTCTTCACATTGCCTCACTTTGCCAAGTGAGAGCAGGTATCACTTCCTTCAAAGTGTGAGATGATCCTGAATCCCTGACATTTGTAAAACACTTAGAGACCCACAAAAAGAACCACAGGAAGGCAAATGACTGCCTGCTGCACCCCAGCTCGGAGCTCACTCTCTTACAAACAGTCTGCTCACTTCACAAAGATTATTTTTTCCCCCTCTAAATAAAGCTGAGGCCATTTTCAGTTCCAGATATATCAACAAAGTGGATGTCCCTAATTTTCTTCTCTTGGAACCCTTTTAAATCCGTAAACAGGTCTCTGTGTACAGCTTTCAATTACCTTATAGTCTGTGGTCCCAAATGAGACCAGATAGCTATATTCTCAAAAGGTTTTCATGAAAATGCAAATGAACATCTCACACTAGTCTGCTGCCTCAATAAATAGAACATTTCAAAGTGTTTAGGCACTAGTAAACAGATTAAAAATATAGAAAAAGCCATCTGTACCCCTAAAAAAAAAAAAAAAAATTCATTTTCCTGTTATCACCATAAAACTTGCAGTGACTGTATCCAACAGATACTGCTTCTGTTATCTGTATCAGCTTAAACAGCAACATACTTCTACCAGCTGACTGGAAAAGAGGGTATAAATTTGAGTCAAGAAATAACACCAAATTTTAAAATCAAGATCTGCCTGCAAACATGAGAGTCAATCCATAGCAAAATGCACATCTGATCTTATCTTATCTAAGTGGATGGGTGGGCAGAGGCCAATGGGATGAGATTTAACAAGGCTAAGTGCAGGGTTCTGCACTTTGGCCACAACAACCCCAAGCAGCGCTACAGGCTGGGGACAGAGTGGCTGGAGAGAAGCCAGGAAGAAAGGGAGCTGAGGGTACTGGTAGATAGTAGCTGAA
>WAAF01019226.1:148890-205678 GCA_013400475.1 Tricholaema leucomelas
TAGGGCTGGGTGCTAGGTTGGACTGGATGATCTTGGAGGTCTCTTCCAACCTGGCTGATTCTATGATTACAATTCTATGATTCTAAGCTTTCCATCGAACAGAATCACAGGATCATTTAGGTTGGAAAAGATCTTTTAAGATCATCAAGTCCAACCATTATCTAACTCTAGCAAGGCTAGTGCCAAATCATGTTCCTTCAAACCATTATCTATGTGTCTTTTAAGTATCTCCAGGAATGGAGATTCAACCATGTCTCCAGAGGGCCTGTTCTACTATTTGATAACCCTTCCAATGAAGGGATAATCCAATTCTAATATCCAAGTTTAACGTCCCTTTGTGCAAATGGAGGCTGTTTCCTCTTGTCATAGAGCCATAGAACTGTTTTGGTTGGAAACAACCTCTGAGAGCAGAGATTCCAGCCACTGACCTAACACCACACAGGACAAAAACATGTTCTGAAGTGCCATGTCTACAACATTTTTTTAAACACCTCCAGGGATTAATGACTCCACCACCTTCCTAGGCACCCTATTCCAATGCCTGATCTCTCATTCAGTGAAGACATTTTCCCTAATATCTAATATAAACCTTCTCATATGCAATTTGAGGCAATTTTCTCTTTTTCTATAATTTGGGAGAAAAGAACAACATCCACTTCATACAATCTCCTCTCACATAACTGCAGAGAGCAATGAGGTCTCCCCTTGCCCTCCTCTTTTCCAGGCCGAATAATCCCATTTCCCTCAGGCACTCTTCACTTGCTCTCCAGACTCTTCTCCAGCTTCACTGCCTTACTCTGGACATGCTCCAGCATCTCAGTGCCCTTGTGGTGAGGGGTCCCAAACTGAAAGCAGTATCTGAGATGTAGCCTCACCAGTATAGAGTACAGGAGCATGAGAACTTCTGTGGTCCTGCTGCCCACACCATTTCTGATACAGGTCAGGATGCTGTTGACTTTCTTGGCCACCTGGGCACACTGCTGGCTCATGTTCTGCTATCTGTCAACCAGCAGCCCCAGTCCTTTTCTGCCAGGCAGCTTTCCAGTCACTCTTCCCCAAGCCTATCCTATTACTCATTGCAAGGAGAAGAGACCAACCCCCACCTGGCTTACAGTCCCCTTGTCAGGTAGTTGTAGAGAGCAACAAGGTCTCCCCTCAGCCTCCTTTTCCCCCCTCCTAGCCTTACCTATTCATTTTAACGTTGGGGCTTTTTTTAATTCCAGCCCAAATATAGGCAAGTGTTGTAGGCTCTTGTCCCCAGACATTACCTGCTACATTAGTATTCCTTGGAAAGCATTTTTTCTTTACTCCTAGCAGAACAAGAAAGCTTTGAAAACAGTTATAGTGTCCAACTTGGAAAGATTTAAGCTTGTTATGTTAAGTATCATACATCTGGGTTCTTCACTTAAATTAAGCTACTGGAACCCAGCAAGACGTATTAAAATACAAACAGGGCAGTTCCTGAAATTGAAACTTCCAAGTTACAGGCCACTTCACAAACCCTTCCTGCTGCACAAACATTGCAGCATCTAAAGTCGAGCCTCTAAGGGTTCCAAAAAGGTTTTGGGATGTGGCTCTGGCAGTGCTTTCTCAGCATCCTTCATCTTCCATGGTGAGGCCCACAGTCCTGCTGGTGGCAGGAAGTACCCCTCCATTCAGCTCAGTCATAGTCAACCAGATTAGCTCAGAGACACTTCTCCCATCACAGTAAGCTCACCGAAGGCAGTTGTCCAGTACAGTTTTGGATGTGTCCTGTGGCTGAGCCAAGGAGGGGCTTCAGCTGGAAGGAGGCCCATGTCTGAAGGCGATGTTACAACTGGCTAATGGGCTTGTATATCTCCAACTGCTGCATCCAACATCCAGCAGGTGCACAGGAATGATCCACTTACTCTCCTAACACCCTAAAAATGCCCTGTTCAAAACAGACCAGGCTTTGTCCTGCACCAAAGAGAGAGAAATAAATGCTGAGATGCATCTCAAAAGCCCATGCGACAGACCTGGCTTGAAATCAGCAAGTTTCTGGCCTGAATCTGAACCAGGCTCATTAGTCTTCAGCTATTTCTGTCTAGTCTGCAGCATCTCACAGATGAAGGATATTCAAGAGACCAGTCTGCCTTCAACAGTGAACATTTTGGATCCTCAAAACTGTAATGAGTCCAATGGATTGCTGTTGCAACTTTTGCTTGGTTTACAGTTAAATACTGCAAGGACGAGTATTTGGAGCCAAAAAATCCCTTTTGAGTTGAAAGCAAACAGCCTATTAAATTCTGTTGACCTTTTACTGGGAAACAACAGACCTATAAAGACACCTCTAACATGGGAAAAGTTGGATTCTGATGCAATCATGTTACTCCAGAAGCCTGGCCTAAAGTTATAGAATTATCAAGGGTAGAAGTTATCCAGCATTCTTCTGATGCCACATAGCTCTTCCCCTTCAGTCAGCACAACTTAGGTTTAACTGCAATTTCCCATCCTGGTACATCATATAATCAAAAAGATAGGAGAGTCCATAAAGGAGGATGTGGCAAAACAGAGAGGGAGATGTCTCTGGCTGGGATTACTTCCTTCAGTTCCAACATCATCTTTTGCATGCTTTAAACAACACTGAGGCTACAGACAAGTCAGTGTGGAGATGCTTCTGGTTACACAATCACAGGGTAGCTGAAACTGGAAGGGTCCTCTGGATGTCATCTGGTCCAAACACCTGCTCAACTAGGGCCACATAGAGTCAAATGCCCAGGACCATGTCCAAATGGCTTTTGTGGTATCTCCAAGGATGGAGACTTCACAATTTCTCTGGGCAACCTTTGACAGTGTTCTGTCACCTTTGCAGTGACAAAGTGCTTCCTGACGTTCAGAGGAAACTTCTCATGTTTCAGTTTGTGCCCACTGCTTCTGGTCCTATCACTGGTCACTACTAAGCACAGCCTGACTCAGCATGTTCTCTCTGCACTGTCCCTTCACTGATGAGATACATCTGAGCCTTCTCTTCTCCAGGCTGAACAGTCCTTGTTGTCTCAGCCCCTCCTCATAGGAAAGATGTTTGAGAGCCTTCATCATCTTTCTGGCCCTTCACTGGACTCTCTCCTGTAGCACTAAACATGTGCTTTGGCAGTCTGACCCAGTTGAAAGATACTGACTCTGTGCTCCCTCACCTACCCTGGAAATCTCAAAAGAAGGTGGCATGCAGGAGAGCTCATACCCCTTCTGAAAACGGGAACACTTTTCAATGATCAGCGTGTAAAGGACAGTCTGTCTCAGAGCATCTGAGTGAGCAGCTTAATCTACCCAGTACCACCTAAAGGTAGCACATATTTCCAACCCAAGACTAAAGAAATTCTGTCTTCTCTGGGTCAGAAGATGTCTATTCAAAGAGACTCAATATACCCACTATAATTTATTTTTACATCAGGTACACTAAACCAAGACAGCTAAAATGCTAAGTCTCCAAAGCTCTAGATATTATGTAAATAAACTCTAAATAATTGCCTGCATTAAAGTGCAGTTCAACATTCAGCAAGGAAAACAACTTTTGTTTTTTTTTAATTAAATTCTGATTTTATCTATCATTCTAGACTGTTCTGTTTGTTTATTCACATGAAAAGTTACCCTGGCTCTTGAGTGCCAAAGCCTTATTCTGAAACTGTATGATTAAACACCAGCACTTCTGAAAGCTACGCATCAAACAGATTTTTATGACTAATGACACAAGTCCCTCAACCAGCAGCATAAGCAAACTGAGCTAACCAGGCACATTCTTGACATACATATGGCGAGTTACAAACACTCTTCTGAATAACGGAGATAATGGCTGCGAGGGTAGCAGCTGATACAGCCAAGAGCCATGCACTCAAAATGATCCCTCGCAGCTTTTTATGCACTGTGGAGTCAGGCAGCACACTGAAACACAGCTCCGGCTCATGCTCAGCAGCCAGGAGAGGCAGTTGAAGAGGTTGCTGTCCCATTATTGGATCTCACTCTGCCTGAAGCTGGGTTGGCAGAATGAAACCTGTATCCACCTCTGCTGCTTCAGGCCACAATCTGGCTTCTTGGTCTAATCCCATACTTATCAGCAACTTGAGAGTCAACTAGGAAATGCAAGATGGGAGGCCCAGGTACATGCTTCCTTCTGCCAGCTGGGAAGAGGGTGATGACAGGCAGTGGGAAGGAGCAGCACCACTTCAGCCACCAGCAGGCTACAGCAAGCTGACCCCTAGGAGCAGATGCCTTCCCACACTAGAATAAAACACACCTGCATGTTTTGACTACTTTAAGGTGGTTTTGGACTTCTCTCCACTGAGCAACGATGCTGGTTGTCAGCAAGTTATCCACAGCAATTCCGCAAAATTTCCCTTGGGTATTATTAGCTTAGGTTGCAATCTGTGTGTGAATACCATCCCCAAACAAAAGTCTCAATTTCAAATAGCTGCCAACTCTACTGCAAGTGCTGTATACTGCCAAGGAGAGCAATGCTGTTCTCAGGTAGAGAGGGCAGGCATATTGCTGCTTTGGCCAGGATGATGCAGCAGCAGCACCATCTGCAAATCCACCATCCTGCCAGTCCTGGAGTGACCGAGCTCGGCTGCCTGCCTCCAGCCTCCTGGCCACAGCCCTCATTCTTTCCAGTTGTCTTAAATTTTATTTTAAAAAACCTTCTACTGAATTCATTTTTCATAAAAGCTGATTACTGCCTATTTACTGCAGACACTAGCCTGTTTAAAGGGGAAAAAAAAGCATTATCCTATTGGCAGACAACCAATATAGAAGAACATCTACAAAGAAGCTGTTACAGTTTATCGTGCACTAATCCATGGATTAAGGTCATTAATAGACTCAATGACATATTGCCATGGTTCCAAAGGTGCTGTTCTGGCTTCTAAGACGTACAGAACATAACAAACATTTTCTTCAAGTTGTTTTTTCCTAAATCCTCAAAAGAAGAGAAGTAGTAAGAAAATCCAGAAGGTAGATATCTAACACAGTGCCTTGTACTACACCAGAAAAAAAAAAACATAAGGAAAATAAATCTACATTTTCAAGTAACACTGTTTTTCCTTCTTATTCACACTGATTTTTCCACAGTAAGAGTTGTCTTGGTGAGTAATTAAAATCTAGCCAGCTAAATTTCAAAAGCACACCAAAACATTCTCCCATGCCCAAAAGACAAAGCCTCAAGTAAAGCTTTCAAAATAAAAATAAAAACTGCTCATGTTCCCCTTTAATTATTTATATGAAAGACATTTTTCCATTCTGTTGACAGGAGAACAGAAATGTATCATCACACAAAACACTGTGTACTCCCCCCTCCAAATCCCACAAGGTCATTAATCTTCTTTCATGCTTCTTTTAAAATAGTTTTCTAAAGCATGCCTGATGTCATTAGGAAATCAAGACATGTTGATGTCTTAACAACATAATTGCTAAATATCCTTCAAAGGAGAGAACCACTTCACTCTTTCCTAAACTTTGGTATCTTCACTATCCATACATGTAATTATTGATGCTATTATCTTCTCCAAGTCTCCAGTAACAAGGGTAAACAACACACGTCAAAACTGAAGTAATGGATAGACTTCTTACTTCTGTTGATGTAAACAAAAGAATCTGCATGTGATTTGCTTCATTAGGGCTCTAGTAATGGCCTAGTACTGTGTGCTGTTATGTGTTTTCATTTGTCATGAAACAATGAAATGTGCTCAGGAGGATACAATTGTCCCACTAGTTGTAAGCAGTTCTGTATCCCACAGTCATACACAATTTTTGTAAACAACATACTGACACTGGAAAATAAAATCCTTAGAAAGAAATCTTCTGAAAGCTTGAATAAAGAAAAGTTATGACAAACAACATTTGTACTAACATGCATCTTATCAAAAACAAATCACTTTCTGATTAACCTGGTTTAATTGCAACTCACATCACACTTTACTTTCAGTATAATATAGCAGCATTTTCACTACACATAGAAATTAATTGTTTTTCCTTACCTTTAAAGAATCAAAGCAGGCAATAACCCTTCCATTTTCAACCTGGCAACTTTTAGGGGGGTGTGCAAATTTGCATTCTTCATCAGAGCGTGAACAAGTTCCTCTCTGAAACTGCCTGCAAACTTCTAATGTTAGCCATTTTGTATCTCTGACGGGAGCAACATTCAGAGCCATGGTGAAAAGCTGATTTAGAATTCGTAGATTTCAGTCAAGTGAATTATGCTGAAGGTACTTCCAAAACTAGTGCCAAAGAGGAGGGAAAAAGAAAAGAAACAACAACAACAAAAAAAAAGGACAACCCCAAAAACCCCCCGGGGGGGGAAAAAATTCAATTCAAATTTAAAATAAAGTTAAAAAAAGTAGTGGGAGACGATTAATGACGTCCAGTGCACACAAAGCAGAATAAACAGAGAAAGTTTATCAGCAAGCAGTCACTCATCAATCATTAAGTCCCACTTGTAGACTTTTGGCTGGGAAAAATCATGCTCAGTCACATTTCTGTCTGGAAAGCAGGTGAACTTGTAGATTGTATCACGGATGCACCAGTTTTAAGCCAAGGTCCTTTGATGAAGTGGCACTCCTTGACAGAGTAGTAGTTCTCTGACAGTTGCTTGCTGGTATTGATTACACAAGAAAAGCAATGCAGTCATTTGTTCATGTCCCAGGAATAATGGTAATTATTCTTCTTCCTCTTTTTCTGCTTTCAGTTTCCCATCAACTAATTGGCAAATGAAGACAGCTGAGGTATCTTCCACCTGGTGTAAGGTGAAGGCAATGTCTGGCTGGCAAAGACGGGACTTCGAGAACACAAGCGTAGCAGTCCTCACTCATAAAAGTGACTTGGCAAAGGCACTTTTTAAGTCACTGACCTGACAAAACAAATACAGTATCAGTTCACATGTAACTCATTCACATCAACATTGCAAAACCTACCATGCCTTTTTATCAGGCTGCCAATGTTCACTTTGTATTCCCTGCTTCCCGAACAAAATCTGCCTCCCTCACGAAGTTAGGCATGGCAAGGGAATAACCAGTTGAAACGCATATTGCAATAATATTCTAGGCAGCAATCCAAAAGTTGGGAACGATTTAAATTGATGAATGTGGCAGACACAATAATTAGGCATGCTGGTTGTGAAACAATTCCATGTGCTTAGTCTCCAAAACAATATACGAGAACCCATTGCCATCAATGTATCATTTGGCCCTTTAAATTACTACATTAAAAGCTGTCACTTGTTGATTTGTTCTTCCTTAGAAATTATTTTATTTGCTCAGATTTTTTTTGTCTCTCCTGTTTCTTAAGGGGAGGAAAAAAAAAAAATTCTCATTAGATCATTAGAAAAATTACAGGGAAAACAATCCCAATATTTCCATAACCAGAAAACAGTTAACTTCCCCTTTAAACTAAAGGCTGTTTCATAATGGCTTCATGAAAGGACTCACCACTAAGTCATCATCCTCTAATGAGTTCTTTTCCTTTGATTAAATTAGCTCTCGTGTACCTTTACAAATACATGGTTTAGCATCAAAATCCAAGACTTAAACATGGAACTTAAGCTACTTGGGGAGTATAAAATACCTTGGATATTGTATAATCCCCCCAGTTTAAGAGGGTCATTGAGATGCTTGAACATGTCCAGAGAAGGGCAATGAGGCTGGTGAGAGGCCTCGAGCACAAGCCCTATGAGGAGAGGCTGAGGGAGCTGGGATTGTTTAGCCCAGAGAAGAGGAGGCTCAGGGGAGACCTTATTGCTGTCTACAACTACCTGAGGGGTGGTTGTAGCCAGGAGGAGGTTGCTCTCTTCTCTCAGGTGTCCAGCACCAGAACAAGAGGACACAGCCTCAAGCTACGCCAGGGGAAATTTAGGCTTGAGGAGAAAGTTCTTCACTGAGAGAGTCATTGGCTACTGGAATGGGCTGCCCAGGGAGGTGGTGGAGTCGCTGTCCCTGGAGCTGTTCAAGGCAAGATTGGACATGGCACTTGGTGCCACGGTCTAGCCTTGAGCTCTGTGGTAACGGGTTGGACTTGATGATCTATGAAGTCTCTTCCAACCTTGGTGATACTGTGATAAATAAACAGTTCTGAAAATCAAAGGGTTAGATATTACAACTATTTTTTAATAAATGAATGTATTTTATATGCAGATGGTGAAGCCACAAATGTGATGTTTCCTCCTATTCAGCTTCAAAAGAACACAACTTTAACTTCGCAGATACCAGCCAGAAACAGATGATGATTTATTTTTGTGCTACAATAAAGAAAATGGGAAGGACTGGAACAAGTGAGGTTTTAAAATGCATCAGCAACAACGGCTCTAAAAACACTGTCATCTTTCTCATGCCAAAATGTGCTTGGACTCACTTAACTGAAGTCAGTATTGCTGGTAATGCATGTAAAAATTACTCACAGAGTTTCAAGAACAGATTCCAGTTCTGACTTCTAGGTCTTAACATCGAAAGGTTTTTCTATTACTTAGTAATGCTACCAAAAAGGCTTTTATGTGACTGATACCTACACCAAAATTTGCTACTGCTAGCATGAATAAAGGTAATGCAATGCTAATTGCTCAAAAATTGATTTTTGATTCCAACATGCAGTAGGGATGGGTCTGCATGATACTTTGGTAGCTTTACCTGGTTATCAAGGATACTAACTTGCAAGAAAATTTTCATTTTTCAAGAATTCTATGCAATTGTGGCACAGTACAACACATGAATTAAATATTCCAATCAGTGCTGTCCAACAGCATTGAGGAAAAGCAAAGTTAAGCGGCAAATGTACAAAGAGGTGAGAAAATACTCATAACCAATGAAAAGGAAAGAGAGGTGGAGATGATAGCTTGTTGGTTGATAATTTAGCTGGATGGACAAGAAGCTGGACACCAGTAGACAGTGTGCACTTGCACTCCAGGATGTGATTTGCCTTCTGGGCTGCATCAAAAGATGTATTGCCAGCAGATCCAGAGAGGTGATTCTGCCACTTTGCTCTGGTGAGACCTCACCTGGACTACTGTGTGCAGCTCTGGAGCCCTCAGTATGGGAAGGACATGGACCTGATGGAGTGGGTCCAGAGGAGAGCCTCAAATATGATCAGGGAGATGGAGCACCTCTGCTACAAGGATGGGCTGAGTGAGCTGGAGTTGTTCAGCCTGAAGAGGCGGCACCAGGGAGACCTAAGAACAACCTTTCAGTACCTGAAGGGGGCCTACAAGAAGGATGAAGAGAACGTTTACAAAGGCCTGTGGTGATAAGATGAGAGGCAGTGGCTTCAAACCAGTGAAGAGCAGGTTTAGATTGGATGTTAGGAACAAATTCTTTACTATGATGGTAGTGGAACACTGGAACCGGTTGCTCAGGGAGGTGGTTGAGGCCTCATCCCTGGAGATACTCAAGGTGAGGCTCAACAGGGCGCTGAGCAACCTGATCTAGTTGAGGATGCCCCTGCTGACTGCAGAGGGCATTGGCCTATATGATCTTCGGAGGTCCATTCTATGATTCTCTGAAATATTCTCCTTAGAGCCACCCACCCCAGTTCAGAAATGTCAGTAATGGTTTTCAGTAATAGATGTAGGAGACAGAAAGGAATTTTGGGAAAAGGGTAAATGTTATACTGCATGCTGCTGAAAGTCACGAGTTGTAATACTCTGCTGGGCTGAATACTGCTAAAATAGGCAATGCTGTTTCTCAAATAGTAGGTGTTAAGACTAAAGAAAACGTGGCATTGGTGGAAAAGTAAACAGCATGGAGTACATACATGGCAGCAGCCATGCTTTAAAAACAACCCACAAAAGTGCACAATAAAAATCACACATAAGATTCATGAGGTTGCAGAAAGAATTAATACCAAAAAGCATTTGAAGGGTGGAGGGTAGAAGAGGAGTGGAATAAAGCATAAACCTATTTCTTATCTTCCTACTACATGAACATTTCTAAAGAAAGTGAAGCATGAGAAGTTTGTCTCAAAAATTTCTGTCTTGATTAATGTAATGAGGCTATCTGATTTCTCAAGACACACTGAATGCTTCAGCAGCTTCTACTGATGCATGACAGAGATGAGATCTTCCTGAAGGAGACCATGCCTTCAGCAGGAGGCAGGTGCAAACACAGTGGAGACACAAGGATTTGCAGTCCTTCACCTCTACCATTCATATGGCTTATGTTTTCATGACCACATTCCAGGCAGCTGTCATAGGAGGAAACTCTGAATATGAGAAGGCAAATACAAGGAAAATAGGAGGAACTAAGGAGAATGGCTGAAGAGACGAGGAAAGAGCTCAATAGAATGAAAAAATGGGAATAGAAAGTAGGAAACTGAAATGGCTGGTTGCAGAAGAAGGAGGAAGGGCAAAGCTGCATGGGAAACGAGTAAGAAACATGTTGGGTGTGGAAGAAAGACGGAGGGAGGATGTGAACACTGGAGGACAGAAGGACAAGGAATTTTAGGAAGAAAGTAAGAGAGACTATGGTAATTGAGTAGACAGATGGAAGTAAATGAGGGAAAAGAAATGCAGGACTTATAAAAGAAAATGCAATGATAATAATCATCTTCAATAAAATGCTTCAGAGACCACAGACCATTACTAATATCATAAAACAACCTGACCTGGTGCATTGCAAAACACCCCCATGGAGAACACCAGGGTCTCCATCAGATGCGAACTCTGCCTTTCTCTCCACTACTTCCAATTTCTCTTTGCACCCCAACGTATCAGCCGAAGTCAGCGGTCCTGCCCAAACCCATGGGATTCCACCAGCTTAGAGCCCTCAGCATCAACAGGGTCCCTTACCTCAGGCAGAAGGTTTGCTTTTTGGTTTGTTTGGGAGCTTTGTTGTCTTGTTTTGCTGTTACTGTCATTAAACCTACAATCTCACTGCAGCTAAATAAACTACCAAAATTTTGACAACTGAGATGCAAAATGCTCCTACTTAAGTTGAAGAACACACTCAACGTAAGTATAAAATAATTAATTTTGTTTGTTTTTCTGCAACTATCAATGTTTATTTTCAGCTTCTCACATACTTGGATCAATGGAATTTATCCAGAATTCACATCTACAAATGCTGTTTTTCATAGGCTAAGTGAAATAAATTCATGGACATGCATTTGTAAAAACTATTGAGCTTTAGACTGCTCTTTTCAGATAAGCACCATTTTCCTTTTGGGGAAAGCTAGCAAGGCTTGGAGGAGTAAGAGGCTTTTGCCAATCTCATGTTTTCTTCAGAGTGGGAAAGAAGCTGTGTTAGGCTCCAGATCTTCTTTCTGTTCTAAACCATAAAATAATTTCTCTCATTTTCCAAATTAAAAAAGATCCTTTTAATTACTAAACAAGGCAAAGAACACTAGTGTTAGGTGCTCCCAGAAAAGGTTCTCATTCTGAAGAACATAAGACAGTCAGCACCTTCAGGAGCTGCGAGCAAGCACAAAGCTTTGACCTATTACAAACCAGATGGCCTTCTCAGATAGAAAATAGGAGCTCGTGGTCTTTACAAAACATGGGCTGCTCTTGTAGTTTAATTTATCAGACAGATTATGTGGCAATGGATTACGCCTAATTATTATCTTTCTAAAGGAGAAGAGGAGACTTCTGGACATGTTCTATTCATGCTTCAGCAGGGAGCACATAGTAAAATCAAAATACCTTCCAAAAGATAACTCTGCAGGTAATGATTTCCACTTAAGCAGAACAGTACTTTGCATGGTCCCAACACATATCTAGGGAAACCACTAAGTTAAAATAGATTTTCACATTACTCTTAGAGAATTAAGCACTCTGTGTTATTCATCACATTAAAATCTTCAGCAACAGATGTCAAGACTGGGGCTCAGCTTGTTGTTCTTATTGTCAAAGTTTACCAAGACCATCAATATACATGTATGTATATATCTATATGCACACCAGAAACCTAAGAATTAAAAAGTCAGAAACCCCTCAGTTATACATAAGAGGGACCGCACAGTTTAAAGCGCACAAACTCTTCTTTCCTAGTAAGTGACACGTTTTAAGTATACTTTCCAAGTTTGATAATTACACTGATGTTTTAAAAATAATTAAACCAAACCAAACCAACAACAACAAAATGAACAACCTCACACAACACACCCCCCCAAAAAAAACACAAAACCCAAACAACAAACGAACACAAAAAAAACAACAACCACCAACAGCCCAAAATCTCAGCATGCTGTGGAATTGGGGTGTTCCCCCTTCAGGTCACTGGAAGAACAGAAACTTGTTGGCTGTCAATAGCTTGCTCACCTTCAGGACCTACATACAGTCACCAAAACTGACCTACTGGGTATTCTAATGACAAGAGAATGTCTTGAGAACTCAGTTTCCAGACCCAGTATGTGTACACTGCAACTCTTCAGAGAGACAGACTGTTAGCTTAGCCCAAAACAAGGGAATGCTTTCAAGAGGAACAAAATCACATCCCCTTGATGAAATGTAGGTTGTTGCTGTAACTTTAATACATTTACATGTAAACGTATATTCATGTTGCTTACTTTCAGAAAATCACATCCATACTCTTAAGTTTATTTCAGAAATCTTTCAACAAAGAAACAACACAGTGACCCTGCAGTAGACACCAGGCAAAAAGAGTTTCAGGTTGAAGCTGTAAGCTCTAGATGGAAATTGTAAGCAGCAGATAACAGGCTCTCTGCCCTTACCCATCGTTAACCAGCAGCATCACTGCCTTCATGCTCCACAAGTTCACAAACCAGCAACATCTTAAACATGAATTACCTTAACTCAGATTTTTGTGACTTCAGTTATTTGTCCAGGAGATGAACTAAATCTATAAGAAACAATACCCCCGTCTTAGCTGCTCCCTCCAGCATGGACTTACTAGTTTCAAGTCAGTGATTTTACCTGGGAGAGGCAATGTGGGACAAAATACAATAATTCTCAGATGTCCCAGGAATTCTAAACACAAGAATTAACCAATGTGTTCCACTCCATGGATGCATCTCCAGCCAAGCACTGTGTTCCTTCAAAAAGCTGCTATTCTTTCAGTGGCTGGTCACATTTGCTAAGTAAACTTGGTCTGAAGTTCGCTAAATTAACAGTCAATGCCTCATGGAAAGGTTCCCTGTATATGTCTAATAGATAGGGATCTTTCCATAACCAGATCAAGTTAAGGATCTTGAACATTCACAAAGGAATGAAGGATATTTGAAGAGTGACAGCTACTGAACCCTCATGTCTAAGGCCAGGAATAGGCACCAAATACAACTAAGCTATACCTCTTGTCTGCAGCAGCACAGTGGACTCCGTTTTGAAAGCACTCAGGATACAGCCACTGACTGGCAGGTGCTTTAGCCCAAAAGACAGTGGGACTTTGCTTCAGTTTGTTAACTAAACCATACTGTTACATTCTTTGAGAAGTCATTTTTCTCCTTTCTTTGTGCTTTAAATAGCATCCAAGGCCTCAGAAACTAAGAGAAGCATTATACCAAAGTACCATCATGACCCCACAAGTACACTCCAGCATTGCCTTCAGTTCCAGCTACCTGCCGGTTCCTTGACTCCCTCGTGTTGTTTTCCTCTTGCCCTCCCTCAGACTCTCTGCCAAGGAAAGAAAGGCTGCAGCTTAATCCTAGGATAAAGCTGGATTCCACAGGTGCAAAATACAGCCAGCACAGCAGCATAAAACACCCCTGCCATCATGCATGCTGGATAACTCAATCAGGACTTACCTACCTGCTCATGTCCCACAGCTGAGACTGAAAAGCAGAGCAAGCATGACAGCACAGGCTGCAGCCCCTATCCTTCCCCTGAACCCTATATGCAGGAGGTCTGGCCCCTCAGAGAAAGCCCCTGTAATTATGATGATGTATCCCATGGGACATACTCCATGTCCCAAGACAGTAAGCATGACTCTCCCTGCACAATAATTTAAGCCTCACTGTACAAAATCTCACACTAACAAAAACAGAGAGGATCTTATGTCATGAGATGCTAAGGTAAAAACAAAACAAAAAAAACCCATCAACACAAAAAGAGAGAGGAGATTGGGGAGATTCTGTTTGGTTGTTTTTTACAAGAGATTTTCATGTGGTGGATATACTTTTCTTACTCCATTAACCCATCAGATTAGGAAACAGGACCAGAAAGTGATGAGACAGCACAGAGGTATCATTCACCAGCATATACTACGCCAGCTTCATATTCTTCTCTTGAACAAACTTCTAACAATCATATTTTTGACATGTAACCTAATACTAGCTATCTAGTGAGGCTGAACAATGTACAGTAGTTTACTAATGGCTTTGCAAAGTTCAGTAACATTATAGCATTAGAACCAGAACGAGGTATCTGGCTCATTTACTGTTCCAAAGTCACCAAAAAATAACATTCCCTACGGTCAAGAAACAAGAGAAAACAAGGCAGACTTCCACAAAGCATCATCTGTTCTTTCACAGCAAATACGAATGGAAAACCTTTCTGCTACCATAGCATTTTTAAGAAAAAGCATTCAATTACAGCAGAACAGGAGGAGGGCATTTATTTCTACAGATTTCAAATGAAACTCCTGAACATTTCTTTAATAATTTTAAAGTTTTCCCACTAAAACGGTAAGCAGATTCCACTTGGCATCAGGCAAACCCACAACGCCCAGCTGAGAAAGAAGCCAGAACTGCCCTACCAGCGAAGCAACCTACTAGTTTAACCAGGTGGCTAGAAGCCAAAAAATACTAACATTCTAACCTCAGTTCCTGTATTAATCCGACCTGAACTCAAAAGTGCCTTAGTTTACAAAAGAGCCATTATTTACTTTACTTGCTTGACTTGGAGATAACTATTGCAACATCTCTCTTTGCCTGTTATCCAACCAGAGAGGAACACTGTAATTCACATGAACATTTAGAGTCAATCCTAGCTACTTCAGCTAAGCTGACAGAAGTCCAGGGACAGGTTAGAAAATACCAATCTGTTCTACTTAAACCGAGCATGACCTCCAAATACCAGTTCTGCTAAATGAGCCATGTTCTCCTTGTCAAGATCACTAATGTGCCAGGTTCAGGCTTTTTAGTGTGTCCCATGCTACTTACAGTATAGCAATGAGCTTCTCATTAGAAGCCGCCGGTTCCCTTTGAAGCTGGCTTTACAATATAATAGCACTAATGTCCTTTGTCCTCGGGGAAGCAGGTGAAGGAGGAAGGTGTACCACTGCCTTCGAAGCAACAGACACAGCCTGGAACCTTTTCAGCAAGCCACTGTACTACTGTGCTAATGGACCATGAAATATTTCTGCTGAACTTTAAGTCTGTAGATGACTGGAACACACAAGAGTATTTTATAAACATCAAAGTGCTTTGAAGTCATGCTGATAAAACTGATGTTCATAATGCTTCAGTTAAAATGCAACTGCAGAAAACAGGTTGGGGTGCTTTTTTTCCTTCTAGCAAACTTTGCTTTTTTCTTCCTTTTTAGAAAATATTTCTATTCATCCCACTCCATTTAATCTTCTCCTCTTGGTCTTTAGCTTCTCTCACAATCTGTAACTTAAACATTTCTTGTTTCCACATCCCCTCCTCAAAAAAAAAAAAAATATTTTATCCTTTAGGTGCATGAATTTCATACAAAAAATTCTGCTCCCACCTTGACAAGAGGGCAAAAGCAATTTCTCTTTCTGTGCCTCTGTGAACAGAGTTAATCATCCCCGGCAGCAATGACGCTCTCACTTGGCCTCTTGTGGACACAAATGTTTTGCTTTTGGCATGAGTGCACCATGTAACAGCTATTAGTCAAACCCAATTCCCCAAGGAAGGGTACCCCAGTGCAACAGGAGCTTCTACACACATCCAGCTGCAGACACACATCACATTTTATTTTTTATTCAGGAGTGTAAAAATATTTACAGAAAAGTGTGCTTATGTACTGTGAAACTTTTATAGACTGGCATGGAGGGAAAGTGTGATCAGATGACTTTTCTCACCTGCCAAAGGACCGATAGCATGCTGTTAGACAGGAGTGCAATTTAAAGGAGCTCAGGCAGCTATCGGTTTTCCGTTTTCTCTACTCTGCTGTCGTGCTCAGACAGGAAAGCACAACTCTTACCAAGGTACATAACAAACAGTACCCCTTTGCACTGAAAGATAGGTCTGAATAAACCAGGGATTCCATGTAAATTAAGATGTGCTGAACTAGCAAACTGAAAGCATGTTTAAGACTGCCAGCAGTGTTATTACAAATACACCCCAACAAATTACTCAGCTCTGGGAAGCTGCATAGCACATCCAAACAAAGCTTCCAAGGCAAGGGCAGCAAGAGCACTACCTAAAGCTATTAACTCTGACTGCCTCTTAAGCACTAAACCTATTCTGCTGAACAGATTCCCTGCACAAAGCCCAAGTATATTCAAGAAGAAATAACTGCATTTTGGTGTTGTTTCTCCATTTGTATTTTCCTTGAGAACAGAATATCAAAGTACACAAAGATAACTTTAGAAGGTCAGTCAAAAAGTCCATTTTGCCCAATATCCAGTTTCCAACAACAGGCAATACCAGTTGCAGACAGAGGAGCACAAAACCAGGGCAGGCAGGGCATGATAATTGCTATTAATCTTCTCCCAGCAACTTTTAACTGATGTTTTTGTCTTTAATAGGTCTCATTGGATTTTTCTTTCATTGATTTGCCCACTCCCATTTTGAACCCTGCTCTCTCAGAAGCATCTTTCATCACATGCCCAGAAAGTCAGAGACTGAGAGGGACTCTGACAGGTTTTCAGAATTGTTGACAAAAGTCTCAGGAGAAGAGCATGGGTATGGAAGGGAACACTTCTGGCCTTCAGAGATTTTAAGAAAAACTGAAACCAGCAAATGGAGATGGGGAGTAAAATGACTGATCACAACATCTTTTCCGTATATCTGTGCTGTTGGTGGCTTTTCATTACCCCTGAATGCATTAAATTAAGAGACAGAATTTACCTTTTACTTCCAGAAAAAGTAGAGCTTAAAGAAAAGCACTTTTAAAACCTACCAAAACAGGAAAAAATTACAAAAACTCCTCCTTCTGCACACCAAACTGCATCACCTAGGAGCATTCTCAAATGTAATGCTTTCTTAGCAATCCAACAGAGAAGGAGGAAAACTCGACAGTGTGCCAAAAAAAGCCCAAATGAGGCGCTCTGATCACACTCTGCCAAATTCAGAGCATTTCACAACCATCTCAAACACACTTTGGAAGCATGAGCTCATCACAATGGGAAAGAGCTTCTGAAAGGGAAAAAAACAAACCTCAACAGTATCTAATTCTCAGACAGTTGCCCAAACAAGGCTGTATTAGCATCCATTTTATCACAATGATTCTATTCACCTTTCCCTGTCCATTAATTGCAACAAGTTTTATTTGCTTCCAAAACTAAAGAAAGCCCTATGAAGCAGAACATACACAAAAGCTTTATTTACTTATGTATCTCACAGGACATACCGCAAAGCCAGATTAAGCATCTGTGTTAGACCACTTTATGTCATACAGCAGAAGTTGCTGTTCCATCTTTTTAAAGTCACCTATGGAATAGCTGATTGTTATCAGTACCTTCAAAGGCAATCTAGTTACTTGTTTAAAATAATGTTGCTATGCCAACACTCAGACAGAATATTATTTATATAACAGAAGCTGAAATCTTCCCCTAAAAGCTGTTTTTGAAAGACCCTTCCCAGACAAGGAGGAAGCAGCAACCGGATTTTTTTGGCACAGCCCTGGAGAGTGGCGCTGAAGCAGTAGCACACGAAAGGTTATTGGTCTCTTCTGAAGGTAGTTTGCTGTTTTTGTGCTTTGAACAGAAAGGTTGCTTCCTACCTGATTATCTATACGCAAATAAAGAAAATATCTAATGAAGCTTAGTGTGAAGATGGCAGTAAAAGATGTTCTTTTATTCACACTCTTAATTTGTCCACAAAAAATCCCCACCAAAATCAACATTTAAGACTTCAGAGGCTACTTCTATTGTATTTGACTATGCCCAGTGGAAATTTATATTCCCTGGGGAAAAATAATTTGCATTTCGTAGTCAAATAGGAATCATGAGCTCAGAAAGAGAAACGCTTTTCATCTAAAATAGTTTACACAACTGGTGGCAGAGAAACAAAGAGCTTGTCTCAGAGTACTTGCAAGTTCTGCTGAATTTCTGTTTTCCTGAAAATTTCTACATAATCCTGAGGCAAATAATGGAGTAACAATTGGAAGGAGTATGCAGTAACTGTCTGCAGATACTGCCTACCAGAGTAAACACTTATTTTTCTCCTCCTGATCTCTAAGATGATGAATTTTGGATTTGCTGTGCAGTACTGCTACTGACCTTCCTTTTTGCTTGACAACTGATTAAGAAGCACTGACCCAATAAAAATGGGTCACATCGATCTGTTGTTTTAATTTGTATAACACATCTCTCTTCATCCAAAAAGTTCACTACCCACTGCAAATTGAAGAAAGTTGCTTTTAAAAATAATTCCATTTCAGAAAAAAAAACCTCCACAAAACAGTAACAAAACAGCACTTTATTTTTTTTTCCTCTTTTTTAAAAACAAGTACCAGGAGAAAATGTACTTAACACACTGGGACAATACACAGGCACAAACTCAGAAAGCTTATTGGTCTACAGTAGGACACTGGATGAGTTCATACTTGTTTTTCTACTATGTGCATAGTTCAGCTGTCCCCACAGCAGTAAAAGAGGGCATAAACTATATTCAGATATAGTGAAAGGAAAGAGGGGAGAAAACAAATAGGTATATAAAACAAAACAAAACCCCACTATTTTGTGAAAGCAATTTTAATGTACAGAACCTTCCTTTCCATTTATTTAGTCTAAAAGTTCAAAAGGTGATGGATTCAGGCAGCAATACTGACTGCCTAGGCATCATTAGGGTAGCCTAGGTTTCAGACCCAGGCATATCCCTGCTTTAAATAAAAAATGCTGTCAATATTTAAACTACAGTAAACTGCAGTCCCTCTAATTTAACTAATCTATTTAATATGGAAAGAGAGTAACAGGAAAAAGGAGTTCTTCCTACTCTCAATTGATCTTAGTGAAAACTTTCAGGAAATTTCAGCATCTCAATGCCTCCCCTGACTGAAAGGTGAAAATACTGTTAAAGTGTTTTAGCAATATTGCAACAATTGGACCTTGGTACTTTATTTTTGTATGGTTGAATCATCTTACCGTAACTGAAATATTGTCATGGATAAGCACACAGTTACTCAGGAATACACTGTAAATTGTGATTCAAAAGGAGAGCTGAAAAATAGTTCTTTCGTCCTTTGGCACAATGAACTGCAATATATTTGCAATGAAAATGGAATAAGTTCCCCAGCAATGTTTTGACAGAATGCATTTCAAGACCTTTTTCTATTATCTCTGCTTACCTGTTACAATAGCAGAGATTTCTCTTTCCTGCTGGGGACAACAGTACTGCTAAGCATAGTCTGGTTGTTCACCAGCACTTCCACAGTAGTGGATATGCCCGTGACACCCAGAACAAGCTACGAGCTTTTGGCAAGAGAATGTTTTCTCCTCACACTGCAGTAGAAAATTTGGACTGGTTAAAGTAAGTCTCAACACTTTTGTCCTTTTCAGAGGTTTAATTCATCTGTTGTACTTCAAGCTTATCCCAAATGGGTATTAAAGCCACGTTTTGTTTTCCACGCTGTGATTTGTACTGCCTTGCACAACTTCTGCATTGAATCACAGTTCAAATAATTCTTTTAACCTTGCATAAATCACACCTTGAAAAACAGTACTAATTTTTAAAGATAACATCACATTTTTTATATTTCAATAAACAAGGATATTTTTGATTTGATCAAAACAACAACACGAACAAAAACATTCCAAGATAAAAATGTGACCATGTATAAACATGAAAAGTGAACTGCTGCTGTTATGCTTACACACATTTTTATTCCACAAAAAAAAAAAACCCTCTACAAAAGTTATTTAGCAAATTTGTGTTGATGATGCTTCATTTTAATACAGTGTTTTCTCAGCTTGTAAATAAGATTTTTATGTATCTTCTAACCTCCAGTCTACGTACACACACTGGCCCCTGACACTTGACAGTACTTCTTTCCCTTTCACACATTTCCAAGACGAATTGGTTTGAGGTGAGACACAAAAAGCAAACCAGACCAGGAGGAAAAAAAAACCAAAAACATCCAATCAAATTAACCAACTCCTCCTCAGTCAGAATTATGTCTTCCAGTAACCCTCTGCAACCTTATGAGTTGCAAAGTATACATTACAAATATCTGGCTTTCACAGAGATACCCACTTCATTATAATGCAGTGACTCCAGAAAAAAAGATCCCTCACATTTATCTCTCTGCCCACCATCTCAAATAGCATTAACCACAGTAGCATTTTATAGCAATTGAACAGAACTGCCTGTCCGCTACCCAAACACCTCACCATTATACTCTGAAAAGACAGAAAAGGAAGACACTAAAGAGATGCATCTGTGTTCCAGTTTTATGCTTTTATATTTTTCTAAGAACAAAGTGCAGTCAATGCACATATTAAGAAGGTTGGAGGGATTTTTTTTTTTTAATTTAATTATTATGGTTCTGCAAAGTTAGATGGAAATCCACAATTTAAGGTCCCTTTTTTTTTTCTGGCTTCATTATTGCCAAACATTCAACAGATGAGCAAGGTCTGCCAGGAAAAAAAAATAACAAATTTACAGAACAATCTTTCTGATGTACAAGGCACAATGCAATTTATATTTTGTAACTGCAGCACTTGAGTCAGTATAGCCACACATATTTAAAAGTTTAATAGTTAAGGCAAAAAAAGTGGAAGTTTTCCCACCATTTCTAAAGTCATACTATAAGGCAAACATTTTTACCTTCCAGTGAAGCACTTGGGTGATGAAAGCTATCATGTTTATCTTTGCTCTAAATGAAAAAGATATGCTGATATTTTGGTGTCTAGAGGCTAAGAGCATTGAGATACCTTTGCCAAAGCAGACCATTCTTGCTAAGTCTGTTTTAACTTCATTTCTCTTTAAGGTTAAAAAAAAAAAAGAGAGAGAAAAACAACCACAAACAACTCTATTGATTCTTACAGTAAGAATCCTCAAGTTTAAGCTCCCACTACATACTCCTACTGCAACGTATCTACCTCTCACCCACTTCACTGAAAGCCTGAAAACATCAAGTGCATTTCATAAAGCCTTATCACCTACAAGATGTTTATAGGGAGCTGTCAGTTTTTGTTAAATAGTACAATACTGACAACTGTGGAGAAGATCCTACAGGCTCAAAATTAAGTAAAATGGAAGTCAATCAATCATCTATGATTCTATGATCTCACCTTTGTAACTTGGTGATTTTTGTGAGACCTAATTCTCAGCTGTAAGATTCATATAATCATAGAATCAATCATGTTGGAAGAGACCTCCAAGATCATCCAATCCAACCTGTCACCCAGGCCTGTCCAATCAACTAGACCATGGCACTAAGTGCCATATCCAATCTTTTTTTGAACACCTCCAAGGACAGCAACTCTACCATCTCCCTGGACAGCCCATTCCAATTCATGCTGAAAGAAATTTAAAAGGGTAGCTAAAAGTGCTAAGCATTTGCAGATAGCATGCATACTGGAGTCAGAACCAACATTCAGGGTTAACTAATTCTACAAAAGCCATAAGCCAAACAAACTCACATGGTTAAGTTTACTTCTAAAACACTACCATAATGTTCATAATGAAGTTTACCAACAGAGTTGTCCTCTGCTTTGCAACACAACCATAAACAAAGGTAGTCTGCAGTTAATATTTCTGCAGTCATATCTGAAGCCACACTACTACATAGAGTCATGGAGCACGTAACTCGTGACCGATAAAACAAGTTCAGATCCTCCATCCTGTATCCCAAAGAGATCACTGCGGAACTAGAATAGAGGTGAAGAACAGCAACAATATCAGTGCTACAGAAAGTCTCTTACATATGTGAAGAGGCAAGGTGAGACTTTTGACAACAGAAAGCGCATGCCATTCATGAAGACTGACGATGAGGACCGCTAAACTCTGACTAGGAGGCAGGGGGCATTCACTGAATGATGAGCTGGGAAACCACACCAACGACAGTTATCGTTGCATATGGCAAACTGAGTTTGAATTTAAACGGCAGGTTGGGTACTGAAGCTCGAAATTAATCACAAGTTTAAAATAGCTTTTTAAAGTTAAATTCAGAGCATGTAATCAGAACCAGTGACGGCTACTAAAGTCAGCGGTTGAGAAGAAGAGTCCTCCTCCCAAGCCGCTAAGCTCCGGTGTCCAGCGGCTGGAGTCATGCGCCAGTCCGGGCACGTGCAGCTGTCCTCACCTCACCCTTCCACCTCCTCTGCCTACGGACGGCAGCTCCTTACAAGCAGCCTAGCCCAGCAGCCAGGACCGGCCGTGGATCCACAGGGACACCCTGATCCTCAAGCCTTCTCAGGAGAAACTCAACACTTTCTTCTCCTATTTCGAACAAACGGATTTCTGAGATGGTGAACTTGTTCTGCCTGTCTGCGGGCATTTAAACGCTGGCGACTGAACAGCACAATCTCCTCCATTGTCATGCAGAAGAACAACACAATCGCCTCCAAAGGACAATTCAGAACACAAAGGCATAGCTTTATCTTCGGGGGCCACAAAGAAGGCACCGACCTAACTGGATAGACCCATGTCCACAAGGGCCGGCAGATCACACAACCAACTGCATCACCTGCTCTGCACTCCAGAGGGATGATTTACCAACTTGAGAGGGAGAGAAGGGGGGAGGGGGAAGGCCCTTGTAGAAACACGTGTTTGTTGTCAAGCTTCACTCCCTTGCCCTTCAGTACATGTGTATGGCTTCTCAGAGAAGTGGGTACAGAAAGAGAGTGGAAAACCCACGAGTGAGAGAGGGAGAGAAGAGGTACTAGATCCTTCGTGTCCTATGAATGTCAACCGACTTCCAGGTCCATAGGTGATGTCCAAGCTCAGGAGACAAGGCTTAGTTTCACATAGTACTCTCCCATCTTCTCCCTGTGAGATTAATGATGTGGCTTCTTAACACTTGGAACCTTTTACACCAAGGATTAAGCCACCAGCATGTCCCCACTGGTGTTTCCACTTCAAAGAGCTGCTACTGTGGATAGCAAACCCTTTTAAAGTAGCCTCATTGCACAAAGTCATGAGCATTAAATGAGGTCTTAAAAAAAAAAGAAAAAGAAAAAAGAAAGAAAATAAAAGGGAAAAAAAGCCCAGAAAATAAAAAAGAAAACAACAGTGCCTTTACAAACACATCAGTGCAGCCACATTCAAAGCTTCCAATGCCCTCTTCACTGTGGCAAAGAAAATCTCATGGTTTTTTTGTTACCTCCCTGCCTTCCTCGCTAAGATTACGGCAATAAAGCCATACAGTCCCAGAGTGTGTCCCAGCACCAGAAGGGAGCCAAAATGCACACAGGAATTGTACAAAAAGAGAAAAAAAAAAGAAAAGAAAAAAACACATGTGAAGTGAAAAGTTTTTAAACGCAGGCGCTAGAGCTCCAGGACAGCATCGCGCTGTGCTGCCGGCGCATGTTCAGCATGCCAATAAGGTCTGCAGCACTGCAATCCCTCGCACAGGCAGCCCACACACCAGCCTCCTCCTCTGCAAAAACCTCTCACCAGCTGGAGGAGGTGCCCCAGGCCCCATCACTTTTGGGCTGCGTGGCAAGGAGATGACAGCGGGGAAAACAGTGCTGGTCTTCTCATGCCTGTGAGAGGCTGTAGCTGGGGAAGCTGTGCCATGGGTGAATACAGCTGTCAGGAAAATCCCATACGTGTTATTGTAGCATTTTGAAGAAATAAAAGCGAGGCAGTGCTGAAATCCTGAGTCATCAATCGGGTGCAGAGGTCTGCTCCTGCCAGTGATGGAGCTGCCCGTCCCACTAGGGGCTCAGCCAGAGATGTTTGCTGACAAACCAGCATGGCTACAGGCTTGAAATATGCATATAGCTAATAGTACCACAGACTGTTTGAGAAGTGGTAATGCGTACCCGTAAAAAATCAAAACGAACTAAAGCCAGGCTCTGACATCCTGCAAGGCAGCTGCCTCTCCCACCTTGATGTCAGGAGTCTCCAACAGAGAGCTGCCAGAGGAGAGTGCTAATGGATAAACCAAACAAGCATTGAAAATCATCATTTCAAGCACTTGAAAATAAAACTGAAATATTGTCACTCTGCATTTTAAGGTTAGTTTTAGACCAAGTTCAGAACACTGCCCATAATACCCATGAAGTGCAAAAATCATGACAAATTCAGTAAATTGGGTGGCACGGGGGTAAGAGATTTAGTATACCTGAAGCATAAACATATATAACAAAGTATTTGGAAAAAAAAAACCAACTCCAAACAACTAAACATAAAAATCCTCGGGGGGGCGGAGGGGGGGGAAGGTATTCAAGCCTGTATAGGGCAAAACGTTAGAGTAATAAATAAATAAATAGCTATGCCCGTCTCTTAAAATTTATCACACAGAAAAATACTGAAAAGTTGCCCCTGGAATTGACAAAAAAAACCAAACAACAAAAAACCCAAGCCCAAGCCAAACCCCACATCTATCGAGGTCCTATCTTCCTTGCATTAAAGCTACAAAGAGAAAACATTTCTGTATTTTTCCTTAATTATATTCTCTAATTCTGCCTGTTGTCAGAGGCGCTGTACTCTCTGCAGGAGAGAAGACTTCACAGCACGTGAATCTCCAGATTGACCTTGTCTTTATTTATGAGTTCAGCGATGTGCAACACACAGACCTCCCCAAAACACTGTTTACCAGCCACTCAAACTGTTAAAAAATTATTGATCTGAAAGAGAAGAAATGAATAGATCCTGGTATCAGCCATCTGTTCTTATTTCTTGCTCTATTTCTTTATCCAACAACTGTACGACTAAATCCCTCCTATTGTCTCTATTAGTTATTGAGTTTGTGCTACTAAAAAAAATAAAATCACAAGAATGATTTTTTTTAATGAGTGTGCCTATATTATGTAGGTGTGAATGCATTTCTGGACATACAACCAGGGATAAAAATGCTGAGAAGGAAAGACAGACGGAAAGAAAAGGAAAAAAAAAAGTGAGCATGTTTGGTCATCTCTTTTATTCACAGCAGAGCTGTAAAACTTCTAAGCTTGCAAAGTTTAAGGTTATCACAAGTCCAGACCTGCTTATGACCAGATTCTTAGCCAGACTCATGGCTCCAAGAATCCTACATGTCTTCTGCAGAATGGCAAGCTGCACGCTGGCAGCTCTCAACAGCTTTAGTAATCACCAGCAGCATAAGAGTCCCCTACATAATTGGTATTTCTTTGTGCTAGTTACAGATTTTGCATTTAATCTCCTGTTGGGTATGCTCTTCAATTTTCACAGGCCCAAAGTTTTTCTTCATTAGTGTGCCAAAAGAGCTGAACTACGAATTTTACATCACTAGCACTGTCAGAGGTAAAGGTCGATGTTTTAATGGCCTTACTGAAAAAGAATAATTGGAAAGGGGAAAAATGAAAAGTGGGGAGATTAAGAAGTTTGATAATTCTAGAAACAGGCTACATGATTTCTTTCTCCTCATGCACTCTCTTCCCAGATAGAGCTGAAAAGTTTGTTTTCAAAAGCAGACTTTGGAGTCTGCACATCAATAACCAACAACTGTCACTGCATTTGCTAATAAAGCATAAGAAGATTAATTAGTCAATGAGTTAATACTACTATTACTTGAACTAGTTTTCAGCACTGACACCCTCTTGAAATCAGTTTTATTTTCCTCAGGCTATAATTTCAGCTCATTTACAGACCAGTTACATAGCACTGATTCACAGTAGTTAATCATAACACATTCTATTAAACGTAACATATCAAATTAGCTTCACAATCAAAGTCTGGAAAATTATCTTAAAGAGAGAATATACACAAACAAATTCTGAAGTAGGTTATTTTATTCCCTTTTGCTATACTATTCTAACAGGCATATTCACATCCAAAAAAAAAAAAGGGAGGGGGATTATCACTGGGCTTTAAAAAAAAAAACCAACTCCTTTTTCCCTGAGAGATCAAAAAAAAAATAAATCTCAAAAGTCAGAATATTCTAGTAACATTAGAAAACAATGTACCACTAATAGCTATTTTGTGAAATTTACATTTAGTAATGTGTCTAGCTAATGATTTAGAAAATTAAAACCGCATGTGAAATCATTAATGAGGAATTTCATTCCTTTTCTCATCTCTCAATAGCACAAAGACTGAGCATTTTACAAGTAAACGTAGTACAGATTATTCCTGGCATACTTGTGAGTATCAGAGAAGAATATTCACAGTAGAGATGAGTTACCAGACCTGAGTGCTTGAAATCCCATGTAACATTGAAAGGAAAAAAAAAAAAAATCTGTATCACACAATTACCTTTGATTTCTATAAAGTGTATGCTTTCAAATGAAGAACTTAGTTTGACACCATAACTATGCTACAGTCAAGCACTATTCTTCAGAACCTCTAACTCATTGAAAAATCCTACCTTAGGAAAAATAAAAAAAACAACTTCTAAACAGAGTAATTATTTCTTGAAAACAAACGGACTGCACACGATATGACCTTACTGCAGTAACAGCTCTGATGAAATCCACAGAGCAATTAAGCAGAAAACAAGACTACTAAATGAAGAGAGCTATGAGAATTTGGTCCCAAATACTTTCATTCTAAATTACTTACATAACAAATGCAAATACAGAATATCCACTATAACCTCCACCCTCCAAGATGAAAGCCCACTTATCTATCTAAATATTAGTACCCATACATGTTGAGCAAGAAATACTTTTTAAAATCCTTCTGTCACTTGATTGTTTGTCAGTAGCTTGATACAAACTATTTGATGGAGTGAGGAATGCAAATTTTCACTTTGGCAGTCAAGTATATGGAGGATAATTCTATACATTGCAGTCTCCAAGGTACAAAACCCCAGTCACTTGAATTAAGTAAGAGACAATCTCAAGACATGAGACTGAAAAGTTGTTGGGTTTTTTTTTCTGAAAGCTGTGCAAAAAATGATTTTACCCACAAAACAAATAAAAATTCAGCTCATATTATACAGCTTGAAAAAAATATTTGACTTGTTTCTAATTACCAATCTTTGCCTCACATGCTTAACATACTATACACACAAAAACCACCAATAATGGTATATATCCATTCCCCTTGGATTTTTAATCATAATGCTCCATACCATAACATGCATTTCACTTATTTGTAGAGTTTGAAATTCTCAGAAGAGGCGGATTTTACTTAAAGTGCTGTGATCTTCTAAAATAACCTGTCCATGAACTGAAGATGTGTCAACAACCTAGCTACTGATCTGCAGCAAGTATTTAGCCAGAGAAGCTGAATCAACCTCCTCTGAGCAATGTCAGCTGTGAGGAACCTGGAGAGGTGACATCGGGAGTTTTGAGCCTACATCCTTGGAAGATGGGAATGGGGGGATGAACAGTTAGTCTAGAAGGGCCTACTGAATGCAATACTTTAAAATTAGTGGAACTTGATTCTAGGGGGAAAAAAAAAAGGAAAGAAAAAAAAAAAACACCCAAAAAACCCCCAAAGCACACATAAAAAAAGCCAAAAAACAACCAAGCCACAAACCAAACTTGAAACTTTCCCCAAACGTACACCATTGAAATCCTTCCTAGGCAGTAAAAAGTTCTTTTGCCTAATTCTTTTGTAAGAAATTGATCTTCAGTCTTCCTCAGCTCATAAACCTTTATACCAACATCCTATTTGAATACAAATATTCACATGCAATGTTTACAAGTATTACACAAAACATCACATTTTCTTGCTATTTCACTGTTAACCTTGAAAATACTAATTTAAAAAAAAAATCTAAAAAAGTATATTATATACTGTACATATGAACAATGCTGCTGTAACACAGTATCTTAATGCAGATCACTAAATGGGTAAGATCCTGAAAGGTACTGAGCACCATCAATGCATATGGCAGTCTAAGAAAGTTGAAGAGGCTTCAGCACATCATAGGATAAGGCAATATTCTCATATCCTTCCTGCAATACGACAGCAAAGTCTAGTAAATAATAATTAATAACTCTTCTATTCTTTCAGAAATTTACTGATTTCTGCCTAAATTACTCTTTTTTTTTCCTCCTCTCCAGAGCACTTAACATAAATCTTCTCCATCCCTTCCTGAGGCTCCTCCCCAGCAAAAAAGTTGATGCGCCTCAGCACAGTGAAATCATTGCTCTAAAAGCCAGCCTGCTCATTAAATTATTCTGCTAGCTGTGTGTTCTCTCATTAAAAATGTATAAAGATCAGATAATTGCAGAACATATTATTAACCTTGTTTTCCTTGGGTTTGTGTACAGGTTTTGTTTTGCTGTCGAGACAAAGACCTGGAAAGGGCAGGGGAAATGCTCAGCTAAATTACAATACAAAAAAAAAAAACTCTCCCAGCTTGCCTTCAAGAGTAGAAAGAATCACAGTGCAGTCAAAAGCGCTCTCATAACTGGGTAAAATATTGTAATCTTGTTGCATGGCTCCTACAAGTCTAAGACAGGCAGTTTTGGCTTTAGTTAAAGCCTCTGATAGGGAATTATTTAGATCAACCAGTCTAATTCACCTAAATCTTCCAACATATCTGCTATAAACTTCACAGATTTCCAGGTTAACTCCTTCTCTTTCTTAAAGCTACGAAGCCCTGCCCGACAACAACCCAGCTAAAAATCCAATTAGGGTAACAGCACTTCAGAAACACACTGACCCATTTCTTTTTTTACTTGTGTTATTTTAATATGCGCATATACTCATGTTCTATTTCTGAAGAGAGCTATTTACATCGGAAATTAATTCCCTTCGAAAACAAGTTGCCATAAAACCCACCTATCGCACCCTGGCAGGGCACATTCGCCCAAGAAACGTTGTTTCCCCGACTCCCTGAAGCAACATATACAGTACGCAGCATACTGCAGCAAATTCTTTAAACACTCAATGAAAAAAAACAACGATCCTCCTACCTTCTTCAGCCCTGTCTATTCGGCACATTCCCAACGTGAACAGGAACATCTGACACAAACAAACAGCCGTATCTTCCCCATTGCATCACGTCAAGTCATTTTCACGTGAAACGACTCGGTATTTTTTTTTCTCTTCTGTGCCGAGAAAGCCCTGTGCCTTATCTGGGGATTTTTCCTCAGATGATGAAGCAAAGACACAGCCTGAACTCTTGTTGCCGAAAGACTGCAGCCCTTCCTTCTCTCAGAGCCCTCCCAGCATATGGCAGCCAATCACACCCAGCTTCGTCAGCCCTACTGCTCTTAAACTCATCCTAACGGGATGATTGACACAGCAACACAGCACTTCTAATGTGTAAAAACAATGCATCCATACTGATGAACCAGGAATTTCCCTCGCGCAAGGAAGGAGTTTTACTGGTGAGGTAAAGCGATATCTCCATGAAATAACAAGAGCAAACAGCTCCCTCCCCCCCCGCCCCCAACAGCAGCTACACCATTTCTCGCACAGGGATTTTTGAAGCTTTTGCTAGTCGTAAATGCTTGCACAAACAGTTCCAAAACTGCAGAACTGCAGTGATGCTGTCGTAGTTGTAAAGGTGAGCCGTGCACCACAAACCAGACTGCATTTTAACACGCAGTCGAAACACGGTTTGATTGCAGCAATAACATTCTCATTTTAATACTGCGTGTGCAGTGCTTGCATTTAACAGCAACACACACACGCTTCTGAGTATTTGAGACCAGTTGTTAGGGACAGGACTGCAGGTATGGGCTGCTTCTTGATGAAAACAGAACCTAGACAATGGTGTTCTCATGTCGCTGGCAGACAAATCCCATTAGCAGCATGTAAACTGGGGTTTGTGTGACTGGCTTACAACTGATCTTCATCTGTGTCAAGGTTCTGGCACAAGGACTATGACACCAGTTGACATTTTCAAGTCAGGCTGTGGGCAGCTCGATGTGTTTGGTACACAAGGTCTGCTGTCAATCAGTTTTCCCACAGATTTTCCTGAAGTTTTAAAACAAGAGAACAAAGCAGCCAAGGATTATTGAACGAGGGCTGCAATTAAGAAAAATACAAAAATGGAGCTTAATCTGAAAGTCAGTCTTTACTCAGAAAAGGATCAAGACTGCAGTGCAATACTTCTTTAGACAGCAGTTTATGCAAGTCAAGCCATTGTATTAAAAAAATGTGTAAAATGTGTTTAAAATGTCACTGAAAGTTTAGAAATATGAATAGACAAGAGGAAAAACAAAGCTCTCATTCACTGGCAGCTCTGTCCCAAGGCCCCATTGTTTCCTATGGACTGTTTTGCATACTATAAACACAGCTTCCCCAAAATCCATTATTCCTCTATCCCACAAGCGAAAACTCTCCTTTGGGCTCCACCATCTCCTACTCAATTTGTGAAAACCCTCCCCTTCCTGGCACGGCTGAAACACACTCCTGCCAAGGAGGCTCCTGCCAGTCAGCCCTTGCTCTCTGCTCAACCATTCCCTCCCCTCTGCTCTGCCCTATATAAAAATAAAGATACAAATACCACCAAAACAAAAATGGTTTGATTCTGGTGGGTTTCAAGAGACCCTGGGAACAGAGGTGGTAGCTACTCAATATCAAGACAACCTGGTGCATCTTGTCCATATTTTCCACATTCTTTTGACTTTGCCAAACTCAAGCTGCCTGTGCTAAAAATTTTCCACTCTGGACATCTGCTGCAGGATTTATTTACTTTTCTGCCAAAACACAGTTTGCCCATTTCTGAGACAGCCTTGACAAAAACATGTTGCTCTGCCACCCTCATAACTCACTCAAAAGGGAACTTTGGTTCCCTTATGTCAAGGCAGTCTTGAAATTTGTCAAGAATGCTGATCCCTTGTTTGTATTATTTTATTTTTTTTAATTGTTTGTTTCTTTGATTAGTTGTTGAGTTGGTTTGGGTGATTTTTTTTCTTGTTCTTGGGGATCTGTTTGGGGGTTTTGTTTGTTTGTTTGGGATTTCTTTTATGCTTGTTGATGGTTTAGGTGTTGATTTTTAATTGCTGTTGTATCGAGGCCATGTTTTTTTTGCTATACTCATTAAAATATTTCCTTATTTGACAAAGTATAAAAATCCACTAGAATTTACCTAACATATCTTTTTAAGTTTTTTTTTTCCTAGTCTCTACAGCAAAAACCTCAGAAAATGTTCTGCGGTAAGTGTCCACCACTTCCCTCCAGCCATCCGTTCATATGTGGCTGGAAAGGCATCAGCCCCACAGTGTGCCTGAGCATGTAATGGGCTCAAGTTACAGGAGATTAGCAGGATTTCCCCTGTAACTGCTGCTCCCATCTGCCAGAGACTAGACATTGGAGCTGACAGCAGGAAGACAACCTTGCCTGCTGCTCTCATGACCCTTCGGTTGGTGCCCCACGGACGTGCAGGAGACATGTCCTTGTGAACACACTGTAGAATAAGTATGAGAAAGGTCAAGTGGACAAAATGTGACACAAAGCTGGGCAGAAACAAAAGAGACCACCATAACAGAGAAAGAGATTAAGATAAAGCAAGAGTAGAGTCTGGAATCCTGGGTCTGGTCCAGCAGAAGTTTACAACAAGCATGAAGACAGAACCCAATCCAGACAAGACACCCGGGAGAGTAAGCAGCACAGACGCCACTAGTCAAGAGAAGCCAGCTGCCCTCTCCATGGACCACACATGCATGTTCATATGGCAGCATGTGCCAAGAGCTTTTGTGGTCCATTAGTTGGCTTCTAAAGAAGGAGGAAACTTGCAAAACAAAAAAACACTGCACACCCAAGACAAGACACTAACATAATCCCCACCCCAAAATGAATGGATTCAGCACTGCCTGCACAACCCTATTTCAACGCCACTGCTTCAAAGAGCATACACCAGTCTTCGACCACTGCAAGAGCTTCAACTGCAGTGAAAGAGATTGTGATGCTCCCAAATCCTGTTCCTAGGACTCTCAAATCACGAAAACAAAACTAGCAGCCACACACCCACCCAGCTCCTCATGTAGATTATTGTGGTTCAGTTCCTCCCTTGCCAAAGGATCAGAAGCCCCTCAACTCAATAGCGGGTGCTGAAAATAAATCACATTTCATTTGTGAATCCTACATCTAGACCGAACTGAAGTCAAGAGAAAATGCATGATCTTTTCAAAACCAGTACTTTGAGTAGCATACAGCAAGTAAACCATAAGTTCATGGAGTAAAGAAAAAGAGATTTTTTTAAATACCTGCTTTGTGTACTGAGGAATGAGGAGCTCCAAAGTGCCTGATATCAAATCGACATGTGCCCATGAGCTTATTCATTTTTCACATCAGTTACAAAGAAAAACACCGAGATTTCAATTTTCAGGCTAATTCATATAATTATTATACAGTTAATTACAAAAATCTCAGAGAAGCTTAGAAATTCATGTCAAACATAAGAAAGAATTAAAAGTTAAATTCCCAACTTAACAAAACAACACCTGCTCTCCTTGATATGCACCTGTAATTAATTAAGGGTAAAATGCTGCCAACAGTGACTACTACATACAATTTTCTGAAGGGTGTGGATATAACTTTTGGAGAAAAGTGCACTGGTTTGAAAGTAATAAAGAGGAGAAGTGAAACATGTAGAACCTGCACAGTTGGTTTTCCTTCTTTATTCTTCAATCATAGTGATTAGGTCTAATACCAGAAACAACACAAATGTCTCAGCTTAAAGGAAGTTTTGCAAGAAGCGTGGAACAGATCTAACATTAACATTAAAGGCATCAAGCAACTTCAGTGACATTCAGTACAGCAGAAAGATCATTTAAAGACTTTCATAGATGACAAACAGCAACACTTTTGGCAAGTTCAGCAATGGCAAGAAGAACTTCAAAAATACTTCCTCTGTCAGTTATAGACTCTTCCCTTAGTAACTATCCACAACTGCTACTACCAGCAAAATTCAGCCTTGGCAGTTACAGCCTGAATGACACCATAAAAGTCAAGGCAGCTACCAAGATTTTAAAACTAGGCACCTAGAGCTATTCACACATAACACCACTGATGCCAGCCTTTGCAAACCTCACTCAAAGTCTCCTTAAAGCCCACTCACTGTCTTTGATAACTCTAGGTCCAGGATTTCATTTCTTTTAACTTCCTAGCATCCAGACATCCCAACATTTCCCGAGCCTAGGAAACCTGGCAATTGATTGTGCACAGATATGTAAACCGACTATTCTATTTACATCATATACACTGAGACAACTATGAAATGAAAACACACCACAAAAGCAAGCACACCCCCAACTTACATGTTAGGATTCAATCTTACCAAAATTAAGGTAGCATCTGGAGGCCTTCCAAATTCCCTTTCTCTCCTTCCATTTGTTGCACAGTCTGCATCCTGACATTATTTTTGGATGACACCAATTCCCCTTCAGACTGAAAAGTGAATACACATGCACTGTTCCTTCACAGGGTGTTTCCAGTTAGGAAGGGAGAAGAAGGCACCAACCAGGCTTTGCAGATGAACATTTGAAAGACATATCCTGGGTGCCTTGGAGAGCTGAGCTGCCTCTGGATTGTAGTCTTATGCACTTAGCTCAAAATATATTTGACCAAATATAAACAACCACATCTCACTGAGTCACTCTACTCCCCCTCTCTCTTTATAGTCACTGAAGAGAAATAGGCATTTGTGGGCTGTGATTCATCCTATCCTAAAGTAGCTATTCTAAGAGATTCCATCATACCCTAAAAGCATCTGTGTCTCCCTATTGGTTACCTGAAATGGTCAGCCTTAGACTCCTTCTATCACGTCCTTCATTAAACATGTGAAAGATGAAATCTTACTACAGAAACAGCTTTATCAGGGACATAAATATGTAGACAGTTGCATGCACTGGATAACAGGTTTGCATATTTGAAATAACCAAAGACATTAATATATAGCTAAAGAACACCTGTATTTTGACAATGTACAGTTACAGCTTTAGTGTAAATCCTCAGCTTGCCATAAGCATGTTCCAGCTATGTTGCTATATAAGCTACATAAGCTTGTTCTCTAAGCTATGCTGAACATGTTCCAGGGTTTGGTTTTTTTTTTCCCCGACTGAACATCAATCCTTGCACTCACTCACGCTTTCTTCTTCTGAACGACTGATTGACACCAAATTAACCTAAAAGGAGTCAGACTCAGATCCTCCCCCCCAGTTCTCCTTTTAGTTTTGGAGGGAGGTAATTTGAGGGGGAAAGAAGGTTGGTTAAAAACAACCAACATCTCGATAACTGTCTATATGAGCTAGGTAATATAAACTGGCAAAACAATAAGGTAGGTAAAATAAGTTGTAAAACTACCTATGTTGTCTTACTCTTAGAATGCAGACTTACACAGAAGTTTGTGGTTTGTTTGGTTTTTTTTTGTCTTCCAGGAAGGTGATTCAATTTTGTTTCATGACAGCTGAAAAAAAGCTGTTTGCTCATCTGAAATACCAAATCTCAAAAGTACTGAAATATTAACATTTAAAGTTTAGTCACCCAAAGCCAGACATGTAGTACCTTTTCAGATGCCCCAGGGAACTCCTATTGGCCTCCAGTAGCCACTGCTGAAAATACTGGGTAACTGTTATGTTTCGGCTTACATTTGCCAGTCCTGTGGAGATATCCCAGATATAAAATGGTCTAGTGCCATCTTAGATGCCATATCTTTAGGTACCTGTATCCACCCGACAATGTAAACCATTTCCTCAACCCATGCCAGAATAGATCTTCCCAAGTCTTCCAACAGAATGTAAAAGAGCTACATGCAAAACAGAAACCTTTTCTGTTCATCTGCTGAACTCTGCTCAGAATACACATTTTAACAATCACAAAAAAAGCCTAAGATACTGGCACAAGCACTACTGAAGCGAGCAACAGATATCTTAAATTCAAGATAAAGCCTTCTCTTTGCCAACTGGCTTCATGTCCCCCTATTTTGTACAGCATCCACCATGACCAAGGAATCATCTGACAGGAGTCTCCCCAGCCTCTCACTCCAGCCGAAACAAACATCAAATGCTTAAGCCTTCACAGAAATGTATTTTTAATCCATGGCTTTATAAAGAATATTTTTCAAATGTGTCAAATTAAGAACAGAGCAAGTGTTGTACCCTTTAATCTTTAATACCCAGACGGAAACAATGCAAAGGTGTAAACTGACACTATTCACTAATGCCCAAATTATCTTTAGCAAGACTCTTGTGTATTGGGAAGTTCTTCCATTCCTGATAAAAACTTGCTCCTTCCTCCTCAGATGCCTCCATGACTAATTTCCTCCAAAGCTATTGTTCTGGATTCAGATTTGGACTAGCTCCTATTCAAACTCACAACAGGAGGAAACCGTGTGACAAATCACCTTGTCAGAGAACCTACTAACCTTAGCCACAATGCAACATCGGTATAGGAAAACCTTCTTGTGCTTCGGGGGAGCATAGGTGGAAGACACATATACCAAACTTCTGCCCTTTATCTTGCAAACTTGCTGGCTTCCTACAACAGCCAAACTACTGGGAAGGCACAGGACTAAGATTTGTCCCCTAAAAAGTTCCTAAATTACCAAAAATGCTATTACAAATAAATAGACAAGAAAAGTATTCCAATTATGTTTTCTGTAGGCAAACCAAATATTTTTTTTAATCTTCTATGAAACCTCAGTTACCAGCCTCTAATGTATCCAAGATCCTGCACAAAATTCAACTAACAGCTGCAAATATATCTTCCAACCAGTGATGTAATGAGGTCTCTCTAATTATCCTTTAAATCCAAAAGTTCTATTATAAACCCAAAGGGAGAACGATGCTGCTGAAATCAAGCTACATTTTGAATTTTCCCATCCTCAATTAGCACAAAAATAACTCATCCCACTCTTTTCAATTCATTGAAATTATCCTATTGCACATCCATGCAATACAGGTGGAAAGCATCCCATTGCTATTTAACAGGTGATGTTAGCTCCCATTTCCCTGCAAGCTGCCACTTAACAGCCTGAGTCTGCAGGGTAGAGGCTCAGGGGCATGCAGCAAAATCAGCAAGCAATCTTCACTGTAAGCAGAGAAAATAGGCTCCAGGAGACTCCACAGAAAATGAGAGCCAGTTGGATAGTTTTTGTTGCTTGTTTGTTTTTGTGGGGTTTTTTTGCCAGTAAGAGTAGGATTCAATCTCTCACTCTTTCATAGCAATTAATAACCTAATAACCTGCACATCTACAAGCAAAGGACTCCATATAATTAACAAAACATTACTTTGGCAAGGAGGGAAGGCCTGGAGTATGTAAGTACAGGGTTTTATTTCTTTCTGTGAAGTATAGATGACAGGTAGGAGAAAGCTATGCCAAGTGAATGGCTGGCAAGCAACTGGTCTTTTGGTTTGCAGGCAGCTCTGTTTTGTGAAGTCTATGACTTTGTGTTCACATAGGCAAATATTTCTTTAAACATCAGACTTACATGCATTCAGTCATGAGTTTTGCATGAAATTTCCATTTTCAGCTCAAGAGATTGTTTTGTTTCAGCTTGCTCTCTGACTACTGTGAAGTGCCAGGAACACTTATCTGTATCATGTTTTTAAACATTACATGTGGATCTTCGGCTAATTACTAAGTGCAGGGTTCTGCACTTTGGCCACAACAACCCCAAGCAGCACCACAGGCTGGGGACAGAGTGGCTTGAGAGCAGCCAGGAGGAAAGGGACCTGGTGGTAGTGGTGGATAGTAGGCTGAAGATGAGCCAGCAGTGTGCCCAGGTGGCCAAGAAAGCCAATGGCATCCTGGCCTGGATCAGGAACAGTGTGGCCAGTAGGACAAAAGAGGTTATTCTTCCCCTGTACTCAACACTGGTCAGGCCACACCTTGAGTACTGTGTCCACATCTGACAATTCAAGAGAGATGTTGAGACACTGGAACGTGTCCAGAGAAGGGCGACAAAGCTGGTGAGAGACCTGGAGCACAAACCCTATGAGGAGAGGCTCAGAGAGCTGGGGGTGTTTAGCCTGGAGAAGAGGAGGCTCAGGGGTGACCTCATTGCTGTCTACAACTACCTGAAGGGAGGCTGTAGCCAGCTGGGGGTTGGTCTCTTCTGCCAGGCAACCAGCAACAGAACAAGGGGACACAGTCTCAAGCTGTGCCAGGGGAGATATAGTCTGGATGTTAGGAGGAAGTTCTTCCCAGAGAGAGTGCTTGGCATTGGAATGGGCTGCCCAGGGAGGTGGTGGAGTCACCGTCCCTGGGGGTGTTCAAGAAAAGACTGGATGAGGCACTTAGTGCTATGGTCTGGTTGACTGGATAGGGCTGGGTGCTAGGTTGGACTGGCTGATCTTGGAGGTCTCTTCCAACCTGGTTGATTCTATTCTATTCTACTCCACCATATAATACATGAATTTTCATTTTTCCCCATGTCACATAACACAAACCAAAAAAATTAAGTAGCTGTATACACAGGAAGAAATAAGAATTGTTTCCACTCAGGAAAAGTAAGTAAACAAGACTAATGAAGGGCAAGAAACAAGGTCCTCCAGCAGAAGCACGGAACATTGGATAAAATGGCATCCAAAAGCCTGACCTCAAACAACAGCATGTTTCAAGTAGCACATGTCAAGATTTAATCCCACCACCTCAAAAATTAAGTAAATTACAGAAAGAATGTCTCAAAAATAAAAATGTACACAGGACTCCATTCACTAAAGGTCCAAAAACAGAACAGAGACTTATTTGTAGGGAAAGTCTGTAAGGGAATATCATCCAGCTTTCTAGCGCTTTCTCTAACAGCAATAAAACATTAGCACAGAAACACATTAGTAGAGCCAAAAAAAGATTAGAAGACATCCTGTCTGCTACCTTTAGCTTGCTTAAAACTAGTACTAGGCAAAAGAGACTACAGAGGAAAAGCTCAGGATGAAGAGTACACAGATCTGCAGCCCACTTGCCCTCTTGACAATCACAATGCCACCTCATCCCCTGAAACCATCTTTGGCATACCTGGGAGGAGGGGTTTGCCTGTTTGGGCAGTACTAACCATCAAAGAGTTCTGCCCCTTCATAGGATCATAGGATGTTAGGGGTTGGAAGGGACCCAAAAGATCAGCGAATCCAACCCCCCTGCTGGAGCAGGACAATATCTAACACGGATCACAGAGGAACACATCCAGATAGGCCTGGAAAGTCTCCAGAGAAGGAGACTCCACGACCTCCCTGGGGAGCCTGTTCCAGTGCTCTCTGACCCTTACAGTAAAGAAGTTCCCCCTTGTGTTGAGGCGGAACCTCTTTTGCTTCAACTTACACCCGTTGCTCCTTGTCCTTCTTTCTGTGATGGATGAGACAAAAAAAAACCCCAACAAACAACTCTGTGAGTCCTCAAATAATAAATACTTCGGCCAACAATATTGATCTTAGTATTGGCTAGCGAAGCATTATTGTATTAACTACAAAAGCTGCACTGAAAATTAAGTTTACCACCAAGCATCCCATGGCAGCTAGTCTAAAAAATTCTTCATTTGGGGGGGCATCCAAGTCAGGCTGCTAGAAATGGTGCTTGGAGATAGCCTTTTCTCAGAAGTTACCTAGCCTCTGACTCAGAACAAGACTATCATCAATAGCAGATCAGGTGAGCTGTGGATTTGCCCTGATGAGTCATGAAAAACCATGAAGACAGATAGTAGCTTCTTTGGATGATGGCTGCAGTGCTGCACTGCCCTCCTCGCAACAAGATTTTCCCAATGTTACTTCAGCAATTCATTGTCACTGCCACTTGCTGCTTTCTGACAGTATTAAATAGAGTTTGCCCCTAGTATCTTCATAACCATTCTTCATTAGCTGCCAATAGCTGTAAGTATCTACTGCATAGTCCATCCATCTACTTTTCATTCAAGCTCAGAAGCTCAGCTCCCTCAGTCTAAGACCTCTATTGGTAACAGTAGTTCTTCACCTAATTTGGGCACAGCTAAACTGAACAGAAAAACCTACATTAAAAGCTCTGGATTCTGAACAGAAAGGTCCACAGAATTCTAGCCCTTACTGTTTCAGTCCTCTCAGAAATTTTGCATATTTAAGGCACTTTCATTTTACTAAGATCTCTATGACAAGCCACCTAACAATATAAAATGAAATTACCAGTGCTTACTTTCTAGAAGAGTTCTTTATAGGTCCTTCAAAACTGTAAAACTGATGTAGATGCTTCCAATTATGGTCATCTTCAAAAATATCTTTTTTGACAATGTAACTGTTGCAGATAGGGTCTGGCGATCTGAAGATGGCGCGATGTTACGGAAAGATAGGGCTCCTCTCTGTGTTCTGTATGACTTCTCTATGGTTTCTCTATGATTCCTTTGTTATACTTAGCTTCCTGTCTGTGATGCAAGCAGAAGGAAGTGATGTTGCTACCTATCCTATATAATCCCATGCTACACGTTAATAAACGCCATTTTGCTGTCCACCACATTGGTGTTTGCATGCTGATGACCACGTGCTGCCATTATTGAACCAGGGCATTGTGGCGAGGAGGCCACATGTAACTCAATGCAACTCAAAGTGCATTGGTAGCTCTAAAAATGTCCTAAGAATCCTTTAAGGATATCTCATTCATTCTGTTTCTTTTTTCAGCCTGTTATGCAGAAAGCAACAAATAACCATGAACCCATTGACGAAATCCTCAAAGTAAGGAAAGCGAAACTACGGCAGTTTCAGTCCTTCCTTCTCCTGTTTGGAAAACTCATCATCCCAATCCTAAAAGCCTTCTGCACAGCTCTAGACAAACTGACATTTCCTCCATTCCAGTTTGCTTCTTGCAGCAGATGCCAGCAGGGACTCAGCAGTAGCAGGGATCAGCTCTAGCAGGTTTGGCACTGCTCGTAACATATAAGAAAAATGCTTCAATCATCTTTGAAACTTGTAAAGAACGATGAGGTAAGCTTTCTAGAAAGTGAGAACAATGCTGTAATAATCCTCCTGTCAGCCCTAGGGCCATCACCACAATTCAGATGACCAAACCACTCTGCCGCTTCATGAGGGAGGAGAATTGAGCTCCACCCAGCTCTAGCCTCCAGTTATTGCCACACTATTAGTCAAGAGGCCTCTTTATAGCTCAGAAAGGATATTGATTTTTCTTCCCCCTTCCTCCAATTCATAACAACGAGACTGACTGAAGCCACTGACAACACCACCTTCTGTTGGAATATGCCCTAATCTTACCACTACAGCTATTACACTCTCACCCTTCCTGTCCACACTCACCACTGTTCGCACAGGATGCATATCCAGGTCTAACTGTTCCCAGGCTCAACAGCTTCCACCTCCACAAAGACTTACAGGGCATCTATACCTCTGAACCCAGCAACTGAGATGGCATAGTCCACTTCATCTGCCATGATACAAACTGGTATGGGCTGCTCAATTAATTAGGAAAAGAATTAGAGAAATTAAATACTTTCTAAAGGTGCAAGTAACAGGAGATACATACTCCAGCACAAACAGGAAGCAAAGAGCATAAAGCATTATGAAATTAAGTGAATGCACTGAGTTACGTAAGAGCTACCTCTAACTGCCAACAGTTAACTGCCAACAACACAATCCCAAGAGCGAAATACCTGATACACATTGCATCACCCAAAACTGTCTAGATGAGAGCTAAATGCCAAGTCTTTCACCCCACCCCCCTTACGATACTGAGTCAAAGACTCAGACACAAGCACATAGCAGGAACTACTTCATTCACCTGTTCTGCAACATGAAATCTAAAGCATCTCTACTAAGGCATCTTTATTATAGATTTTATTAATCTGAAAAGCTAAAGCTAAGATTTATTCACTTAAAGACTACAATAAACAAATGGCTTTAGCAAGCTAACAAGGTAGTAAAGTGTCCTAGAATGATAAATTTGGGGAATTTCAACAGATATATTGACAATGCTAAACATACTGAAGTCTCCAAAACTAATCTTTCCACATTTCATATAAAAAAACAATTTCCTCATAGTTCCCCTGCAGCATTAGAAGTCATCCCTGGTCCAACCTGTGGTCCTATTTTGGACCTAACCCTTGAAAAGAAGTTGAAGATTATGGCTATCACAACAGTACTGCTGGGCTGGAAAGAGTATTAACTCCTTTAAGCAAGTGAAAGAGTATCCAGCTTTGCAGGAACCAGAGAAAGCCTCAGCAGAGCAAAAACCAAAAATCTCCAAGACTCCAAAATCTTTTCCAGCTCACAAACAGCCAGCAGGGCAAAGGCCTGAAGGCTCAGAGAACCACTAACTGGTACCACTAGCAATAGCCAAAAATACAGTCAGCTCCGAACAACCACGGCTCCAGCAACATATTCCAAATATCATCTTGATGTTTTCACATATATACACACATAAGACAGAAATTCCAGATACGGTAATGGAAAATAAAGGTCAGAACAATTAATGCATCAAAGCCTATGCTAAAGTCTTCAACAGAGCTAATGATGTCCATACAGAAGTATAGCACTGCAAGGAAACATTCTACTTTATGCATTTAGAAAGCCCTTTCCGATAAAAAGGAACACACCAACAGGCAGCTTACACAACCCAAGATGAGTACATGTAGACATCCCTGTACTTCTAAACTTCCTTTTTAATGCCATCAGGCATGAAATACTTGTCACTCACCAGGGGGCAAGGACAGCTGGTGAGGGCCCACAAAAATATGAACAAAGGTCTGGGGCTTTCCTGGATAAACTAAGAGCAATACAGGCGAGGAACGCAATAATAAAACAAACAAACAAACAAATAAGTTCAATTGAGGAACAGTAAGAAGCTGCTGCCCCACCACTTGATCCCTCCCTTCCCCTGTGAAGACCTACAAAGCTCAATTCCTTCTCTGCTACTTTTTAGCAGTGTCAAACTGCCTGGTGAAACAGTCTCGAATTCTCTCAACACGGAGATGCAACAGATCTATTTATCCCTCAGCACAAACATCTGCAGTATCATCAAAATGTTCCACTATTGAAGTTAAACCCAAATCTGAAATTTGGTGGCAAGCAGAGGAAAACACTGTCAACAGTTTGCAGCCACAGACAGACCTTGGTTTTGTTGTTTTAAGATACACGATCCAAACTGGTCATAGGTCAGAAGTATTTCTGGACTTTACACTGACATTATACTTTCATACTGGAACATTACTCAATGGTGGTGTTGCTGTCTCAGCTCTATATAGGCAAAGAGCAACCTGCATCTCCAGTACACTGCAGACAGATCACAAAGCCTTCCAGTCTAGAAAACTGATTACCACTGTGCCTTTCCCCAGTGATACAGTTGTGTACCACCATCCTCTCATCTTCCAGGCTGCAGCCTCACAGTGCTTAAATACCTGCTCACAATATTACTCCTCTCTATGGCCCCAGGCCTGGCCACCAAAAGAACTGCCTTGAGCTGTGCAGAAGAACAGTCCCCAACAGTCAGCACTGTCATCAGTCACCCAATGTAAGCCAAAAGTGTTTGTGTTCCACTGCAAGTCAAGATAAGCTGTTAGATATTCAACACTTTGAGCTCTTTAAAGAAGTCTACTCTTCCCTCATGTCTGTAGTTGATGAAACCCTACCCACTACATTTTTATTTCAGGTTTAGCTGAGTGCTTTGATACTGTGTTTCTCTGAAAGCATAAAGCGAGTTGATTGTGTCAAAAACAGCTATTGCAAATAATCCGATCATAACGCTCAAGGAAGCAAAAAGTACAGAGGAAATATCAGCAGCAAAAAATAGACTGGTTTTGTTTTTTAAGTTGTTCACCAGAAATTAGTGACTTGAAACTGAAAAGCATTTCTGATCAACACCCTTCCTGACTTTCACTTCAATGACATTTTAATGATCACTTTCTAACTAGCTGTACTTACGTAAAGTTGCAAATGAACGTGGGAGAATACTGAAGAAAGGTAATGGGGGGAAAAAAATAAAAATCCATCAAGCATTTTATTTCTTGGATGCCTCTGAGAAAATGAGTAATAATTCATCTAGGGAAAAGTGATCCAGCAAAGATTTGATTGGTAAAAGACATCAGGAAAGGAGTAATAAGGAGACAGAAAGAGTCTGAATTATCACAGAGGGACATAAAGAAAGATACTGTGAGATTTGGAAGCCACTCGGGTTACTTTGTAACTCTGCAAAGATGAAGGTAGCGGTTTTTAAAGAAGAGCAGTAAATATGATTATAGGACTGGTTGGAGCCATCTGAAGTGATATTTCCATCCTTTTAACTGACAGTATGAAAATATCTTCTTTGATAACATGTTTAATATGGTTCATGGCTCTTTGTTTATGTTTTTATTGGCAGGCTGAGCCAAATTCTGAAGCCTTTCAGTAGAACAACAAGACCTATGAGGGCCTATTAAAAGGGAGGAGGAAGGCAGTATAAACAAGCAGGCTGTTCATTCACCTAGCAGGGCATGAGTTTCAGTGAGAACATGCCAAACCTAAATAAATCAGGCTGTATAATTTTACTCAGCAGCATAAGGAGTAAAATAATCATCCAGTGTTGCCGAGATTCCAAGAGCTATCCAGAGAATGCAAAAACATTTAACACCATCAGGCAGCAATGGGAATTCCAGTTTAACACACTTTTTCTTCTTCCTGCCATAAACTGTTGTCAGAACTTCTAGCATTTCGTAGCAGAGATTTGAACCCAAAAAAGAGCAAGACTAAGAAAGATCCCAAAATGGCAGTCATACACCACCAGTAGCAGGATTCAAGTACCACTTTTGCTATGGTAGGTATACCATTATTTAAGAATCCCTAGGTTAGTAAGTAGAAGAACTAGTCTATATAGTACTGCACACTACAGTTCTGGAGACTGCAACCAGAAGAGAAACTAGAGAGCAGCTGCAGTAGAAGAGATGAAAAGCTCACCCACCAAGTGTTAGCAGCCAGTAGACTTTATTTTCAATCTTATGACAACTACTAATCTAGAAAAGCCAAATTTAAGAAAACGATGCTCAAACAAAGGTTTTAGCACCACAATCCCAAACATTTGATATTTTGGCAGGCCTGCTCATGCCTAAGAACAAGTGATTTCTTCAAAGAGAGGGCACCAAGTGGATAAGTTTCAGAGGGAAAGTGTGTTGAGATTGCACATGTCGTTATCTTCACCAACCTGTCTGCACAATCCAGAAGTACCACTCCTGTAGCAACAGCAGGGACACCACAGCAAAACAATACATGACTATACAGCCACTATCCTGCAAGCAGAGTAACACAGACATACAGACACTAGCACAAATCACTTCTGTGGCCCACTGCTATTCCAAATTTCACTCCCAGAGGTGAGCCATAGCATATGCCAGTGACTATGGCAAGCACAAACAACTCACATGCCTCAACTTGGGGCTCCAGACTCCAGAAGTTTTAATGCTAAGATCTCCAATGAACAACACCAGCTGGCATCCTGCCACCACCTTATCACGAGAGAGAGAAACCACAAGGCTCTACCTAGTGATCATACACCCTCTGAAAGCATACAAGGTTGATGCTACACAAAAGGGCCTTGTCCATAGCAGGAAGAATTACATGCCTTTCAGCAACACTATCACCAGTACGGGATGTATGCAAACAGCATTAACACCAAACACAAGTTAACAGTTGGCATTGCTGATGCTGAAGTAGATTTTTTTTAAAAGCATACTCAAATACGAAAAAAGGTTTCCACTAGTCCTTGACAGTAACTTTACAGCATTTCATAGAATCAGCCAGGTTGGAAGAGACCTCCAAGATCAGCCAGTCCAACCTAGCACCCAGCCCTAGCCATTCATCTAGACCATGGCACCAAATGCCTCATCCAGTCTTTTCTTGAACACCTCCAGGGATGGCAACTCCACCACCTCCTGGGCAGCCCATTCCAATGCCAGTCACTCTCTCTGGGAAGAGCTTCTTCCTAACATCCAGCCTATATCTCCCCTGGCACAACTTGAGACTGTGTCCCCTTGTTCTGGTGGCCATTGCCTGGCAGAAGAGACCAATCCCCACCTGGCTACAGCCTCCCTTCAGGTAATTGTCGACAGCAATGAGGTCACCCCTGAGCCTCCTCTTCTCCAGGCTAAACAACCCCAGCTCCCTTAGCCACCCCTCATAGGGTTTGTGTTCCAGGCCTTTCACCAGCTTTGTCACCCTTCTCTGGACACGTCCTGGAAGAGTTTAAAGGCCCTAAAGCCTATACCATAGGAACCCACTCTGTTTGTGTCATGTAGTATATGCAGACAATGGGAAAACAGAAGACAGATGGCTAAATCTATGCATTACACTTCCGCTACTACCTACAAGTCCACACTGCTTTAAAAATGTACAAGTCTGAACAAGATACGTCAGTGTGACATGATCACTTAAGTATATTAATCCCACATGGATCTCCTCTGCAGCTGAATTAAAGGCATACAAGTTGTTCCATGCCACTGTTCAAATACATATTCAGCAATACTACTGCTGTCTGCTCCCTTCCCAGAAGAAATGCAAATATGCCTCAACCAGAAAACAAAACATCTGGCAGCAGGAGCCTTCAGGCAATGTTCTCATAGCTCAAAAGAATATATATTTCATCTACACATAGATAAATGCGTGTAAGAATATATACCACATGTACACATAGGTAAACATGCATATATGTACATACAGGAAATAAACAGTTTCCACACAAAACGAGTAGCAAGGGAGGGAAAAAATATGTATTTCTGGCAGTTTTTTCCTTCTTGTGACACTAACCCTCATGGATGGCAATTGCCCCCCGCCTCGCTCCTGCCCGGCGTCGCCGCTTGCGGACCACAGCGAGCACCCGGACACAGCGGTGAGGCGGGGCTGTGGCGTTCGTTTTAGAGGAAGCCGCAAGGGCGCCCACGGCCCCACTGAGCCCTTTTCCTTTCCCTCCCAGAAGTAACAAAAACTTAGGACTACCGCCCGCCACTGCTCCCCGCAAGCGCGCCGTGCCAAATGCTGAGTTAACGAAATCATAAATTACCGCTGAACCGGAGGCAACGGGCAAGGCGGCAGCGCCCGCCGCCTCCCGTCCCACGCCGCGCCGGGTCCCCCAGGAAAGCGAAAAGGAAGGCAGCGGCGTGGGCAGGGGGGTGGGGTGCACTCAAACAAACTGCAGGGCTCGGGCCGCCTTCCCGCGCCCTCGGCGGCGGCAGCAGCAGCAACAGCATGTGGAGAGGCCGATAAGGACTTGGGGACGGCCGCCGCCCGACCAGGTGCGGCGGGACGGGCAGCGGTTCCGCCGGGCGCGCCTCGAGTAGGCAGGCGTCACGGGCCGCCGCCAGGCTCCCCTGGGACCACCGGCACTGCTGCCGCGACTGCTCCTCCCCGGGCGATGCAGAAACGAAACTCTCGCCGCCGTGCACCCGCAACGTCCCCGCGCGGCCCAGCTCCGCGGTGGCTGGAGGCGATACAGGGACGCCGAGGGACCTGCTATACCCCCGTCGTGGCCCTAGAGCCTCCGGGCGCCGGCGGAGAGGCTAGCGGCTGGGAAGGTGATTGCCTTACCTCGGAGCGGAGAGACGGCAGGAGATGAGGACACCTACTTCTCCTACCTCGGCGAAGGCAACTCCACGCAGCAGCTTGTCACCTCTCCCGCCGCGTCGGCGGCCGCTGCTCGCGTAGGGGCGGTCCGGCCCCTCCCTACCGGGGCCGAGCGCCGCGCCGCGCCGCACCGCCCCGGGGCCGGGCCGGACCCAGCCCGGCCCTCCTGCCGTAATCTGCACCGCCCCTCCGCGCTGTCCCGTGGTCGGCGGGGCTGACTCTGTGGTCTGGGCGGTGTTGGGGCTACGACCCAGCTCCGCGGTGTGTTTGCCTGAGTGTTTCCTCCGCAAAACAAGAGGGACAAGGGGAGGAAAGGGGAGTGCTGCAGAAGGGCCAAAATAGTGGAGGAGGAGTGATGGTCTGCTTGATTTTTATTGCTTGGGGCTGTGGAATGTCACCACTCCGCTAGGCGATTTTCTGGCAGGAAAGTACCCTTGGTTTGGCTCCCAGCGCTTATTCTTCCCGGGTTTTGACCTCAATCTTTAAAGTTTCTGTTTCCCTTAAGTGATGGTCGCAGGCTAAAAAATGCTGTCCTCTCGCCCGCAGCAACCGGCGCAGGCCTGTGGTACGCCTCTGCCCTGTCTTCCTCCAAGCTGCGCTCCGTCAAGCAAAGGTTGACACCTTTCCCTAAAATTCCCGGAATATCCCTAGCCAGAGACAGGGGGAGCCTCACTGTCTCCCGGTTTTCCTCTAGCCTGTTACACTGTACATGTGCTCTGCCAGGTGAACCCTACAGGCGAGGTTCAAGCTGAGCTGTTGGGTCACTACTTACTCCAGCTGTGCATTCCTGGCAGCCCCTTTGCCCTCTACGAACTCAGCTAACCCCTGCCCTGTGCACTAAAAGGGCTGAAGCCTTGTCTGACAACCCTCGGATTTAGTTTTCAGACACATCTTAGGTCCCTGAGATGGCTCTCCAGGCGACAAGGAGTTGGTTAGGCACTGACAGGAGTGAGGCCGCAGCTGCCTCAGCCTAGGGGGTTCAAACTGCTGCAGCATCACAATATAGTGGGGAGGGGAATAAATCAGGAAGCATCTGCACTTCAATTTCAGCTGAATTCCTTTAGTCTGTCCTTGAGGTCTTCTGCAAGAATTTGTAGCTGAGCTTTCAGATTACTGCTACTGCAAAATGTGTTACATTTTGAGAATGAATGTGAGCTTTTCAACTTAGCCACTTCCTTCAGCATTCAAGGGCTCAAAAAGAGACAAAGAGAGAATCCTTTTTAGAAGTAATGAGCAGAGTGATTAATTAATATTGTAAGGCTAATTGGAAACCAGTTCTAACCAGTCTGTTCAAGATGACCCCATTGGTAGAGGTGTTTGATACAGCCAATGAGAATGTTTTTTTGAAAGGGAAATACAACAAATGGATTAAATACACAGCCCAGCCAGAGCTTAGCCGAGGATGTCACCAGGTAAAATAAGCATCCTCCTCCGGCTGGCAAAAGGAGAGGATGGTTTGAAAATGGGGGTAGGAAATAAGAGAACAGAATCTGCTGCTGCTCCAGCCTGACCCAGGACAGCAGTCCCAAGGCGACCAGGAGCAGCAACAGCCAAATCTTTACTCATTCCTTCCATTTGTATGATTTTGTTCTTGGTCAACAGCAGTGCTGTAAACAAAAATAAGGAAGCTTGTAAAATATTCTCCTGGCACATTTGTTTTTTTTAAAATATTAATTAAATGAGAGAAGGCAGAACTGAAAATAATGCTAAATATGCAAAAAGCCTCAGCAGGACATTCAATCAATAAGATCTTAGTACACAGCTGATACCATAAAATGCAGGATCTCCTGAGGCCTTCTATTAGGCAACTACTCAGAGTGAAGCAGGATTACATACATTTCAGACCAAACAGAACATGTTTTTTACCCTGCCTTTAAAATCCTCAAGTGAATCACCTATTCTCTTCAGGCAATTTATTGTTCCCATTAACTGGTTTTGCTCAAGACTCTCTTTCTGCAAAGTTACCCAACTGAATTTTGTCTTCCTCTTGAGACTGGGGAGGAAAACTGATGTTATCCCACACATGACAATCTTTTACTTATATGTCTAAAACTACCATGAGCTATTTTTAACCCTTCAGACGTCTCTTTTTTTTTTTTTATTCTGTTATATTTTCCCAAACATTTATCATTCTTCTTGCTCTTCTCTAGACACTTGAATGCAATGTCTGCAGTAGGACACGGTGGACTAGCCAAGCCTCAACAGTCATAAAGAAAGTAGAATGATTAGTGGTGACTTATATACAGTATATTTGCCAATCAATCTCTCAATGCAATTTGTTCTTGTTTCGATGGCAACTTCATGTTGATTCATTAAGTAGGGGTTCAGTGCCAACAGCACCCTTATTTCACCAGCTATTACCTGGGTGAATTTCATGCCTTCCTAAGTGCCTACCTTGATTCTTATACTCACCCTCATCTTTTTCATTTCATGGAGAGTACTTCTTAGTAGCAAGAGTTTGTCAATGTACATTCTGAAGTGGCTTATTGACATTAGAACATGGATCATTAATTTTGCATTTTCCTTTAAAAAATAATTTCCAAATCAGTTTAATGAGGCTTAGTCAATATTATCCTACTCTGAAAAGTGCCACCTAGAAAGCTCATGAGAAAGCAAGACAAAGTATATACGATTAACTCTTTAATACCATTGACTCTCTAATACCATCAACTCTAATATTTGCAAGGTTGGGTTTTGGGTAGTCTTCTTATTTGTATTATTACTTTTTAAAAATTATTTTTACTTTTAAAATAATTTTTATTTATTATTATTACTTTTTTAATTACTTATTTGTATTATTACTTTTTACTAAAAGCATGCTACAAAGACTGACGGCGTCTTTACTATTAAAACAAAGTGTATGGATAAGGCCATTCAGTGTTTATAAAAATCATAAAATTCTCTTCAGAAATTTTATATAAACATAAAGCTGATCTCAAATCTTTTAGCAGACTATAAGATCTATTCTGGTCTCCACTCTCCCTTCCCTCGCTGCACCACCTGTTCCTCAGGGACTTGCCCTGACACCACCAGTCACATTCTGGAGTCCAGAAGGCTAACTGGCTAGCCTTCAGAAGGTGCCAGCAGACGCCACTTTTCCACTCGCAGCCATCCCCCGCCCAGTGGTGCCCTCATGTGTCTCCACACGTGAATTTCAAACACTGGGATTCCAGGAAATTCGTTCGACTTGTACATTGCACTAGAAATCCGGCATACACAATGTGTATGTTGTGCAGTCCCGTTCTCTGGAGCCTCAGATCGAGTTGGGAATTTTATACAAGGGAAGATGTATGAAGTGAAACAACTTGAGCCCATTCTGGAAAACTCCTAAGCTTAGACATTAATTCTCTTTGCCCCTTGATTTGCAAGGCTACCAGTAAAAATAAACTTTACAAAAGACCCTTTCTAGTATCTATATATTGACATGCTGCAGGAAGGGAAATTTGGCATGCTTCCACTGACATTATGCCTGTCTACACAAGTTGAGACTAATTTGTTGTTTTAAAGGCAGTCAAGTCAATTCAACCCTATCTCATTTATTTTAAAGAACTGAAAAATTCAGCTGAGTATGAGGTTTTCCTATATGTGGGCACCTATACATACATTCAGAGGCCATTAGGATTCATAGCCAGTGCTGTAACTCTTTCTTTTCATTTTGGGGTGTTTTTTTTCTACAGTAAGAAGAAAATATGAAACTTAACCTATGAACTCATATAAGTTAATTGAACAAATGTTTTATTACTTAATGTTAGAGCATCAGATTTCCATGAATAATTCACCCAGAGTTTGAGCAATGCCATTATCCTAGGAAACTAAGTCTACGAGTTGCTTCTCCACAAGTTTTGCAATGTCTTTTTTTCATGTATATTGTGTGCTGTACTCAAATAAAAGGATAAAGTAAAGTTGACCAAGGGGATGGTAGAGACCATCCAATTCTTTAATCTGAAGTGGTGCCAAACCTCCAGCTAATTCTAAGAGAAAATCCATGCCCTGTGCTCCAAAGAAAGACCTGGAAGCAAATTATTTCCCTTTTTTAAATTTGTTGGACTCTTTGGCACTTTGCTTGCCATGTGAAGAGTGATAGCAGACATGCATCCGAGAAAGAAGGTTCTCCATGTGATTTCTCACCAGTGTTCCATCTCTAGGAGAGACTCATTCCAATGTGTCAGAGGGTGATAACCCTCTACCAACAAAACCTAATTGGGCTATTGTGCATCGGAGGAATCTTTCCTTGCTGTGACAACCAACCAGCTGAAGTCTAGACGTACAAGATTTTAATACATTCCTTGTCTTATTGAAGAGCTGCAAATTTAACGAACAGTCCTAGGGCAGTACAGTGCTCATATCCTACATCAGGACTGTAGAGGGACATCTCCATACTATTACACATGATTCTTCTCTGACCTTACGTCCAAGCGACCCTCTGCGTGTTGTGTGCACATGGCTGCATTCTTTTCTACACCAAATAAGGCTGGACACATTTGTGCTGCTCAGTGTGCACAGTTACCCCCTGAGCTTAGAGGATAGTGGTGTTTGTTTGCATATTTGGTATTGTCTGCAAGCATGTAAGCTGACTAAGGCATGTAACTATACCATGCCTTAGTCATTAAACAGTATAGAACAATGCAAATTGCCAATGCTAAGCCCATCCTCTTGCCGCGTGTAGTTTGTTTGAAACATACAGTACTATGAATATCCAACCTGAAACTAGGCTAAACTAAGGTGTGTGGAAAAGAATTCTGGTTAGGTCTTCACCCGCTTAGTAAGTGTAGGTCCTCCTCCTTCCTGAATAACCAACTCCAATAGTTACGTTTACTTCTAGAAGGCCATCTCTAATCTCAAGTTTGGTTTTAGTCAACTTCAATTTTCCAGCCACTGTGTAGCATTGTACTTGGACATCCAGGTTGAAAAGCCAGTCTTGAATGAGTTTTCTCTCCTTTACTCATTGCCATACATAGCAGTCAGTTTAATTATCTTTGGTTTCAAATAAAATACATGCCCTGTCTTTCTCAAGCCTCACACTGTAAAACTCTTTTCTGACCCTGATTCTCTGACCTTCTAAATACAGAATGTTGTCAGCTTCCATGTGTAACACATTGTATTTGGCCCTTTTAATCTGCTTTCTTGTTGCATTGTGATTGTCAATGAGATGATTCAGGCCCACCGGCAAAAGCAGTATGTGCTCTCCAATACTGACTCTCATTCGCAAACTTTATCATAATATTTTAAGTTGCATCATTGATACAAGTATTAGGATAAAAAAAAATCAGTCTCTGGGAAAAAACCCCTTTTCACAATAATTTTCTTTGTGTCTTTTCATTAGCAGTGACATATGGACATTAACCAGTGAATGAGCTTTTAATCCATGTAACATTAATTTTGTACCGTAGAAGTTCTCTTAAATCAAAGTCTTATTGTGGTATTGACTAAAAAGCTTTGAAGAAATCAATGGCTGTTATGTGAACACAGTGATCTTTAGCACTCAGAATTACATACTTCTAAAAGCAAGGGAAGCAGCAGAGATACCCCTCCAGCAAAAGAATTATAGTAAGACCTACTTTCTGGGATGCCATGTTGACTGACCTTAATTATATTTTAAACTCTATTTTTTGTTAATCCGATCCCAAATTATCAATCTCTTCGCAACAGTTCTGAAAGACTTCGTTGATTATTCAATAGGTCCTTTCAAGCTTTTCAAAACTAATGCAACTATGACAATACTCTTCTGGAATTACTCATGACCTGGGGAAATACCTCATTAGCAGCTGAAGACAAGCTCTCTTAGCGCTGGAGTTTAATTTGAACAGCTTCTGTCCTGTTCACTTTCTTTCAGGTGATATTTATTCTCTTTGCCTGTTACTCACACGGATATGTAATCTCCTTTGTCCAAGTACCGAAAAAAACCTTTTGTACCATTTAATTGCCATATTTAATGTATACTTGATGTAGCTTCTTCATTTTTCCCTTCTAACGTTTATTAAGAGGGCCCTTTTACTGCATTTAATTCAGTTGCCCTCTATCAGCTTGTAATTTTTTTTTAAAAATCTTGTTAATTGTTAATTCTTGCCATTAATTTTTTTTCCCACCTGAGTCTTTACAAACTGATTTTCCATTTCCTCATTTAATTTTTTAACCAACATGGCTTTCTGCCCAGTTAAAGCTTTACATGCTAATGAAACCATGGATATCTACATATCCAACTGGCTATCTTTGAATAACTGGTAGTTTCTCTTCACACTTCTTACTTCAAAGCCACGTTCTCTGTCCATTATGCCAACAATTAGTCTAAGCTTTGGGTAATTAGCTCTTTTAGAGTTTCACAGATGAATATTGGCGCTGCCATTACATGTTTAGGCAAATAGAGTGTAATCAGATTCTAATCAGAAATACATAAACAACAGAACAATTTTTCGAGTGACAATTAACTATTCTCTGTAAAGAGGCAGTCTGATAATGAGTTACTCCCTTTGGAAGCAGGGCATACCGTATTAAGAAGCTTTGAAACTGAAATAACTATTCTCCTGTCACTGATTTTTTTTCTCCCCCATACAAACTACCCAGCAAACATTCTCAAGGTCAAATTAACCAATGGTATGTAATTTCCATTTTAATGCTTTATATGTCATTTGTAAGCTTTAGCATTGGGTAAGATGCAAATGTTATAGCAACTCATGTATAGGAGACCACATTTCACGTGTTTTACCCTGTAGCTTTTTAAGGCTAATAGAAACGACAGTGATAATCCAATCGGATCTGCATTAAAGTAGGATCTACATCCAGGCCATATCCCCTAAACTTATAGCATCAAGAGGTCAGATGTTGTGCTAGTTACACCAACTGCCAGGATGCTGTCTAAATCAGGGCAGAATTTAATGCTGAAGATGCTCATCTGCTAGGGAAGTTGTATTTTTTAAGTAGTACTTTTTGTTTTATACAAAACTCCATCATGTACCTGTATCTACACATGCTTTTTAATTTTTATGTTCTTTTCTTTTTTAATCTAAAAGTAGCCAAACTCTGTAAGTCTGTAAAAAGGCAGCAGGTATTTTTAACTATCATTATTTTCTTAGCAGAGAAGTTTTCTCAGACTCATTAGTAAGGCTGCTAAAGTTCATACTTTATAGTTTTACCTACACCTATTTAATGATTTACAGGGGGAGAATTGCATCACTGAATTCTATTTCAACAAAGCACTTTAAGCATTTGTTTAAGTTCATTGCTATTTGTAAAGCCGCTTAAGTGTGTCTCAAAGTTCCAGTGGAGCCTTGGTATGTTTAAATGGTTTGCTGAACAGAGGTGAATTTATGTACACAGGAGGTTTTTTTGTTTGTTTTTACCTGAACTAAAGACTTACTCTGCAATTAGATATACACTTTCAGTTTTTAAGAATGATAAGAGTCTATGGATTTTGACTAAAAAGTTACCTAGGAAAAATATTAGATGTTGTGCTGAGGGATTTGGTTCAGTCAAGGACTTGTCAGTGTGAAACTAATGATTGGATACGATCACAGTATCACAGTATTACCAAGGTTGGAAGAGACCTCACAGATCATCAAGTCCAACTCATTACCACAGAGCTCAAGGCTAGACCATGGCACCAAGTGCCATGTCCAATCCTGCCTTGAACAGCTCCAGGGACGGTGACTCCACCACCTCCCTGGGCAGCCCATTCCAGTAGCCAATGACTCTCTCACTGAAGAACTTTCTCCTCAAGCCTAAATTTCCCCTGGCGTAGCTTGAGGCTGTGTCCTCTCGTTCTGGCGCTGGCCACCTGAGAGAAGAGAGCTGAGATGATCCTGAAGGTCTTTTCCAATCTAAGGAATTCTGTGATTCTGTGAATATGGTTATATTTTTTATAATTTATCTTTTGAAATACAGAACAAAGTATTGAAATATCCAGTAGCTTATAAACTAATTTTTTAAAATGTACAAATGACTCCTATAGGGACATGCTCAATGAAAACAGATCCCTAAAGCTACTGGCACAACTTCACAGAAGTTATGTCAGAGTTTTATACCTATGCAGCACTGCTGCAAATGAATAATGTTTAAATAATTCATTTCCTTCTACATGCAATGCATTGACAAGCATAGGTGCCCTTCTAGCTACCTGAGCCTCAATAATGGAAAGCAAAAACAGTTCAGTTTCTGGAAGCGCAAAGGCGCAAAAGTAGTGTAACATAATAAAGTCAAGCGTATAAATTCTCACATGGAAAATGAGCATTGAGAACAAAAGGCAGCTATTCTGGTTAAATAAATAAACTTAAATCAAATAATAATAAAATCTAAACTATATAGTAGAACTGTGCCAGCTGCAATGCAGCTGGTTCACAACCAGGCGATACTGAGTGTCCCAGTTCTTCCTGCCACCTGAGTTGGGTACTGCTACATATGGTTCAGCCAGACAGCAAAGGCCCAGAGTCCAGCCAGGAGTTGCAGAAGAGACAATTATGCTGGGTGACCCTGGCAGATCATGGAACTGTAAGTGAGCAACTGATTAGAGCACAATCAGAAGAGTTTTTATTTCCAAATCAATAGAGAGGGCAATAGAAAGTGAAGTTGCAGATGGGAAAGTGATTCATGCTTTCAGATCTAGATAATTCACCAGTGGATGATTCACATAAACACTTTCTCATGGATACATCCAGCACTGCACTGTGAAGAAGTGATGCACTTGTAGATTACCTAATAGGGTATCTGCCACTTAATGAGGATTTTTTAAACTTGATTTTACATCCTGTACTAGTGTTACATATGCATGTGCTAGTTTGAAGCTAGCTAGAATGTTTTGGTGAGAAGAACTAGATTACAGGCCGTGAAAGACAAACAAGGGTGATGTCTACTTCACTCATAGGCTTGCTGAGAGGTATAAGAACAAGAATCCAAACATAGATAAGGCACTTCTGCCTGGGAGCTCTGAGCTGCATTTCTTCTCTCTAGTCTCTCTGCCATCTCTCTGCTTAATCCACTTTACTTCCTAACCCCCTGGCCGAACCTCCATTCTTCCTTGGGACTGGGGTAAGGTAGAGGGGGGTGGGAGAAGGTGGAAGGGCGGTTGGGAGCCTCTTCTGGGGACTCAGGTTTCTGAGAGGGCTGTTGTGTTTCTGTATTACCTTTTACCTTGTGTATTTCTGTATATAAATGTATATGCTGCAAATATCTGTTTGTATATTGTGCTAAGCTGTAAATATAAGCTTCATTCTATTTCTAGAGCCGTCTGAGTCTAGTCTGGGTAATTTCCAAAAGGAGGGGTTGGGGGGGAACAGTTAACACCCAAACCACCACAATGTAACAAAAGCGATTTGGCAGTACCCTATTTCTAATTGCAATCTGGCTACTCTGGACCAAATTTTCAGCATATAGGGTATATACTGTCTTAAGTACATGAGATGTATGCTTTTACACATTGATGTCTGTCCATAGTGTGTTTTACAAATCTGAAGAGGCACATAAGTTGAGTATATAATCCCCATTACTTTATTTTTTGCCTTTTTCTTCTATGATTTATTGAATGCCTTTTATTTTTTCTCCCAAATAAAACCAACTCAAACCCAAAAAACCTAATGTAACTCGATAGATTTCATAATAGGAGTCATCTGCCTACCCTGGTTAGAGTCTTGTTAATTTTAAAAACAGAATTAGAACTTGATTTGGGTAGAAAAATAAACAACTGGCCAAGCAGAAAAAAAACCCTATAACTCTTAAAAATGAAGCTGTGAAATCTATTTCATCTGGATGCATTATGAAAACATGGTACTTCACCCAGTGGAAGTTCAGTTGTGGTTTGCCATGGTAGAAGTTATGTTAGACTGTATGTAAATATGCAACATGCAATATGCATTCATTTTATCTGATCTTATCACTAAAATAACTGTCTTTAAAAATATGGTGTTTTTATAGCAATAGATCTTAAAGGAGCTGGGTAGGGTTGAAATTATGTAAGAATACTTCTGTTCCTTTTTGATGGATTTTAAACTGGATTGCAAATACCAGCTGCAGATAAAAACTGCAACCATATGAATTCCTAGTTAATCACAAAGGTCAGCAGGATTTAGCCCTTCTCATTCGATTATTTTACCTACCATTATCTACCTTTCAATGTACTATCACTGGGACACTTGAGTCCTCCACAAAGCAGATTTGATTCAGTGGAATTATAATACAGAGTAAGACTGGCATCACAGAAAAAGTGAGTCAGGCAAAATGGATAGGAAATGGCTGGACAACAAAAAAACTGGGTGGGTGGGTG